>OY856187.1:65005124-65320124 GCA_963693315.1 Diogma glabrata
AATTCACAGAGCTAGGAAGTTCGGTAAATTTTGTATGAAAATTATAGAGAGGTCTCAAGTAATTAAATTTCTGTGCGTTTAGGGGACCGGGGTAAAGAGGGTAAAAGAAAATCTTTTTGGACCCAAGCGAGTGAGATGTCATTTAAAAGAGCACCTAATTTATAAATCATTGCAATTTTTTTTAGAATTTTGTGATGTAAAGTTTTTGAGTTATAATAAAAAAGTGCAAATTTCAGATCGTTTCGCTCCCTACGTTTCGACGATGATTGACAGAAAAATTTGAAAAAATTCGCAGAGACAGGATAATTTGTAAATTTTGAATGAAAATCATAACAAAGTCTCAAATAACTATATTTCTGTGTGTTTAGGGGATGGGTGTAAGGAGAGTAAAAAACCACTTTTGACCCAAGCGAATGGGGTGTCATATGAAGGAGCACTTAATTTAAGAAACATTACAATTTTTTTAGAACTTAGCGGTGCACAGTTTTTGTGTTATTAAAAAAAAAATATTTTTAGTATGTAGCCTCTTTACCCCCCCTAAATTTCAACACTTGATTGACCGAAAAAATAATCAAATTTAAACCATTTACAAGCTGGTGAATCTTTCTTGAGTTACCATAAACATCTATGGATGAGATTTAACCTAATGTAACATTTTTTGAGTTATTTTTGATCAATGTGGATTTGATTGTAATTTACTATTGACATTTACGATTAAACATTAATTATTTTGTTATGCGTCTATGGTCTGGAAATATAAGGACATTACAACACAACTTTTTGTCAATAGTTTTTGATATTGTGTTCTTTTACATTCACGGAACCCTTGACGAGCGAATTTTATTCGCACTTGTCTGACTTTTTAAATTATTTTTAATTTAGTAACAGCAAATAAAATTAACTAAAAGTCGAATTTTCTCTAATTTAATTACAATATAAATATAACTAATTTTCAATTTTTTTTATTTAATTAAGCTAAACATTTTTAAAAATTTTGACAAATGAATATTGAATTCCCCAACCCCTGTTAGAATTTAAAAAAAAATTAACCCGTATATCAGTATATTTATGAACTATCTCAAATTAAACATTCTCACATGTTTACATTCGTAAAATTTAATGAAAGCAAAACCGAAAACAAGACAAAAGATCATTGAACGTATTGTTCTAACATGGAATAGAACGAATAATATGAGTTTTTTCCATTGATAGCAAAGGACCAATAAAACAATTTTTATGTATTTTACTTCTGCATTTTACTTAAATATATAATAACAGTCCAAAAAAAAGAAGATATAAGTTATGTGAAATAAATTGTTGTTAACATAACAAACAAACTGTTGTTATGAGGATGTGTTATCAGTTGCATTATGTGGACCTGTATAGGCGATGGTGATTTGAGATCACACAACAATATTAATCATTATTAAAACATAGATTACGAACGCATAGTTTTCGTTGTTTGTTATAATTATAAATACGAGAATCCAACCGATGAAATGATGAGTTGTCATTATTATGTTAATGAGTTGGCATTTAATATTTTGACGGATAAGTCGGGCTTAAACAGATCTGGAATGTCTTATTAATTAATAATAATGGTCATTTCTTAGATTAAAAATATTAAAGAATCTAGAAAATCAATGGGGGTAGCGAAATCGATTGAGATTGAATTGAGCACTTACCCTAAAGCTCATTCCAGTGATTACCAAACTTCCATCGTTCTAAAGTACAACTTTGCTAGCTCAGCAATAGGTTCAAACTCATGACCCTGAGATTAAGAGTCTCACGCTCCATCAACTGAACTAGCATGCCACTGGAGAAGGCTTCAGGGAGAGCGCTTCAAGTTTCCTTTATAAATCGGATATTTCCAATTTCAATCCCAAAAATGCTCATCTCAATTTGTCGTGCTTGCAACAATTATGATACAAGTTTCTGAAACCAGTTGGTTTCCCACCAAACTAGTATGCTGCCTTTCCTCTTAGAGCGTAAGTTTCTTCAAGGTATCATCAATGTCATCAGTTATTACTTGAAGAACCTTCCGTCCACATAATGGTTGACATTATTTCTAGGTTAAGGAGTAATTAAAAACTATAACATTTATATATGGGCGTTTAATGATATGCCGAAAACATACTCATTACGATTTTAATAAAATCTAGCTCAAATGGTGCGGAGAGGATTAAACTTGATTAGAAAAATTAAAAATGTTTTAAATGTTGACCTTTACCAAACATTGAGATTTTCAACGGAAACAACTCTTAATGGCTAAACTAGCACCGTTGGAATTTGATCTGTCACAGTTCTTTGATTTGAAATTTAGTGCTTTAATCCTATAGAAGAAATGCGTATGCCGAGTAGAAATGTTTGTAAATACTGAGCGACAAAGTCTCGACAGCATATATAACGAACTTTGTTTGGCACGCAAAAAGGGCACTTTTAACAAAAAAAAATTTGACACACTAATCAACAACTGTTTGCGACCGATATATACTGTAAAATTGATATGAAAAGATTAATTGTTAATAAACTTACCTTAAAGTTTACAAGTTTGTTTTTTTTTTAAATTTGAGCTGGAAGTAAGTCGGCTCTATAAGCCATTACCTATGGGTTATGCATGGGCTTCCTAGGAGTGAAAGCTTCCTTTCCAGCGTAACTAAGTAAATCAAATATAAAGAGTGGGAGTCAACAAAGAATTCTCAACAATTATAATGAAAAATTAAGGCAAACTATAACAATACCCATCTTATCTATGAAAGTAAGTTCTACCGCTATTGCAATCTCAGAAAAACTAAATAACCATAAATCTGGTAAATGCCACCGTCCGGTTATGCAAAGTCTTCTAGATCTGCAGCTGAAGATTTTTGTGACCAAAATGGTTGCTTAAAACTTCTCGTCTGTCTTCAATTTAAAATATTCACACCTTTTGGACATAATTTACACCATTGCTTCTCCAAATCTCTTCAATATCCAAATTGTTTGCACCTAGCATATTCTGACGGTAAACCTGTATAAATATAATTTATTTTCAGTTTCGCATCTTCTGGTACTTTTACACTTTCCACAGAGAATGGCATATTTCTAATGTGTTATGGTTTTCCTGCAGCCCGTCTAAATCTTGCATCCGTGAACAGAATTTTTTAGCTGCTGAAGAATTGTTTGATTTTCTGGAGTTTGAAAAAACGCCTTACACCTTTTCTACGGTATTTACATCACATACATTATCTTCATTATCGCAACATGCACAGTAATAGTTTTTTATTCTAAATACCCGAACGACTGGATTATTTATAGCGCGTTTGTTCGAACACAATGTTTCATTGTTGCAAATCCAATTGTATTTATTTAATGTTTTATTTTACTCTTCTCTTTGTCAACCAAAAAATAGCAGGGTATTCTCTTGAGATAAGGGTATTCTCTTTTCGATTTTCAGTATTTATCCTATCAGTGCTGCTGCGTGATGTTGACAAGGAGAACTACACTGATATACGTTATTCCAATGAAATTGTTCTTTGTATTTATAAACTACTTTTCGTTGAATCAATTTATTAATAAAATGAAATCATTCCAATCGAGCCACAGACTTATGAAACTTCAAAATCAAATCTATGGGGATATGATATAATGACGACGACCCTCATTACATTTGTATCTATCTTAACGAAGATGGTTATGCTGAAAGAATCGAAAAAGAAAGTTTAGTCTGACTAAAACTTAATTAGCAGTTACATCTATTTATCAACCACACCTCACAATAAGAGCAACACATTGTAATCATATTCCATCTTTTCCTTACAAGGAATACATTATTATTGTATTTTAACATTTTCTTTATATTTCTATTATATTTTTTCCAATTTTCAGAAAATAAAAGAAAGAAATCTCATCTTATAATAATCATGAACGAAATCCCATGATGATTGTGTTGTGATTATTATTATGATTATGACATGGTTTTTCTTAGCTGCCCCTGTCGTTTCCTCATTCTTTTCAAATTAAAATAAGAAACATTTGAATGTGGTATATTATTGTGACAGTTTAAAGATGGTTTTGATTTGATTTCATGTCAAGCTTTTAATACCAAAACGTTTTGATTCAATTATATACTTTGGATATTGTTCTCACCTGTTTGCATCATAAAAACTTATAATTAAACAAAATAAATGAACATACAACCATAAAACAAAATCTAGCTAAAATATTCAAAATTACATTCTGTAATCCCTTTTCCAATTTTCTTTTTCTTATCCTAAAGAAAATCTGATATTGTTAGAGTGACACCTAATTTGAATACGATAATTAACTTCCAAAAAATTCTCTTATTACTTTTCTTTTGTATTAATTTTCTTTTTCATTATTTTCATTATTATTATTATTTTTATTATTATTATTCAATCGTGTTGCTTATTTCTCTTTATGACAATTTTTTTTTCTTACAACATAAGACAAAAATTTTAAAATTTATTTTCTTCTTTTCAAAAAAAAATTAAATTACTCGTACAACAAGAACAACAAGTGAAGAAAGTAATTCTGTGCTCATGATTCTTTAGTTTTTCAAGTGAATGTAATTGTAAAAATGAAAAATCAAACAACGTAAAATAATATTTAAATTAAATTTGGAAAAGATAATGAGAAAATTATTTTAACAAAACAAAAATTACAATTATTTTGGGATTGAGGGTGATGGTTGAAAACAAGGCGTTAGGTGTCATTTTTTTACAACAACATAAACTGAAAAAAAAGTTGGTGCAATTGAACGAATTAAAAGAAAATCAAGAATTCTGAAACAATTTTTTTGTTATTGAAATATCGCCAGTAAAATCGAATTTATATTCATTTAATTTGACACCAATCTTTGAATATCATTATTTCCAATGTTTTATAATTATAATAAAAAAGTTCTAATTAGTTTCTGTCACAAATCTTAATATTAATCCAAATAATTAAAAAGAATTATTCATTTCAATTTCATTTATATTCAGATTGAAAAACCACCACAAAGTATAAAAAAGAGCTCCATAAAAGTTTTCAATTTCCAATCGAATTCAAAACTTTTCTTAATATCTTTTTTAAAAACAACTCGAAGTTTTTTAATTTGTTTCAAAATATAGAGAGCAGCAACAACTATGTAGTCTTGATAATGTCCGTAAATTAAATTAAATTAGTAGAACAGAAAAATGTAACTCTTGTAACAAACAAACAAAACTGCATTAACAAATACATTAAATTCATTACAATAATTTAATATAAACCATAAAAAACAATAAACATAAAATTTTAAACTAATTACCATTTAAAAATTGTCAACAAAAATAATTACGAAAAACTATAACATTCACATATTAAACCAATTTTCATGGCGTCAGACAATAAGTCTTGCATACAATAACAAAACCAAAGGTGAAAATAAATCCTCGAATTTTCATTTCCATTATCCAGTGACAAATTAAAAAATTTAAATTTACAATCTATGTGAGAATTCACAGCATGACGACGCACATCTTTGTCGCCAAAATTAGTCAAATTAACAAAAGCGATAAAAAAAATGAAAATGAATCTCTCGTATATGAATAAATTGTTAATGTTATGATTTCATGTAGAAAAAAAAGTTGTAAAAGAGCAAGCAAATTATATTATCTGTGATTATCGTAATGATTTATTTTACTTAAATTTTATTAAGTTAAAAAAAAGGAAAGAGCTACATTAGAATATTATGTATTTGTTTTTTGAAACATTTTCTTGAGACACACAGAATTTTGAAACACACAGAAGCGATAGTTATTTTACTCTCTACTCACTACTCTCAACTCTCAACACAAAACTCTCAACACAAAACTCTCAACTCTTTACTCTTTACTCTTCACTCTTCACTCTTTACTCTTTACTCTTTACTCTTTACTCTTTACTCTTTACTCTTTACTCTTTACTCTTTACTCTTTACTCTTTACTCTTTACTCTTTACTCCTTACTCTTTACTCTTTATTCTTTATTCTTTACTCTTTACTGTTTACTCTTTCCTCTTTTCTCTTTCCTCTTTCCTCTTTCCTCTTTCCTCTTTCCTCTTTCCTCTTTCCTCTTTCCTCTTTCCTCTTTCCTCTTTCCTCTTTCCTCTTTCCTCTTTCCTCTTTCCTCTCTCCTCTTTACTCTTTACTCTTTACTCTTTACTCTTTACTCTTTACTCTTTACTCTTTACTCTTTACTCTTTACTCTTTACTCTTTACTCTTTACTCTTTACTCTTTACTCTTTACTCTTTACTCTTTACTCTTTACTCTTTACTCTTTACTCTTTACTTTTTACTTTTTACTGTTTACTGTTTACTGTTTACTGTTTACTGTTTACTGTTTACTGTTTACTGTTTACTGTTTACTGTTTACTGTTTACTGTTTACTGTTTACTGTTTACTGTTTACTGTTTACTGTTTACTGTTTACTGTTTACTGTTTACTGTTTACTGTTTACTGTTTACTGTTTACTGTTTACTGTTTACTGTTTACTGTTTACTGTTTACTGTTTACTGTTTACTGTTTACTGTTTACTGTTTACTGTTTACTGTTTACTGTTTACTGTTTACTGTTTACTGTTTACTGTTTACTGTTTACTGTTTACTGTTTACTGTTTACTGTTTACTGTTTACTGTTTACTGTTTACTGTTTACTGTTTACTGTTTACTGTTTACTGTTTACTGTTTACTGTTTACTGTTTACTGTTTACTGTTTACTGTTTACTGTTTACTGTTTACTGTTTACTGTTTACTGTTTACTGTTTACTGTTTACTGTTTACTGTTTACTGTTTACTGTTTACTGTTTACTGTTTACTGTTTACTGTTTACTGTTTACTGTTTACTGTTTACTGTTTACTGTTTACTGTTTACTGTTTACTGTTTACTGTTTACTGTTTACTGTTTACTGTTTACTGTTTACTCTTTACTCTTTACTCTTTACTCTTTACAGACTTAGATCAATAGGTTACTTTTTGTAGTAGATTACAGATCTTACCGTAACGTTCACCCCTCTCATTCTTAGCCAGTTTTGACAACCAATTAAATGCCTTTTATTATTATACACGGGAGTGGTAAGTTTTCAATTTCAATTATATCCAATTTTTTTTTACATTCTTTGGACGTGATACGGTTTCGAACCTTCGACCCTTGAACATGTAAAGTCGGATGCGTTAACCACTCGACCAAATATTACCATTTTTCGAACGCAAAATTTAATAACTTAAAATAAATTAGCCAAACTAGTCCAAACCACATCCACTAAAATCATTCACCCTTAACTCTCATGACAATCAATAAATTGAAACGAATTATTTTTCATCTATTCTGCATTAGTGATGAAAATTTCAATATATTTCGAATAGGTAAAATAATGTTATATCGAAAACAACTTTTATTGTTTAATTGAATTAAACAATTATATCGCCTATCACGTAACTGTAAAATTATAATAGAGCAAGAGGTTAGTTGAGTTATGGTTTGTGTTCAAGTTGTTATTATTGTAAATTTTATATCCAACAAGAACAAGCAAAACAGCATGAAAAAAGCATTCGAAAATAATCGAGACAAATGGCAAAGAATTTTTAATTTTTAGTCGCCACACGAAATTGAATGAAAATAGTTTTAAGGAAAATAAAATTACCTATAATTATTACTATAAATAAATAAAATTATAGTTATTCGTAAATATTTAGTTTGGGTTTGTACAGCTATTTGATAAAAACAGTTTTAATGGATAGTTGTGTTCAAGGAAGAAATGCTAGTCTGTTAATAGACGTTCTACACAAAATCATTGAAAGTCTTCGGCCTTCCAACTGCTTAACCTTTGCGTGAACAGTATCTACCCGGGTAGATATCACGGTTTTTGTAGTTCAATAACTTTATGAGTTTTTAACCAATCATCATGCCAGCTATGTGACTAATTTTTAAATTGATTTCGCAAAATTTGAGAACAAAATATTTTGGACTTCCTTTTAACACTTTTTTTGGATTTTTATGGTTTTTTTACGCAAGAAAACAATATGGGTAGATATTTTTACTGTGGGTTTATATGAATATTTTTACTGGGCAATGTGAAAAACAAGTAACTTTATTTTTAAATATATGCTTTTATTGTATGCTTACACAAAAGCAAAATGATATTATGATATTAATACACGTTTGATATTATTACACGTTTGTTGATATTATGTAAGTGGATATTACGTAAGAAAACAAATATCTACCCGGGTAGATATTTTTTTCCTTTTTTCTTATATGAAAATTTTTACTGGTGAATGTGAAAAACAAGAAGCTTTATTTTTAGATATATTCTTTTATTGTATGCTTACACAAAAGTAAAATAAATACACAGTTACGTTTGTAGATATTATGATTTATGTAATATCTACCGGGGTAGATACTGTTCATATCAGTAGCTAAAAATATCCGTTCACGTGAAGGTTAATTAAATTTTACCAAAGGTCTATTTGAGTTTTCAAATTAAAACAAATTCGTTGGTTGAAGCCTAATTATTTTAATTATAAAATTTATTTTGACGTTTCGATATAATTTATATCATCTTCAGAAAATGGTAAAAAATAGACTTGAGTATACAGATAAATTCAAATAAATTGTCTTGAACTGATTGTTTTAAAACGAATATATGTTCTTTGCCTTTAAGATTACAATATCTACCAGTCTGTCCATCATATTTAAAAGATTTTTTTTTCTCTAATTATTAAACAAAAGTCTGTTTTAATTATCTAAGTAACTATCTAAGTAACTTTTATAAAAGAGTAAAGACTATTAAGATATCTTGATTTTAGTTTTTTGTATGTTAAAAACATAAGAAGCCAATTTTATTGGCAAACTTCATGAAATGTGTCAAATATCTCAAGTTGTGTAAAACCTTGAGAGCTTGCTAGGCCCCTCATGTTAAAAAAAATTTGCAATGTGCAATTGAACATGCTCTCGTGGGACTCCTCTATCGTGGGAAAAAACTGTTAAATCTCTAGAAACTTTTTTGAAAAAAAGGGTTTTATATTGCCAGACCATATTAGCAATGTCAATTGAAAACTGATCGAAAAGATACAATAAATGTTTTTATTCTCTTCGATTTAATTATATCAGCTTTATTTGTATGTTTTTTCGATAATAATAGTATGTATTATTGTATTGTTTTCTAACCTATAGCCTAATGAACTTAACCTATTGTCTAATGAAAATTTTATTCAATTGGTATGATTCCAATTGGTCAAATTGTTTTGATTTCATTAAAATTATTTTCAAATTATAATCACAATTGCTTTGATAAGTTTTGTTCAAAAATCAAATTTTAATTTAAATTCTCTTATTTCGTTTAGTTGAACTTGGTTGATTGTATGAGAAGGACGTTTTTTATCATCAGGGTTTTTTTATTAAGAAATTTGATTTATCAATTTAAACAATAAAGATTTATTGTTTTAATTGAAGAAAATGTTTTTATTTTTTATAATACACAATTCTTTTTTATAATAAAATCTTTGTCAGAGAATAAAGTATTGTAATCGATTCGTGAATAATGAATTTTATTCTCTCGCAAATTAAAATTCTCGCTCGTGCCTCGCTCAAATTTTAAACTTTTGCTTGAGAATAAACTACTTCATTATTCACTCATTCATTAAACTACTATTGTTTATTAATCTAATCAACATGTTTAGCATTAATTCCCAGCACTTGACTTAATAGCTTTAAAAATTTCCAGATACTATATTAATCGTTTGATTTTTTGCTAAAAATTCAGAACGATTAACTAACGACCAGGTTTGAAAACACACATTCTGAACAATGTATAGGAAAAGTGTTCTTCATCGGTAATTTATCCTGGCCCCTTGAGTTACGAGACTAGCCCTTTAACAGCTGAACTAGAATGAAGACAAAAGGGTTAAATCTTATCCATAGTTGTTTATTGTATCTAACGAAAGATTGAGTTTCACCAGCTTGTAAATGGTTTAGATTGAAAAATTTATTATGAATTGTTGTATATTATAGAGTGGTCAGCTCAAGAATTTTTTTAAGAAGACCTTTTTCTTGAAAATAATTAGATGGCAAATTTTTCTATCAATTAAGCTCTAAACCAAATGGGTAGGGCCAACTTAAAGTTGTGTAACGATCGGCGCTATTTCAATTCCTGCTCTAAATAAAGAATCGAAACCATCTAAAGAGCAACTCCATAAAACAACTTGTTATTCTATTTCAGTATTATATATCAACATGAAAAAACATGGAATTACATTCAAAGAAACTCCGTAATTCAGTTTGTAATTTTATATTTTCATTTTTGGACTTAATTCAATAATTAAAAAATAGATCACTCATATATCAACGACAGAATATGAAACTTTTGTCAAAGTATCCAAATAACTGAATATACGGTTTATTCAGAATCTATTAAATATGAAATTGTACTCTTTGATTGTATGTGTATGGATTTTTTGTGATATTAATAGAAATAGCATTATAAAAAATCTTATTTTTATGGAGTAAGGGGATGATTACAATCGTATTTTCTTTTTTCTCATTCATCTGAAATTCTATATTACGAACATATGAGGGAAACGCTGAGTAATTATTGGGCGTAGAAGTGAGCAACGTATAAAGAAAAGAAACAAAGATAGGAAATTCTCGTCAATAAAACATCGGGTATTCTGTTCGATCAGGTCAATTATTGAAGTTTATCATTAGATGGATTTTCAAATATTAATAAATTTAATTGTGTATTGATTTTTCGATTTTTATGATTGATTGATTTTTTAATGTGTATTGATTTTTGGCGATATGAATAAAAAAAGCGCTATAAAATAGCGCTATTGTGTTTATGGAGAAAAGGAATGATTATTTTTCTTTTGTCTGATTCATCTAAAATTGTATATTGAGAACATGAGAGGGAAATGCTGAGCAATTTTTGAATGTTAAAGTGAGCAACGTCTAAAAAAAACAAATATAAATTCTCGTCAATAAAACAGATCAGGTCACTTTTTGAAGTATATTATTAGATGCCTTATTAGATGGATTTTCCAATAATTATAAATTCAATTTATGTATATAGAAATCGACGCTAATTTTATTATTGAAAATTAAATGTTTTGTTGTTTAATTGTGATATTGAAGTTGGTTATTTATTTATTTTTAAGGAAATGAGTTTACATGATACACGTGACACTTATTCCACCTGTGATATCCATGACACCCGTGACAACCGTAGCACCCATGGCACCCGAGACACCCGTAGCATTTGTGACACCCATGACATCCGTGACACCCATGACACCTATGACACATATGACACACATGACACCCGTGTACCTACTGACTGTCGTGACACCCATGGTACCCGAGCCCTCCATGATAACTGTGACACCCCCCATGATACCGGTGACCCCCGTGACTGACACCTATGATACCAGTTGCAGATCTTTTAATTAAAACAAAATAAATAGAACGCTGAAATCGAAAACTGATTGAGACTGTTGTATAAATATAAGAAACCATATATAAGAATTATTTTGTAATAGGTAGATGAAATGTTAAAAAGCGAATTTTCATTGAAAAGAAGCTATAAGGAGGTCGGTAAAGATAATCTACAACAAAGAAAGAGGACAATGAAATTGACAACGTTGTAGATAAATTTTTTTGGCAAAATCAAAAGAATGATACGAGAATAAAACGACTCCAAACCCAACAAAAGAAAGTCCACATCAGTAGCAGTAAAAAAGTTTAATTGTTGACTAAATATAATTTAGTTCACTTTAGCCCTTCATATAATTTAAGAACTCTAATGACGTTGTCAGATGTTATTTGATTTTTTATCTCCATTATTTAAATATTTAACGCAAATAAAAATTTTTATTTACACCTTAGTATTTTGACAATAGCTTTTAGACATCTCCTTGCTTTTATTTCAACAATAGTTGTAAAACACGCTGTTATTAGTAACTTCTATATTGATATAATAATTTTGAAAATATTTTATTTGTCGTAATTTATCACGGCGTAATAGAAGAACTTGTTACGAAAGCAGAAATAATGTTAAAATTTGTGTTGCATCATAAATTGTTTTACTTAATCATTGTTATCGACAGGTTCTTAAGGTGTGTTCGTTCACTTCAACACTCCCCTCCTAGTGCCATCGCAGATGGAACGATATAAAATAGAGAAGGCAAGAGAAATAGTTTCCCGTAGCATTAAGAAAACAAGCCAAATTTCTAGTAGTTTGACCTACTGGAGTAGTTGCAGCGGAAGATTAAAAGTGGATGTTTGCGGTGTAAGATTAAATTTTATTTTTTTAGCCGTTTAAGTGGCGTCTATGTTGCGTTTTCCAACCTCTGTTGTAGTAGAAAGTAGAAATTTAAGCATGTCCAAAACAAAAGAATAAACGTTGTCTATAGAAGACAGTATTTCGTCTGCGCGACTAAGAGCTGTACTAGTAGATGAAGAAGATTGTAAGAAATCGTGTGAGCAAGATTCCAGGACTTTGAAAACGAAAACATTTTTCGGAGGAGTGTCTTGATGTATTTATGGGACGAAGGTGATCGAAATGTTGTTTCAGCTGGGAAATAAGATCAATTTGTTGAATAAAGTTGGCTTTTTTGCTAAAATATTGGAAATCTTTGTACAAAATGGTTCGTAAACCAAGCAAGATTGAAGGTACTATGAGTTTTTGATGTCAACGTTCAATGAGACCGGTACATTTAGGATTGGAAAAAGTAGCATATTTGCATTCAAAACCTATTAGTTTAAACCAACTCACTGAAAAGATTAGCTTCGGATTGTGAGCAATGCTTAGTGGTTTTTACAGAACGTACTACTAAACAAACGATGCAATTTGAATAAGAATAGGATGCCGTTTCTGCAATGATATCTGAAATGGGGATGCCCTCTGGTCAACGAGTATAGCGGCCAAAAATTGTGACACAATAATATTTGTTCTTAGAAGAATAAAGTGGACCAATTGGTCCATATGTATATCAGATAATCTTTGTGAATTTGATGCAAAGCATACTAACTCAAAGGGGATTGTGTGTGCCTAGAAACATTTACCTTTGGCAAGCCAGGCAGTTCTGTGCCATTTGTTTAACATCCTTTTTAATTAAAAGCCAATTGATTTTGACAGAAATGCTGACTCCTCAATGGACTAAACTGTGTAGACTTTTGAAAACTGACAAAATTGTTTTGGTATAAAAGGGCCAATGAATAAATATGTATCGCATAAAATGGTTTTAGAAGTAAATCACCCAAAAATTGATGGAAAAAATTTAAATTAAAGTGTGGAACTACAGTGTCCATTAATTCCTTTAGTTCGCAGTTGTCAACCTGTGCATCTTTAATTTCGTTATAGCTAATACATTCTGCAGGTATTGGCATTTGACAACTACGATTTCAATCCCAGATATATGTTGGATATCAGTCATGAATCTACTGATAAAATCCAAATGTCTGAATTGTCGAGAACTGGTTTTGCCAGAATTTTACGACAAAGCATAGATAAGCGACTTTTGATCTGTGTAAAGTGTAAAGGTTCTACACTCAAGGAGATACCTAAATTGTTTGGGATGGGAATAGGAAAAAGGGATGAGAAAAAGTTGTTACCTCAACAACTTGCCACTTGCATAGATTTAAGGCTTGAATGGCGTATCCGGACCATTGAATGACTGGTTCGTCATTTTTCTTGATTGCCACTAGTGTGAGATACGAAACGACGGTAGAAATTAATCATACCTAGAAAACGACGGAATTGCTTACGGTTTCTGGACGATCGTAATTGTTGAGCGTATGGACACGTTTTAAATTTGACTTTCTTCCAGTTAATGGAATGCCTAAGAAATCAACGTTTTTTTTTTATCAAAGATAACACATCACAAATCCAAAAATATTTAAAATTAAGTGGAATATTTGAAGTGTAGTTAAGCGAAATCATTAAATGTATGCGTTAGTATAACTATTTAAATTTGTTCTTTGAATGTTTTTATTTGCAATCAATTTTACTTTTTTTTTGTTCATTGTTTATTGTTTTATGTAATATATTTCTATTTATTACTTATATATGAATATTTTGTCCATAATCTTTATTATTTTTGTTAATTTCAAATTTGCTTTGTTTATTTAATCTTGTTTATATTTCATTTAATTACTATTCATTTTTTTTTCATTATAAACACTTTTGCACTGTAAGTAAATTAAGCTACATATATGAAGTTGCGCTATAACCTTTTAAGGTTCGAGCAACTGACTTGCAAACAGTCTCTTAAAGAGAACTAAAAAAAAAACAATCAGAAAAACTGTAAAAACTTAGAAAATCATATGTTTATAGTAAATAAAGTAAAAAAAAAAAAAAAACGCTGCATTTAAAATCTTTGATAATGAAACCTTCCCAGATAGGCGCTTAAAAACGGTTTGAAGGTGAGTGAGGTGTTCTTCAAGGGTTTTAGAAGCAATGTTCATATATGTATATGAAACGGAAATTAAGGCCTCGAAGTAATGAATGTATAAAGCGTTGAAATGATTGCGCAGAGTTTCACAATTCAAATGACATTTGAAAGAATTCCAAGATTCCGAAAGGTGTGTACATTGCTATTTTAGCAATGTTCTGTTCAGCAATAGGAATGTGATAATAGGCACTAACCAGATCAATAGTTGAAAAATCTTGCATCCATATAATTGTTGGATAAAGTTCCGTGAAGTGAGGAATATGGTATTTGTCAGGAGTAGTGATATTATTAAGTGAGCGGTAGTCACCGTTAGGTCTCCACTTGCCGTTCTTTTTCTTAACAGCCATAATTTACAGAAATCGTAAACATGTTTGCAGGCTCCCGACGGTGTCAGTCATAAATTCCAATTATCCCAATAGAAGCGAAAAATCAAAAAAGAATTACTCTGACCGAAGAGAAACTCGAGAAAATAATTTCAGAGTGGCCAAAGTCCCTCCTCTCTGAAAAGATCAACCAGACACCTGGTTTACTAATTTAGAAGAGCATTTTCAAATTTTTCGCATCAATGTTACGATGTGTTCATTCGCCACAAACGATTTGATGTAAAGAGTTCTTACAATGCATCAATAATTAAAGGAACGTTCATATGAGGAAAAGATGACGGTTTTTTCTGTATAAGCTAGGCTGTCAATAACACTGTGATAATTATCTATAATTGTCGGGATAACGTTTTTTTTAGCCGTCGCCGCACTTAATCGATTTAGTCTTAGAGTATATATCTAACGTTGAAAAAGTGTTTGCTCTTTCCAGAGTATATGACGAGTAAAGTTTTCAAGAAAAAAGAATTAATTTCTGAGAAAATCCCAAAGATTTAAATGAAACTTCAATTCTTGTAATTGAATAAAATGACAATTATTCGTGTTTTTGCCTCCCTGGTAATCATCATAGTTGGTTACATTTAAATTAAAATGGTGTTAATCTTTAATATTGATATGCATCGTAATGAGATTCACCCCACTCTGATGAAATGTTTATAGCAATAACTACATCTTCTACTGTTAGATTTTGTATTATTACATATAATTGATTCAAATCACCTCAATCGGGGTTTTATAATTTTTGTGAACTTTTCCACTATAAATTGCCAAGAGATCTTGCATTTCCATTTTTTTCCATCTAGTTGCATTCCTTTTCCATATACAAACATCTGCTACCTCGTTCATATTCGCTAATAAAAATTAATTTGTAAATGCTTTCATGCTATTGATCATTACACGTTTTTTAAACATGAAATTTTGACGAAAAATATTTCTAGACACCCTTGTGTACCAAAATATTTATGAATTCATTTCTGGTATATTTGTAAGACTCGATCTCCACCCAACTTTTTTATCATTGTCTCTTAACAAATTCACAATTTTAAATAAAAAAAAAACAAACTTGGCTCATATATATTTCAACCACTTTGTTTCTTTATCATATCAAAACCAAAAAACATCATATAGAACCGCAACAGAAATAACAACAACAAAAAATGGTAATATAATTCTGTGGTAATGACAAAACGTACTTACAACAAAAATATATAATCATAAAAAATACACGAATTTTCCTTCTATTTTCATTTTATTTGTTTTTTTTTATCCTATTGTACTTGTGATTTTTGAGTACCAAACAATTACTGTTACAACAACAACAAATAACAATAATAAAAAAGAAATGTAAAGAAAAACTAAAAGAAAATTGTGTACCATGCAGTGAAATTGTTTTAATAAAAGAAAACTTATATTTTTCTTATTTGAGTTTCAGTTACAAAAACAAACGAGAATATGTACATGAGTACCCGGTATTATGGCTCGTGTTAAGATCAAACTAAATAATAATAAAATAATGTGGATTACAGAAGTTTTAATCACAGTCTTACATTATTATGTTGTTAAGTGATATTTCAGTATAATCGTCAACTAAATCTACTATAATCGAACAGCAAGTTCATTGAATAGTTATTTTCAGTTTCATTTTTAATTGACCGGCACCAAATTATCCTAGTAGCAGTAAACAAATTATTAACTTTTTTCAAATCATTTATTTATTCAATTTTATTTTTTATTAGTTTAGATTTTGATTAAGTTTTGTTTAAAGCTTAACTATATTTTTAATTTTATAGGTTTTAGACGGGTTTTTGACATGCATATCTGTTTTATTAATTTTTTATTTAAAATTTTTTTTTACTGTCGTCCTTGAGTCTATAAATTTATTAGTTCATTGTGCTGTTGTAGTTAAATCATAGATATGGAGTTTTTCATGACTTTTCAATTAGATTTTCGAAAAGTTCTGATTTCTTTTTTAACGATAAATTTTACTGTTTTTTTATCGGCAGAACTTTTTACAAAGTGATTAAGGAACTATGCGTGCGGATCGTTTTAGTACAATTTTAGTATGTTATCAATGTAATGTTGCGATCAGATAGTGGTTTGTTCAAAAATTTTAGCTATGCTGGTGTCAGTGATCACTTATGATAAAAGAGACTGTCGTCATAGGAGCTCCTGGACAGAGAGAAATTTAAAGGACAAATAAAGCATATGAACAATTTATGTTTAACAGATTTGTATTTGTTGAGTCCTACTCGTTGGCACGCTAAAGTTGAACACTAATCCACAAATGTTGGATAACAAATCATATTTTATAAAACAATCAACAGCCTCAACGAATTTTCAACCAGAAAGTCATCAGACAGCTCTAAATTGATGGCGAAAACATTAAAATAGGTTTTCTTTTATTTTTCCTTCTACTAATTTTTTTCATTCTACATTGTTTAAGGTGTTTTTTGTTATGCTAGTACCTTAGTTGTTTTTTAAAAACAAAAGTGAATTTATCACATATTTTTGGTCCTTCGAGCCGGATGTTATCATAACTTAAAACCTCATGAAAAATTATATAGTATATAAAATCATCATTTGTCACAAGTAATCGGAATCATTAATAGGGTTCATAAAGACAATTAAGGATTAAATAAACCATCCAACAGGCATATTAAAATAATTATCCAAAAATGATTAAACGTGAAATATTTTGTGTCAACTGTTATTTAAGGCAAAATAAAATTATTATTACATAAAAATTGTAGTCCTAAAAATATTACTATAGTAATTAAAAATATTATAACTTTTCAGTGGTTGTAGTGAGTTTGTTGTTATAGTCTTTGTTTAATTTTTATCAAACAAATGAGTATGTTACTTTATAGCCGGTCTTTGCCAAGCCTTGAAGGTTTTTATTATAGGAATTAAAGACAAACTTGTTTGGTTTGATTGTTGAATTGAGTGTTTACCTTAACATCCGAATCGTCCATTCAAATTTGACATAAACAGTATACAATTGGCAGATCCTAAAGGCTACATTCCCAAAAAAATCGACATCATTATTGCACGAAAAATTTATTTGATTTATTTATTGTTCACCAAAACAAATTAGTGTATTAACAACCAACTAGGCTTCATTATTTTTTTAGAGACAAATGTTCCTTGTCATAAATTGAAAATTCACTAATTTAATTTCTTAGTTTTTTTGTGATATTAATGAACTACTGCAGTAAATTAGAACTTCTTCAAATTGACGAGGAAAATTGTGGGAGGATTATTTTGTTGCTAATGGCAAACGGAGTGAAATTAGAAGCTATCACTGTACCTATTACAACGAAATCAAATTAAAACCAATTCATATTAGATATTTGATTTTATAATAATATATTTAAACAATTTTTTAAGTGAAAAATTCTTTAGGCGCGTTGTACTATTTTGTATGGAGATAAATTTATATATTCGAGTTATCATCACGCTAAATAAATGTATTAAATATAAAATACCTCTAGCTGGTTGTAACGTTTTAAATTGAAATATGATTATCGTGGTCAACTCGGGTTCTATAGGTCGAGAGTTCAATTTCTGGAGTGTTACATTTTTTATTGTTTTTTTTTTTATTTTTTATGAAATACCATTAAAATTATTGTTTTTTCATTCATGAATTCATAAAAATCATAAAAATTTCTTTTTACGAATTTTAAATTGATCGATAATGCAGTTTTTTAAAGTAATTGCTACTGTCTTTTAGCACAGTGATTTTTTATATACTAAGTTACATATGTTTAGTGTTAATTTAAATAAACTATAAATTAACGTCTAATTGGTGGACATGGACTCTAGAAAGATGGGGAAATAAATTATCAGGGAAAAACCATAAGACATTCCAAAGATAAGAAACATGGTTGAAAAAATTACGTGAAAGGACAGTTCTACATTTTGTTATTTGAACGGTGTATGGGTGGGCCATTGCTGATGCTCTGGTGGAACGAGAAAAAATAACGGGGATAGATAGAAATGATTTGATCTCCTCTGAAGAGTACTCATTTATAATGTATATGTAGAATATCGTCAAATCAGCGACATTTATTCTATGCTGTAACGAATCATACTCGTTGGTAAGATTTTAATTACCGATCAATTTAGTTGCTTTTTTTTTTTTTAAAGTTGCTTTCCGTTGGACAGTGTCTAGACATTTTGAAGAGATTGAGTATGCCCCATCCCAGATGTGAAAATACTACTCCATGTAGGGGCGAATAAATGATTTAGATATCAGATTGTTGTAACATTTTTTAACTGAAAACTTCTTTAGACACATTGTGCGATTTTGTATGGGGAAAAATTTATATATTCGAGTCACCGTCACGCTAAATAAATAATTAAATAGAAAATAAATATTGTGAGATGGTAAATTGTAATCATTTGTAATTTTTTTTATTTATTTTTCTCATTTTCTTGATATATTTGTTTTTTTTTTCTTTTTTATATAATTTGATGTTTTTCTCAGTTAATAACTGTGTGAAAAGTAAGTAAAGATTTTGTTGCATTTAGACGATAAACACAGCTATTTCACAGTTTTAAGTTTTCACTTTTGTCGGCAGTCCTCAAGACTGCCTTGTTCTGTTTTTTAATTTTTATAGTTGTAATAGATTATCATCAATCACCTGTTTATTTTGGTGCTCGATTTTTGATTACATTAATATTCAACAATAACCTATTATTTTGGTACAATGATACTTTTAATACTTTGCAATGATACTTTTTATGATTTTTTTCGCAACTTTTTTTGGTGACAATCATACCAACGGTGGAAATTCTGTTACATTTCCGAAATTGAGGCAACATTTGGTAATAATAATTTAGTCATTAATATGAGTGGTTAAAATTATTCAATATGGTAGGTTGGATCCGGAAAAAATCATGGGGTGAGTTAACTTTCTTTTATTAACATATGATAGTCATAGTTCATGTACGAGTGGTAACGGCCTTTGTCCTTCAATAATTTTTGGGGTGTCAATGTCTGCTTTACTTCCTATCTTTGTTTTCATTTTATACCACTTTCGCTTGCATCCAGCATTTGTAATGGACCGAATATTCCAATCAGCCGCTCGTTGCATAAGCTGTGCCACTGCTTGCATTAATATGTAATCCCATGTGGTTTTGGGCGCCAATCTTTTTCACAGGTAAGTAAATCATGCGATATATTTGGCTCTCATCATCAAATTTAAAATGGGACTCATCAAGATGACTTAGGTACAAAATGGCAAGATTATATTGGCCAGTTAAATTTACTAAGTAATATTCAAAGATCACAATGTGTTCTTCCACGTAATGTAACTTCGATCGTATTCCAAGGCTTTGAAGTTGCATCTAAAAATGGAAACGGATGTTGTATACTTGTATATAGATTAGATCGAGAGCTTAAAGTGGCCGCTACTTTTGTAATTTTTTTTTGTGCTAAATCTTAAGTAACGCCTCTCAAACAGCACAGTACAATCAGATTGGATACTTGTGTTGTCCTAAAAATTCAGTTTTTAAAAATATTGTTATGGTCAGGTTCAGAAATAACACTGCATTTCATAAATTCATCTCCTTCTAAGTACTCCACATTTGTGGGTAACAGAATTTCAAAAGGTTTGGAATTATATTCCTAACAAGTTAAAGCTGGAGGATATTGTATGCAGAAAATTAATGCAGAATGAAGTAAATGATTCTTTTCTTTTGTGGTTTGTTACAAAGAAGTTATCCCTGAAATAATTGCCTTTGCATTGAAAAGGTTTTTACCGATTTAATGTTGACGATATAATATTTTATCGTTCTACCTCTCCATGTTGAACAATCAGTTCAATAGTTTTTTGTTGTCTCATTTATTCTCTTGTGTATTCAAAACGTTTTGGTTTTATATACTTGTACAAGCGTACGTTTTGACAGTTCCGTGAATATACTCGATCTTGAAAATTTTATGAATATTGTTGATCGAAATTAAAAAAAACTACAAACGCGAAATATTTTTTATTATTTTGTGATATTTGGTGATCGAGAATTTATTTTGTTGTAATCCATTATAAACATAACGTTTCCAAATTTACAAAAAAATGTACTACATATTTAATATTAAAAAAAATTGGTGCAACTTTTGCTTATTGTTTTTTATTATTATTATATTATTCATATTCAACAATTGCCAGGACCATTGGTGCAACTTTTAATTATTGTATCGTAATATTGTTCATATTCAACAATCGCCGGGAAAATTGGCGCAAATTGTAATTGTTATATTATGTTAGTTTATAGTTTAGTCATTATGACTGGCTAAATAACTGAGCGTAAAGAGTTGGATCAACTGCCATTAAAGGGATAAGTGAAACATTTTAATTCTACCATGTAGTAATCATAGATGAAGTGGTGTGTGTTTTGGTTCCAATGACTTTTGGGCTCGCCAGAGTTCCTCATCTATACTCATTTGAATCCGTCTTCCTGTGAATCTTTTACGTGCAACTCAGCATTTGTACTGGGCTGAGGAAAGACATATTCGAATGCACAGACTGAAGCTAGTCGGAAATCAAAAATTTCATGGCACACAATTCCTCTAATGTTTTTACAACAGACAAAATTATTGCTAGATACATTTCAAACAACGCAACGCCTATATATATTCTCTGAAGCCCATTGGATTCAAACCAATCAAAATGAAACCTTACAAGCCACAACTGTAAACCATTTGCTGATGTATAACAATGGCATGCATGAAATATGTTGCACGTTACCGGTTTGTAAACATAATGAAGTGCTGACCGTACAAGACATATATGTACTATTTGAAACAAAGACCAACATCTATGCAACCACTTTAAAAAAACTGGTACATTAATTGTAGCTGCCGACATAGATGAACAAAAAACTAGTAATATCGATGAACCTTCACAAAAAAATGAGTTAAAAATATTAACACTAAAGCCGTTGTAAATACAATTAGAAGCTTTGCACCAAATTCTAAATGGAAATAATCAGAAATTGACCACGAATCTTAAGCCATTACAGTAACCGAATTGATTCTGTAATCATTGAGCAGGGCGATATGGTTCCAATGAAGGAGCTAAGCTAATAGTTTTTTAAAAAAAGGCGGTCTGCCGACAAAAGTGAAAACTTAAAACTGTGAAATAGCTGTGTAACGTCTAAATACAACAAAATCTTACATTACCATACTTACACACTGTTATTAACTGAGAAAAACATCATATTCATTAAAAAAGCAAAAAAAACAAAAAGGAATCAAGAGAACGAGAGTAAAACTATTTATAATGTATTATCATTACTTTCAACCATATTTAGGTTATTCATACCATCAATTGCGTTTTCTTTATTAAAAAGTATAAAGAAAAACACACAAATCAAATATGACAAAAACAATGTTTTTATTTTACTTAAAAAAACAACAAAATATTTACTTACTATACCACCCTTACACACTGTTATAAACCGAAAAAGAATCAAATTAAATAAGAAAGAAAAAATAACAAAATATAAATCAAGAAAATGAAAATAAAAAATTACATTACAATCTATCATTTATTATTTATTGTATATTTAATATTTGTTTAGCGTGACGATGACTCGAGTCATCTATTAACTTCATCTATTAACTTACGACATAAATTTCTCTCTTTACGGTACTGTCTAAGGTTTTAATCAAAACAAAACCGATGAAAACCTTAGACAGTACCGTAAAGAGAGAAATTTATGTCGTAAGTTAATAGATGAAGAGAAACATCTATTTAATAGGAAAAAAGCATCTAAATTCGCAGAACATCCGACTGGTTCACGCAATTTCTATAAAGCCGCAAAGGCTGTCCAAAGCAACTTTTGTAAATCTTCCCTACCGCCTCTTGTTAATAGAGATGTCCCTATCATTGATCCAAAAGAGAAAGCTAATTTGCTTGGGCATTATTTCTCTTTAAATTCTACTTTAAAAGAACCTAATTTCCAACCTAAACCTATTTCTAAAGTTTCTTATAAAATGAGGCGGATAATTTTTCGAAAAAACATTGTTCGAAAAATGCTTTTAAAAATCAATACTAACAAAGCAACAGGCCCTGATTTTATTCCTCCGATTATACTTAAAACATTTGCTAGGGAGCTAGCACCAATCCTCACTAAAATTTTCTATTTGTCATATAAGAAAGGAATTTTTCCTGAAATTTGGAAAATGGCT
Source organism: Diogma glabrata (assembly GCA_963693315.1). Lineage (NCBI taxonomy): Eukaryota > Metazoa > Arthropoda > Insecta > Diptera > Cylindrotomidae > Diogma > Diogma glabrata. The sequence goes on from OY856187.1 coordinate 65,028,139, forward strand.
AGTGTACAGCCAGTTTCGAAAAAGGGCAGTAAGACTGATCCTACGAATTACAGACCCATTTCAATTTTATCGGTAGTTGCTAAAATTTTTGAGAAATATGTCAATTTTAATTTAATGAGCTTCTTAGAGTCTTCCAAAATTATTAATGAGAGACAATATGGATTTCGAAAAGGAAGAGCGACGGGAGATTTGCTGTCTTTTGTCACTCATATCTGGAACAAGTCGCTTGAAAACTTTGGAGAAACATTCGGTGTTGCTCTTGATATTTCCAAGGCATTTGACAAAGTTTGGCACAACAACCTTATATTCAAATTGAGATCCTATGGTTTAGACGAGCAGCTTATATCTTGGACTCAGAGCTTTATATCTGATCGGAAATTTCGGGTCAATGTTGACGGTGTATCATCGAATACTTTTTCAACTAATGCAGGAGTTCCTCAGGGTTCCGCTTTGTCACCAACTCTTTTTCTTATCTATATTAATGATTTGTTGGACTCAACGGTTCATCCTATACATAGTTTTGCTGATGATAGCACGCTTCATGCGTCTCATGAAGCACCTAAATTATATACACCCTTAGCGCTTAGTGAGTGTAGGTCAAAATTGATAGATTCCCTTAACACTGATCTTAAAACAATTATGGATTGGGGTATTGCTAACAGTGTTGAATTCAATACAAGCAAAACACAGGTTTGTCATTTTTCTAGGATAACGACACCCAATCCTTTTCCATTAACATTTGGCCCCAAAAATCTTTTAGAGAATGAGTCTGTCAGCCTTCTAGGAGTTGAGATTGAAAATAATATGAAGTGGAATTCTCATATTTTTAATCTGGCTAAGAATGCTGTTCAAAAGTTAGGATTTTTGGGGCGATGTCGTAAGTTTTTCGATAGCGAACAACTTCTTTTAGTTTATAAATCTTTTATACGTCCCTGCATGGAATACTGTTCTCACATATGGGGTGGAGCTTACTTGAGTAGTCTCAACTGCCTTGATTCTGTACAGCGTAGAGCTATTAAACTCATTGGTAACCCAAGTCTTACTAACGGTCTTGATTCCTTGCAGCACAGAAGAAATGTTGCTGATTTGACTATATTTTATAAATATATTATGGATGAACGAGCTTCTGAAGAGATCAAATCGATTTTACCTAAATCAGCAAACCTTTCGCGTCACACCAGAGCAAACGTAGCAGCGCATCCCTTTACAGTTCAAATAATTAGGTGTAGAACTGTAGCCTTTCAACGTGACTTTTTCAACAGAGTCTCTCATCTTTGGAATGCCTTACCTTCCTGGGTTTTCCCTGATGAATTTAATCCTCAAGGCTTTAAAGTTAACGTTCATAAATTTCTCAGAGAATCTTAATTTGCATTCCATTCTTATCCCTAGTTGGCATGGTATCTTCGGATATTCAGAGACGTTAATTTATAATTTATTATAATTAACACTAAACATGCCTAACTTTGAATAAAAAAAAAAAAAAAAATAAAAATTGTTCCCCATACAAAATCGCACAACGCACCTAAAGAAGATTTCACTTTTAAAAAAAAGAAGTTATTGACTAAGGATCTAGAAACGAAGTCGAAGTTCATCCACTCAACCATGTCACTACAATACAAATTGCTTATGCACACCAAGAATTTTATCAGTTTTTGGGTGATATTGAACCAAATAGTGAAGGTTTTACAGATTTTTTTTATAATAACATACGTTTGTCGATAAGCCGGAGATGTAGGGATAGGTGGTCGGAAAAACAAGTTTATTGCAACCAACAACTTTATTTAAAAAATAGCAATAAATGGGTAAACCATATCTATGTATAACTGAATCCACTTAGTACGTTACAAGTATATTAAGAAAAAACTCTCAAATGTTATTAGCAGAAAGTCTGCGAAAAAAAATTCAATCAATTTAACAATGAATTAAGTTGTCACGTTAGATCAAACAATCTCATAAAAATAACTTTCAACCATAAAAACTAAAACCCGTTATTTCTCCTTTAACCCATAAAAATTGAATATTTGATACGTTCATAAAACGAAGAAGTTATTTCACTTCTGCCATAAAAAAAACAACAACATGAAGAAAACATAATGAAAATTCAATTGTGTTCAGTGAATTTTTTGTTTTGTTCGGTTTGAATATATTTAAAGAAGTTTTTTTTGTCTATTAAATTGCTGCGTCAAAATCACATAAAAATCCAATAAGTATATTTTTTGTGTTAGAAAACAAGAAAAATTTATCTTTTTGTACTAAAATTGTTATTGCATGATCTATAACAATTTCCTGAATAATTTTATTTTAAGTAATCTATAAAACCACAAAATGGTAATAATGCAAGGTAGGAGATGGTCCGCTATTAAGTTTTTTTTGTTGCCTGATATATCTTTTTTAACGCTTTCATTATAGTAGTCTGTTAAACCCTGAACATTTGTTTTGAACCACGAGAGCTTTGTTATCCAACATTCATAAAAACCTTGATTTTCCATGTTTAATAACTATATAGAAAACTTTGTTATCCTTTTTATAAATGTTAAATAAATGTTTTTTTTATTTATTTTTTACGATCAATTGATAAATTTTATAACATTTTTATGGATTTTTTCTCTATTCTTATTTGCATCATATTTTTGTAATTCAAATTTTTAATATTTAAAAAAATTAGATTTTTTTAGTTTGTATTGGATTTTATTATTGTTATTTTTGGATTTATTAAAACCAAATACAAACAACAAATTTCCAACAACAACATTGTTGAAGGTACACAGTCTACGTCCTACGGCCTCGTACTATTATCAATACCACTTGCTTGAGGAGTTTTCCAAAAAATTATGAGAATTTTCACCGAATGAAGGGAATTCGTTTAGAAATTTTTTTTGCCATTTTTCATTTCTTTACATATTTTTTTTAGAATTATGCATCTGTCCTACTGCAATATCAGTTAATTATTTCATAATTATTTGATAATTAACTGATATCGCAGTAGGCCAGACGCATAATTATTTGTCATTACTATAATTCATGTGTGATTGGTCAAATTAAATGATGTTATTACATTTTAGAGAAACAAAAAATTTTCTACATGAAAAACTTTGAATTTGTATGCCAGTGGTGTTGGTTTAGAGGACAAGGGTTCATCCACTATAAATTTACTGGCGGATGCTTTGGCAGCCACTTCCTCAAGTAGGAGAAGCAAAGCCTCAGCCTCTGGCCTAAGTCTCACCAAAACATTTGAAATCTATCATAACATTTCAAAAAAGAATCATGTGAAACTAATTTTTCCAGAAAGAACCAAATAACCTGCAAAATATCACTAAATCATTAACTAAACTGTAAAATATAAAAATTATTATTTAAAAGATTTTTATTAAAGTAAAATTATTAAAAAACCAATATCTTTATTGTTTGATTCAAATCTATATAATCATCTGTTTGTATAAAATGCCGAGTATGTATATCCATCTTTTACTTCTTTTTAATAATCTCTCTCATCGCACACAAATTTAAAACTTCCATATATCATCTCAATAAAAAATGCAAATCAAACCATTTCATTGTATCATCTCAACAAACATCTTTTCTACAACCACATAAATTTGTATTACTAATTGATATTGTGTGACGCAACAAAGCAATTAGCTGAAAAAATGTTAAAATATTATTGACTGATTTGTAGCACATATAAATGCTTTTATGTTTGCTTTAATTTTAAGGCCGGAACCGATACAAATTAGCGAACCATTAGCGGATTTCTTTAAATATAAATATTCTACATTTTAATAATTTTGTTTGTTTAAACTTAACAAGTATTGTAATAAATCTCAATAATAAAATTAAAATAAAAACGCCAATTTCTTGTTAACTAATAGTTTTTATTTACTATATACGTATTTCGAAAGCTATGCCTTCATCGACAGTAGTATATATCAAAACTGATAAATATATACTACTGTCGATGTATATATCAAATCTGTTTTGATATATACTACTGTCGATGAAAGCATAGCTTTCGAAATACGTATATAGTAAATACAAACTATTAGTTAACAAGAAATTGGCGTTTTTATTTTAATTTTATTAGTGAAATTTATAAATATTCTTATTTTTAGAATAAATAGGCGCGAAATAGCCGAAATAGGCCCGTCGTTACAAACTGTAATACGAGGATCATATACAAAAATTTACCATTCGTGTATTTGCGAGTATAGAGAAATATGACTGAATATAATGGGATTGAATATTCGTTAATTATTGCAACGTTAAAAAAAAGGTTAAGAAATGACAAAATGATTTTAATGTGCTACTACCAGTTGAATTCCTTCGGAGACGCATACTCGATATAAGTTGAACTTAGATGTTTCTGGATGCAAAAAGAACAGCAAATGATATGAGTGAGTATTTGAGTGAATATTTAGAGTGTGATACAATTATCAATTTTGTTTTCATTTTTAATTTATCCTTAGATATTTGTGGTAAAGTAAATTTAAATTTTTTTCATTGGAAAGGATTTCCAAATCGGTTAACATAAATATTCCATATTTTTTGACATAATAATTTAAGAACTGAGGATGACGTTAGTCGAAATCTATATTCTATAAAATAAAAAAAAAATAAATAACATCCAAATTGTTACTATAAGGAAGTTTATATTATTATTAATAAAATAAAATTAAAAATAAACAGTAAAACGTATATTTTTAAATATTGCATTTTAACAAGATGCTAATTTATCCACGACTGCAAAATATTTCGAATAATTTCCAGTTTGCCTGCTAAAAATTTTATCACCATAATGAAATACATCATAGACATCATAGAAAAATAAAACATTAGAAATCATACAAAAAACAAAATCAAATATTTGGTATAGAAATATCAATTGAATGGTTTGAATGAGAAAAATATTTAAAATATAAAATAAAAATTTAACGAAAAATATTAAATTTTTTATTTTTTTTCTCGTTTTAACCTTTTCATATTACTATACCAACAAATGTTAAGATTTGATTTTGTTGGAGGAATATTTAATAAACTATAGAACTGTTGTAGAATATAACGATCGTTACATTCTACAACAAGTGAGAGAATGTATAACATTACAAAGGAAAACATACATATTGTAACGACTCTTCGTTGGTTCTTTTCGATTATTGAGCAAATACGACAGTAAAAAAACAGATCTTTAGTTAACAAAATCTCAAACTTTATTTATCAACCAGTTACAGCAATTTCCGATTTTAATTACAATAATTCCAGGGTCTCCAATTTATGCACGATAAACTTCACCGCTTTTCCACAATTTGAATCAATAATATTCGGAATCGTAAATTTACTATTCCACTAAGTTCAAATTCTTTCACTATTAGTACCCAGGTTCAAGTACCACCGATTATTCCTTATACTTGCGAATATTTGTAAAACACCTTTAATTGCAAAATTAAAACTGACTATCTGATATTTTGTTCGCTTATTTATATTCAAAATTAAATAAGTCAAACCTTATACTACTCAGTTGTTGTTTTCTAGAAACAATAGGCCACACCTCTTTTTAATTCACTAATGTAAACATTTGTATAACAAATTTAATTTACATTAATTTATGCAACTTGTATTAGTTAAAAGGAGTTAACTTTTAATTCATCTTTGCCATAGTCTGAATGTAGAAAATATTTAGGCAGAACGTATTGGTTATTTATGAGTAAATTAAATTAACCCATTCTGGACGAAGTTTATTACAATATGAAGCATATATTGTATAGCAATCGTGGATAAATGTAATCCCTTAATCTCTTTCTGGATTCCATCAGTGATTAGAAAGCAAAAACACCCAGTTTTATTTATCTTTCTTCAACACATTAACTTAAACAATTCAATTTCATTTAACACAATTTCAATTTGAACTGTTTACACTGTCGCAGACTAATATGAACTATATCTCATTCTAGAAAAGAAATCCATGAAATGCAATTCTACTTAATTTCTCGAATATTCTAGGTGAATCCAAAATTTCTTTACAAAAAAAGTGAGAAATTTTGAGAATAATCGACGTCAATATTTATGTATTTAATTTAATGCGTTTGTTCCTTATATCCTTTGCCGAAAATAGTATATTATTTAATTAGGAGCTAAAGTGCTACTTTTTGTGTTAAGTAAATAGTTTGATAATTATAGACGAAACACAAAAGGTCACTTTAGCACCGAATTAAATAAATACACAATTTTTTCGGCAAGCGTTTAAATTTTTTATATATATGATTACGTCATAATTACGATCAAAAAAGTAAAAAACATTTAAATTTGTATAAATTATAAAAAAATTAAATTGTTTATGAAAGCAATCTTTCAATTCAAAATTTCCTAATCAAATCAAAATATTTGTTATTCTTTGTTCTCATATAATAATAAAAAAATACAAATATTTTGGTCTTGTTCATCATATTTTTATTAACTCATAATTTCATGTTATGTTACTTTTGCTGCCGCCATATATTTTTACAATATTTTCATTGTAAAAATGGCGACACTTTTTCTGCTGCCGTAAAAGTATGAAAGTTGCTTTACTGCTGCCGTAAAAATAAGAGAAAATGGCGTTATATGTTAAAAAAGTAAGACTTAAACATTCTCCCAAGCGGCTCTAAAGTTAAATTTTACAGCTCCTTGCCGAAAATAGTATAATTATTTAATTAGTAGCTAAAGTGCTACTTTTTGTGATGAGTTTCTAGTTTGACGGCTGACCGTAGACAGTTTTTTTTTGCAAACGTTTAAATTTTTTATAAATATGAAATTAATATATCAAAATTTTTATAAATATGATTTTTATCATCAAAGTTACTTCCATAAAAGAAAAAAACATTTAAATTTGTACAAATAAAATTTTTTGTCAAAGCAGCCTCTTAATTTAAAATTTCAAAATCCAATCTAAAGAATTGTTATTTTTGTTGTCATGGTTAAACAATAATTTAAAATTGTATCATCCAATGAAAATATTAATTTTTTGTTGTCATAGTTATACAATTTGGTTGAAAAAAATAACAAATATTGTAAAAATATGGAAAGAAATGCCGATTTTTTCTGCCGCCATAAAAATGTGAAATTAATTCACTGCCACCGTAAAAATAAAATAAAAATGGCGTTACTTTACACCCGCTTTGATAATACGTCAAATAAGTAAGATTTTAACCTAGCGGTTAAAGTAAGATTTTAACCTAAAGTTAAATTTGAAAGTGTTAAAGTTAAAAGTAAAAAGTAAAGTAAAGTTAAATATTACAACTTTAATTACATCAATTATAATTTATCACATATTTTGTTTTAATTTTTTTGTGTTTATTTAAATTTTAGTTAGTATATTTCTTTTATGTTTAAATTTTACAGATCAAGATATATTGGTCTTTCTCTATTTTGTAAGAATTTGTCCCTTTTTCTGGCATTTTAAAATGATTTTTTACTTAATAAATGTTTATTGGGAGATAGACAGAGTTGATGATTTAAAGCAGAAATCTACTTCTACTGCCTCTACTGACTCTTTTTCTTGGACTCGTTTTCCCTACACAAAAGATGACTATTTTCGGTACCTAAAAGATGACATATAGATTTTCTATGCTATCTCAATGTTTCATGGAAAGTCTTAGATGTAACCATTATCCATTGTTTTTTCATTTGCAAAAAATTGTACTGTAAAAACTCCTTTTCGCTGCACCTGTACTCCTTGTATTCATAAAAATCATAAAAATGTCTTTTACGAATTTTAAAATATTGATCGATAATGCAGTTTTTAAAGTTATTGCTTCTTTCTTTTTTTGTTTCGTTCAAATTATTATTATTTCGATATTAACAAGAAAATTATTTATTTTTTGGCGGGCCGTGCTAAAAATAATTTGTTTTCCCATCATTATTTTCCATAATTTCATTCCTGTGAAGTAAAATAAGGAAAATAAAAGATTTCTGTTTGAATATGAGTTGACATATTCGTCACAAGAGATTGATTTAAACACAGTTTAAGGCTGTGGACAATTTACGGTATTTAAATTTATCGATAGTGTAGTTTTTTAAGGTTATTGCTGTTGTCTTTTAGTATAGTGTGACGTCAATACGAAGTAAAATTTAGAATGCATTCAGGGGATTTTTGCGTCATCTATTTTCTACTGTTTTTAAAAGAAATGTTTTGGCTGTATTCTAAACCAAAACTTATTTGAAACTTATTTGTAGAGACTTACTTATTCAAATTGGTAACGTAAAGAGGTGACTTATTTGCAATTTTTTTTTTAAGAAAAATTTAATTTGATTTGTCAGAGTCAAATATTTTTTTGTTTGTTTACTAAATGATTTTAAGGAATAAAAATTCTTTTTCGATCCGTAATATCACATTAAATAAATCGTTCTAATTAAATTTTTGTCGAATATGCTTTTATGTTGCTGTCAAATTAAGGGGGCAAGGAAATTCAGTACAAGGAAATAACGTACAGATTGAAAAGAGAAATTCAGTTTAAAAAGTTTTATACAAAATGCCTGCATTTATTTTCGCTTTTGGTTTGGCAATTGAGCTGTACTCAAATAGAGAAATTGTACAAAAAACTGTACTGGATTTCCAAATGAAATTCTGTACTTAATTTCCAAACCAAAAGCGAAAATAAAAACAAAAATTTTGTACTGAATTTCTCATTTTTTCTGTATTAGATTTCGTTTTTGATTTGTACGTGATATCCTTGTACCGAATTTCTCAATGCCAAACTAGGTATACCAAATCATTTAGAACAGCTTTTAAATACTTATTTAAAAGGGCGGTGAATACTGGTGATTGGTGATTGTTGTACCATTTTTGAAGTGAAAACTTCTTTAGGCGCGGTATGCGATTTTGTACGGGGAAAAATTTATATATATTCAAGTCATCGTCACGCTAAATAAATATTTAATATAAAATAAATCTTAAAAGAGAGTGAGAAAAATTATAATCGTTTGTTATTTTCTTATTTCTTATTCTCTTTTTCTTGATTTATAATTTGTTTTTTTTTTTCTTTTTTATTGAATTTGATTTTTTTTTTGGTTTAAGTGTGGTATATAAGTGTGGTATAGTAAGCAAAGATTTTGTTGTATTTTTAAGTAAAACAAAAACAGTGTGGTTTTCATATTTGATTTGGGGGTTTTTGATAGTACGAATAACCTAAGCCCTGAAATTAATGATAATATATTATAAATAATTCTACTCTCGTTTTTTTGATTCATATTTTGGTTTTTTCTTTTTTATTGAATTTGTTTTTCAGTTAATAACAGTGTGAAAGTATGGTAAAGTAAAAAATATTTAAGTAAGTTTTCACTTCTGTCGGCAGTCCTCAAGACTGCCTTCTTTTTTTCTGGTTTTAAGTATTTTCTACACTTAAATAAAAATCCTAAACTGATCCAAAAATGTTAAGACATTTTTGTCGTTTGATACTATTTTGAGAATGTGGATGTGAACTCGAGATTTAAATTCAAATTCAAAGTCAAAATTGGAGTCAATTAAATTTTGTAAAATTTGGCTCGATCCATTCGGAGTTGAAAATAATTTGGTTTGGAGACATCTCTAGACCTTAACACACAGAATCATCTAGGCATCTTCTAATAATAAGTACAAAGCACTGAATGTGCAATATGATTCAAACAATAGGTTCTCAGACAAAAACTTGAAGCTCATCCTTTTCGTCTATTCATTATCAAACTTGATCGATCAAAAAAATCAGAGAAATAGAACTTTTGCTAATTTTTTTCAATGAGGAGGAGTAGAAATTTATTTTAGTTCCTTTTCCGTTTTCAACAGGGCTAAAGAAACAAAAATGATAAAAAGAAAAAATTGAAACGTATTGAGCTGAAAAATGAAATGAGGAGATAATTGAGGTTAAACAATCAAAAATAAATCACCCAATTAAGCCACAAACTCAATATTTAAATAAATAAACAAATCCAACTTTTTCACAACAATTTATTAGATTAATAAAATCAAATTTCCCCAATCTTGCAAACCACCATACCTCAATCTTTTATTTTTCAATTTTCTGTTGTATAATATTAAAGATTGCGATGAGAAAAGTAAACAACAATTTTACAAATCATAAATAAACAATCTTCATATTGTTGTGTTGTTTACAATTTCGATTTTCTTTTTTAATTTTCTTATAATTTCATCTAATAAAAAGAAAATTAAAAATTTTAATTTTTCTTCGTTCAAGAAAATGAAAAACAGCTTTCAAAACGTTATGAGGATGTACATTGTACATAATAAAATTGAAAATATTTTATTTTATTTCTATGACTTGTTGGAAATCGTTTTATTATGAATTTTTTATTAATACTTTAATTTTATTTAAGGAATTAAATTGTGGTTTAATTGTAGTTTTATACGATAATTGTTTTAAAGTTTTTTTTCATTATTGTTTTTGTGAGTAAAGAATATTAAGAAAAGTTATTGATTTTCACCTTACACTCGGCCTCGATATTTTTCCTCATATAGTCGGTAAAATACATTATATGTTTTGCTGATGCCCAGGTTCAATATATTTGTAAATCCTGTACAGCTGATGTTCTAAAATAATAACTAGGTGTGAGAAACCTGACCATGTGCCTGCCACAGGCTCTACCTCATACTCTCCATTTTAGAAGAAGTTGAACTTCGGATATAATTTTACTACATAGAGTGAATCGGACTTGAAACAATATTCTTATGTGTAACGACGGCCTATTTCGAATTTTACTGTTAAAACAAGAGTATTCGTATTTAAAGGAATTCTCTAATAATTTGCCAATTTAATTCGGTTCCGTGCTTTAAATTAAAGTAAATTTCAAACTATCATTAAACTTTTTTAATTAATTGACTTGTTGCGTCACATAAATGATGAACATTTTTTTGGAAAGCTTAGTAATAGTATTACATGTGGATGTAATACGGTTGTTCAAATTTATGTAGTTGTAGAGAAGTTGTTTCTTGAGATAATGTATGGAAATGATTTGATTTGAATTTTTTATTGAGAAATATAGGGAAATTATAAATTTTTGTTCGATGAAGAGTATAGTTAAAGAGAAACAAGATATGGAAAATCTTATTTATACTCGACCAAATGTTTGATCGAGACTATTACGTAAATTTTAGTCAAAAAGTTATGATGGTGATCAGTAGTGTTATTGTGTCAAAAGTTTTAATGTAAATTGTTTCACTAATTAAATGTCAAAATTAAGTTTGTAAAGTTAATTTAGTTTGTTTTTTGTAGATTAGTTTTTGTGGCACTTGTTTTAAGTTTTTGTGTAGTAAGATTGTAACTGGTGGCAATTTAAAAAAATAAGCAAATAAAAATACAAATTTCAACATTTTTTTATATATTACCAATAACATTTTCTTTGAATTTTCAATTATGAGCGTGTTGGTTGTTTTACCATACCGTGTATTAGAAAAAAATTAAATAGATAGTGGCCGAACAAAAGTGTAAAGAATGAATGCGAATTATATGTTAGAGCTAGTTTTGGAAAGAAGAGATGGAATTGATGGAACATTGGTTGGTCATTAGAATTCAAGAAAACCATCATTTGTTAATGTTGTTGCATCTATTGCATTTACGATATTGCATAAATCGAATGTGGGATTGGGTTAATATTTTATTTTGAAAGAAGAAAATAGAATTGTCATTCTTTAGTTTTCAATATTCTGGAAAAACAATGTTTGTTAATATTATTGTATTCGGACAGATTAGTGAAGTATGATGCTATTAGTTACGTTGGTTATATGAGAAAATTTACGAAGGTGAATACAACAATCAAAGTTTGAGATAATGGTGGACTAATAATTTACAATTTTTGTTTATGTTTTCTTAGTGTTAAATTATTTAGTTTTTTTGCATTCAATATTAAAATTTTGTTTTGATATAAAATTTTTGGTTATTAATAAATAAGCGATTTTCCAGTCAGGATTGCCCTTTGTTTTTATGATATAGTCCAATGGTTTCACATGTGTTACGAAGCTGTGGTCCCCGTAAACTTTCTTTTGCACGAACCAACGCGACCACTACAACTAATCATCTTTTTATTCATATCTTTCTCAAACCTGTTTGCCATGAATTTTTTTTTATCGGTTGGTGTCTCATTTTGATATGTTTTTGATTCATAATTTTCTATATGTACGTACATGAACATTTTGTATTTAAAAGACAGTCGATCGGAATTAAATCAATAATTCGTGAAAATCTCAAACACTTAAAGAGCTTTAAAAAAATATGAAATAAATTGTTTTTTGACTTACACAAGTGTTAGGGAAATTCAATTATTTGTTTTAAATTAAATTTTTTTGTCTAAATTAGTCAAATTAATAGTACAATTTTTAGTTTTATTGGTCAAAATTTGTGCATCAAATTTATTAATTTAATTTTTAGTGTAACCTAATAGTCCAAACTCTTAGTTTAATTAATAGAAAAAATTATTATCTGTTAGGTATTGTAGTACAAAAGGGAATTAGAATTAATTTATTTGTTTATATTAGTCAGTCGATCTGAATAAAATCAATTATTGAATTCGGTGAAAATGTTAAAAACTAAAAATTGGTCGTGAATTTTAAAATTAATTAGTCGCTCGTTATTTTTGTGGATTATGTGTATTATTTTTTTATTCTATTATAATTTCAATCATCGTCTCGAAGGAGTTATCTCTGAATTAATTTCATCAGCGTAAAAGAGGTATTTTACCGATTCGACGCGGTCGATAAAGTTCTTTACCTTCTCTCTATATTGAACAATTAGTTCAATGGGTTTTCTCTTGCGTTTTCATGAATTTTTTTTTCATATATACCTGTACGAGTGTAGAAGGCCGTAAATTCTGATATAACTTGGATGGTGAACAATAATTTCAAAGTGCGACTCGTTTAAAATTGAAAGAAATAATAGAACTGATTAAATAGCTATTTATATTCCTTTTCTGTAAAATGAACTCATAGTAGTTTGCGAAGTAAATTCTGTTATATCTCTTTGATATCATTAATTTATAGCTATGTTCGAAAATAAAAAATAAAGCGATCTTGTAAAAAAATTTTTTTTAGTGTGATGATATAGAGCACACATGGCCAAACCGCGGCTCGCGAGCCGCATGCGGCTCTTTGAAAGAATAAATGCGGCTCTCGAAAAGAAATGAAAAAATTAAATAATATTTAATAATTCATAAAAATTGTAACAAAATTAGAAGTAATATATATAATTTATAATGCTGTTTAATATAATATGATTTAATACTATCATATTATTATATTTAGGTCCGTCCTGTCGAAGTTACTATACTGTTGAAGTTTTTGCGGCTTTGTTTTAGTTTGATACTACTTTACTTCGCGAATCAAGTTTATAATCCGCTGTTATAAATAAATTTAACTAATTTTAGTGGACTAAAAATAAAATCACCTGTATTTGTCTCAAATTAATGCACAAAAATCTTTCTCAAAATCAAAAGTCTTTCCTTTTGGATTCGTTTGTTTTTCTATGATTATCTTTTTCTGCAATTTTTTTATAAACAATATTTTTGATATTTTATCTTTAGGCAATTTGCCGTCGTTAAATTTAATGTATCCTTTAATATTCCAATTAAAAAATGAATAAGTTCATAATTAAATAGAATTAAAATACACGTGAAAATCCGACATATGCTACCTGAACCGCTTCTACATCTACGACAGTAAAATATTGCCCTAAGGCCTAAACCAAAAAAATGAATAATTGACCATAATAACGAAATTAAAAACATAAAGAAATTGCAAGAAACAAACGGTGATTTCATTGATTTGATGGAACATATCAGAAATTTCCTCAAAGGAAAAGAAAAGTTACAAACAAACATGCCATCTTGGTGCAAGCATGTCATGTGACAAAATTTAAATATGTATTTATATGGATTTTTACCATAAGTACATATTTGGTTTTCAATAAAATAAATATTTCCAAACAACGGATACTTTTGAAATTTTTTATTTTTTATGTTGGCTCTCGTAACGAGAGATTATTGTACTGCGGCTCCACGTGTAGTGAAGCTTGGCCATCTCTGATATAGAGTATGATGATATTTTAGATTCTCTTAGTCTTACACAACAATTCCCGACAGCATTTATTTATTATTCATATTCAAAAACGCCGGTACTATTGGCGCAACGATTTTTATTATATTGATTTATTATTCCATCCATCAATCACTGTTAAAATTGGCCCAACTATTGTTAATATATTATATTATTGTTATTGTTCAATGTGGGGTCAGAGTCCCTATTCTTAGCTCATTTGAATTCGTTTTTGTGTGCAACATTTGCGTTCATTTAGCATTTGTGATGGGCTGAGAAAAGACATATTCGAGCTCACAGAATGCAGCCAGTCGGAAATTTAAATCTCAAGCACGCAATTCCTCAAATGTTCCTGATTGTGGTTTCACCCAAGATCAGGAATGCACAGCGTTCATCACAATTTTCGGACCTGTCATTAGTTTCATTTTATTATGATGTTTTATTCATATGCAATTTTTAATTTTTAACGAAGTGAAAAGTTCTTAGTGTGCCGTCGAACCGTTTAATATTACTATTTACAAGGTACGGTACATTAATGTTGCCTTGCATTGTAAGACAACATAAAATCTAAAAACTACATAAAATTTATAACCAAAGAGTTTTTCCCAACATGTCAACAATTAAATCGAGAATCGAAAACGCCATTACGCTCATAACGGTGAACTTGTTTTAAAAAGTGATTGCAATATTGAACTGATACTACTCGATGCTACTCAATTTAAAATACAGCAAAACACTGTTACCACCTACGAGAGACAGCTTATAAAGAGAGAGTTGGAGAATGAGAAGGAGAGAGAGGGAAAGGGAAGGAGGGAGGGAGTGAAATTGAGAGGGAGAGAGATAGATAGAGAGAGAGAGAGAGAGAGAGAGGGAGAGAGTGAGAGAGAGAGAGAGAGAGAGAGAGAGAGAGAGAGAGAGAGAGAGAGAGAGAGAGAGGGAGAGAGGAAGAGGGAGAGGGAGAGAGAGAGAGAGAGAGAGAGAGAGAGAGAGAGAGAGAGAGAGAGAGAGAGAGAGAGAGAGAGAGAGAGAGAGAGAGAGAGAGAGAGAGAGAGAGAGAGAGAGAGAGAGAGAGAGAGAGAGAGAGAGAGAGAGAGAGAGAGAGAGAGAGAGAGAGAGAGAGAGATCGTTCAATACAGCTTTAAATAGATTTAACATTAAATATTAAAGATTAAAAATGTTTGTGTCGTACCGTACTGTGAACTTTATCTTAAATTTGTGTCTTATAATCTGAAAATCTAATTTTACATCAAAATATGCCTCGTATCGATTCAATCGCAACACTTTCAAATGTCATATCATATTATCAGCGGATTTTTAACTATTTGATTCCATTTTCTACGAAAAATACAAAAATAAAATACAAAAAGGAAATTGATGAAGATAAGAAAATGATAGTCACAGAAAAAATAGTTATTCGAGAGAATGAGACTAAAAGTCTACAACAACAACATCTTAAGCATATACATAACCCAACAAAAATAACAGTTGTAATTCATGGATGAAACACGAGAATGCGTTTATCAAGTTTAATATAAAACATAAAACAAAACAAAAATTTGACAAACATATACACAAGTTTTTTTTTGTTTTCTTTTGGTGAGTCAATTTTCTTAAGGATGAAAAACAAAAAAACAACAACAACCAACAGGCGTTGTTATGAGGTTAGTTGAATGATAAGAAATGTAAGGAAAATAAAATGATGGGTGGATTTTCAGATTTGTACAGTTGTGTTTTTATTTTCTTGTTATTTTTTATGTTATGGTGTAGTTTGGTTCAATTTTTGGTTGTTATTGTTGCGGGATTCAAGGATGTGCTTTTAATTCAAAATTGAATATGCGGGATTCGGATTTATACATTTGGGATTATATTTTATTGAAAGGTTAATAGGAAAAGGTAGGATAAAATAAAAAGATTTACTGTTTCTAAATAAAAAGATCTACGGATGACCATTAATTAAGTGATGAAATGCGTGTTTATGAATTTTTATTAAATTTGAAATAAGGCGAGGATTATTCAAAATCGTTTTATCTTTTAGCTGACTGCTCTGCGTTTTAATTAAATACATATTGATGATATTAACCATTTATTCTAAATTTAAATTATAAAAGTTAAATTAGGAATGAATATAGTTAATTAACACATTTTGAAATATTTCACACTTTTCCGAAGTACGAAAAGTAAAACTAGGTGCAATCGATTTTTCTTCTTCTGAATCAAAACTTATTTTTTTGGAATTTCTTTTACTACCGCGCATATGGATTTTCAATGAATATGGAAGAGCAAATGTAACATCTTTGAATCGTTCTTTTTGTGTTTTCTAAAAAAAAAATAAAACAAAATTTTTTACCATTTATAATCATTTTAATGTTCTGTGTTAAACTAACCGAGTCTGTTTTTATTTTTACACAAACTATTCCACCTTGCATAATGCATATACGATGATTCATAATTCCCAGTTTGTCCAGGGATACCAGATCAGAATATTCAACAGACCCGTAGTTAAAGAGAACAATCTAGAAATTGAAAAAAAAAATCAATTATAGAAACAAATTATATTCTTCAAAATTTGGAAAAAAATTTAATGTTTTTGAATATGGAAATAAATTTATGGAGACGAACCTTAAAATTAAAATGTATTATATATCTTATTTTTATAAAAGCTACCTTTATCTTTTAGTTTTTTTCTACACTTTCAATGAAGAGAGCTATAATTGCTATAATTTAGTAAAACAATACATGAACAAAAATCTTGAGGCTGATTCGTTACTATAAATTATACACATGCATAGCCGTTGGTGACAGCGGTGGGATTTTATAAATCAAAATAAATTTACAAATATTAGGATGTCATTTTTATTTTAAAAAACATCAACTTGCAATAAAAAAGGGCTCTATTGCAAACTAAATTTCAAACAGTAAAACCACAGCTGAAAAAAATAAATATTTACCTTATTTGGCTGAAGTGAATGGAGCTTAAAATTCTCGTCAAGTTTTTTCGACAACTTATGTAAATTAGATTGCAACAATGAAATCATAGCTTTTATCTCTTGAGAAAGTTCTGGACAGCTTTTATTATTAGTTGATTCAGACACATAAACATCCAAACAAGATAAGTAATTTTTTAAACGATAGATGGGCAGTTGTATAAATTCAGAATATCCCAATGTTGTTTCATCCAAGAAAATTGACTATAATTAAATAAAAAAAACAAACAAAATAAAATAAATATAGAAATTAAAATAGTTTACCGAATCTAGTTGTTTCAAGACGTTTAATGCTGGTCCACTAATAATTGAATAATATATGTAAATATTAAATTTTCCTTCTTCATATAATTGATTTAGTGCTTTACAGATTTCATCAAAATTTGAACCACAATCCGTTATTCGTGGCAGCAAAACATTTTCATGAAAATTTAAAATTCGTTTATATTCATTTTTAAATTTTGAAAGAGATGACACTATCTGTTCGTTCGTTATCGGATCGATGTAACATTTCTTTCCAGTTTTTAAATAATGTATATAATATTTTTCTGAATTTCGTATTTTATTGGTATTTTTTCGTTCCTCCCTGAGACACCAAAAATTCAAAAATTACATATTTAATATATACAATATTTTAACGATATGAACAAAACACAAACTTCAAACTAAGAGTGGCGACATGATAAACAATAAGCAATCCAAGCGTAAGAAACTAACATACCATAGCATTCCAGAATAAATGAAACCACAAAACTGCACCGAAAAATTATTTACAACTGATATGCACCAATGGATGAAAATTTCATTATAAAGAACAATCAAACCAACTACGGTTTAATTATATGGCTTAGATTTGGAAAAATAACTTAGATTTAATAAATAAAAAATTTTATTATTACAATTACACTTCTTACTCTAAAAGTACAATTTTTTTTTTGGAATGTACTAATTAATAACACAGTTAATCCCAATTTTTAATTAATTAAATTTTACTATTTACTGGTTTAAAATTTAATGTACTAAGCGTATTCGTATGTATAACTTTATTTTACTATGTTGAAACACCAAATTATTTTTTAAATTAAAATTATTTTACAGTTTAACGTACCACGTTGATTGGCTAATTTCATAGCTGTCATCTGAAAAAAAAGAAGCCATAAATAGCGATAAACTGTACGATTTGGCGTCTTTAAATATAATTATTGCAAAAAATATACTGAAAGTACCATACATAAGACACCGGACACCAGACACTAGACACCAGGCACCAGATATTAAACACTAGACACCAGACACCAAATACCAGACACCAGACACGAGAGGCCTGATACAAGAAACCTGAATCGAGACACCAGAAACAAGACCCCAGACTCCAGACGCCAGACACCAAATACCAGACACTAGACACAAGACACCAGACACCAGATACTAAACACCAGAAATCGGATACAGGGAACCAGGCACCAGACACCAAACACCAAACAATAGCCACCAGACAACAGACCCAAGACACCATCCACCAGAAATCAGAAACCAGAAACCTGAGACCAGACACAAGTCACCAGACTCGAGACAATTGAAACCAGACACCAGACACCCGACACCAGAAACCAGACACCAGACATTAGATACTAGATGCCAGACACCAGACACCCAACGCAAGACATCAAACACCAGACACTACATCAGACAACAGACATCAGACACCACATATGAGACCCAAGACATGGAAGAGCTACTTTTAGGGAAGAGCAGAGTAATCCTATCCCAACCATGTATAAGGATGTTCAATGAGACAGTATTGGGCTTTGTAATTATACAGAAATCCTGTGCTTATGTGACCAAGCTATGAGATTTGCAAACAGCAAGGTAAATATAATATTGGATATTAGTGCGAAGTCATCCAAAGCGAGATAGGCTGGTGAGGTGGTGCAACAGCAACACTTTAGTGTATCTTATCATAAAATGTTCTGCTTGCGCTTGTAATGAGTGGTGGTGAAGTATCGGAATAAACCAACACTATATTAAATAGCTTAATGCTATAGGGCAAGACAGGAGTCGTTCAGGACAGTTCATTAACAACTGTAAAATCTCTTGAGAGTCCTCTTTGTCGAGCCATAGGTATTATGTTCGAACTTATCAATATGATCAAGAAAGATGGAATGTAGAAACACAAAATGGCATCTATTTGAAGAAGAGAGCATGCAAACAGTTAATAGGACTGTTAAACAAAACACAACAATGGAACCAACTGTGGGGAAACAAACCGAGCAACAGCCAAAGCAGTCAAGACCAGCTGAATATTTAGTACTGTAAAAAATCAGGGATCAATAGACAACAAGAAAGTAGCAGTATGCGCCATTCTAGATATGGAAGGAGCTGATAACATGGAAGCCACCCATACCTCAATAGTTGCGAAGGTCATAAGAAAATATAGTGAGAACTAAAGGGATATGGAGATCAACATATTATTAGGAAGAACAGAAGAAGAGGGTTTTGCCCCTATCATGTGGCATTAGTTGAAGATGAAATTCTGGGAATATTAAATAAGCATCAAGTGCTTTGGGTACGCGGATTTCAAAGTCACTATGTCCAAAAATAGCTTTGCATTTGATGGTAGCATATGCAGCGCATTATGTTAATACACAGATTTCAAAATTTCTGGAAGGAAATCATTTAATAGCCGACAGTCAATACGGTTTTCGAAACAAAAGATCAACTATCGATCTATTAAACTATGTAGCGCATTGTTGGAACAGCATACTTGATAAGGGTGGTGGAACATACGTTATCGCTTTAGACATCTCCAAGACATTCGATCGAGTCTGGCATGCCAACTTAATCAATAAGCTCGTTGCGCATGGTTTTCATCCCAATGTTGTGAAACTGATTCAAAATTTTTTATCTATCCGATACATTTCGGTCTCGTTAGACGGATTTTCATCTGAGCCTAAACTAATTAACGCTGGTGTACCTCAAGGCTCAGTATTTCCCCAATCCTATTTTTGATTTATATCAACGAATTGTGGAAAAGCTCCAGAAACCAAATAAATAATTTTGCAAATGATAGTACTCTGCACAAGTTGTTTGAGCACCTCCTTCAAAAGGTAAAATGCACGAATGAATTAATCCCGCTCGGAGAGACGCTACTATAAACGTGAAAATAAAGACCTAAAAAAAGTCGCCGATTGGGGTGACCAAAACCTGATCAATTTCAACTCTACCAAATTGCAGCTGTTGATTGTTTCCGGATCAAAAACCGAGTTCCACAAAGATATTTTATTCGTTTAATGGGTGTCACAGTTTCAAATGACCTACTCTGGAACGATCATGTAATGACGATGGCAAAAAGCGCGTCTAGAAAACTCGACCTCCTAAATATATGCAAAAAAAACTTCACTCCATTGGTATGGTATGCTCCATGTTTATAAGTCCTATATTCGTCCCTGTATGGAGTACTGTTGTCATGTTTGGGTGCTGCTTCTGCTTCCATCTTGGCCCGTTGGCCACCCGACATTTGACCTCATTGTTTTTTACAAATATCGTCATCAACAATGCTCAGATCAAATCAGCAGCATCATGCCTCAAACTTATTCTTACCCCCGTTCCATTCGGCAATCGGCTAGCGCAAGCAGTCAAACGATCGATATCCCGCGCTGTCATACTGGCAGATCGCTTCTTTGTCCGAACTGCATACAAATGGAATAGTTTGCCGGAATCCATAGTCTCAGGTGGTTTCAATCCGCAGAGGTTTAAAAAAAAACGTTCATCAACACCTTAGAGCGCAAGTTGTTGTGGGATCCTATAACACAATACTTTTTATTTTAAAAAAAGATATGATAGGATATATTAAAGTTTAAATCTTTTGTGTTATCATATCAATCATATGGGAATCTAATCCACCAAATGTTTTTCAGAATCTTAATGTGCGGAAATCTGCGGTGAAGTAAATTAAATATCACCGTAAGCAGGTAGTTGGTGAAACTATTCTTACATATAAAGAGCTAAAAATATTGAGTCAAGCCTAAACTCACAACTAATATATGGTCTACATACTGTAGCGGACCATAACATGTTTGCTCAAAAACAGTATCTTATTATCTCAGTATCTCATCTCAACAGTGTCTCATCTCAGACCCCTCCGCATGGAGGGATCAGTTTTTATTGTTTTGAAATTTTTTTTTATTTTTGATCTACGGGTGTGCAACCCCGCGTACTCCAGTCCCTGCTATTGACATATGATTTAACGTGAGATATCACATACCACTGGCAATAGTAGTGAGATATCACTAGCCAAAGTGGCATCTTAGGGGTGGTGGCGGATGAGCTGTATTCAGGCAGCGGTACCACCCTCAATCTAAGCTGTGAAAATATCCTTTTGCCTCCTTGGGGAAACGAGCCTTCATATAACTATGTGTGGGCTTTAATCTTCAAGAAAGACAGTGCGTCACAGGATCAAGGAATATGCAGCCAGCTGGGTTATTGGCAACTACATTTTTGTTTTGTTTCAGCAAATTTTTGTAAATATTTGCTATTTACCTTTTAATTTACTTTTATTTTCTCTATTCTATCATAAAATATTGGCCTATGTCATATTTTGTCAGTGATAGGATTTTTTGTTTAGTTATCCATTCTTTAACTAAAACTATAAAAAAACAAAAAAGAAAGATTTACGTCCACCAACACCTTTGAACGTATGTTGTTGTGGGACCTTGTTCTTAAAAGGTTTTTATGTGTTATTGTGACACATATTGTAGTTCCTACTACACAACACATTTTATTAAAAAAAAAATACTAAAATTTATAGATAACTAACTCTTGATCAACCGACTCCAGTTCCTCACTAATTAGGAATAATATTAAAATGATGTCAAAAATTATCTAAATTCTGTAACTGTTAAGCGCTGAAGTCTTTCATCACTTCGTCACAAAAATACGATTTCTCATCCAAGTCAAGACTTAAAGTGAACACCGGCTATTTGTTTCGTGATAAAATGAAATTGTAAAAACCATTACGTCAAAAATCAAATCTCTTTTTTATATTACATTTCTAAAAAATTTATAAATAGCAAATCACAAATAAATAAAAATATATTTTTATTTGTGAAAATGTTAAAGATAAACATTTAATTTTATGTATTTTTGACGTTTCACAATTACAACTTCACAGTTACAGGCTTTAGCGACAGATCATAAAAGATTGACCAAAAACTTGAAACAATTTTACAATCAACAACTTATACTTACAACTATTGCTGCTCATTCTATTTGAAAAATAATCGCTAGTTGCAGATGAGCTTGATGAAGATGATCTATTTGAAATCAATGTTGCATTGGAACTTCTATTCGACGATCGATTAGATCCTATTGTTCCACCAGACATTCTATTTGTATCATGCATTAGTGTTCTTCGTTGCAAATCCATGGTACTTAATTTTTTTAATTTATTTTTTTCTTCTTCAATAATTTCAAATAAAATAGTTTGTATCACTTTAAACCAATCGAACGTATTTTCTTCTGTTTTCGTGAATTCAACCTCATTTTGCCCCGCTTTAGAAACGAATAAAAAAAATCGTTTTTTATTTTCCTCATACGAATCTTTATCACAACGTGCTCCCATTGTTTTCCTATAAAAAATACCGCGAAAAGCTAAAATTGATTTTTGATCTTGTGGTGTGTATTCTGTGTAGATTATTGATTTTTCAAAAAGAAAAACTTTGCCACGATATTTTGTTCGAGGTCCTGCTTGAGATATATCAAATTCACCACTTTTCAGAAATTTCCCTTGATGCATAATATTGATCTAAAAATAAAGTGTATGTGAGGTAAATTTCAAATTTTCGTGTTTGTATAAATATTTAATAGATTTTTAATTTTGATAACAAATTTATTTTTATTTATTTGTTTAATCAGAGAGATAAGTCAAGGCAGTGAAATATGAATCATATTTATTTTGTGTTCTTGGAATTGAATTTTTTCTAAAACTGTAAATCTATAAAATTTTTCTGATTAGATAATAGTGAGCAACGGGGGTTTAAACTTAGAAAGTTATTTATTTATTTTTTGTTATTTTGTTATTTTTAAAAATACTCACATATATCTCATTGAACTCAATGTCATTCAAACTAAGCGATTCATTTGCAGCATCTAATACTCTTTGTAAATGTTTTTCTGCAACACATAACGATCCCATTGTTCTCTTTAACTCTGGCTTACTTTCAATTAAATCTAAATGTTTTATAAACTCTTTTATCATTGCACCAATTATAAGCTGATACTTTGGTAACCTTTGAATTGGGCTCATTAAAAAACTAGCAATACCTAACTTATCGTGAACTTCGTTTTGCCGACTCACAAAATATTCCGAGTTTTGTCGTACAATCAATTCGGATCGCGGTTTATTCATTGCATATAAAACATATAAGTAGAAATAATTTTGTTTTATATATAGTCGAAATATATCAGCTATTTTATCTAGCTCATAACCACAATCGATTAATGATTGATGGAATTTATTTGAATGAAAATCATAAATTTTTTCCATAACACCAAATATTGTTTGTTTTTTTCCTTTTAATGAAATAGGTAATTTTGTTTCGTCGGCCATCGGTAGCTCATAGTTTGTTATTCCTTCTCTTAATTTTAAAATATAAACATCTTCAGTTTCTATCAGTTCTTCCAAAATATTCGGTAGTTGACCGAAATTATAAATAGATTGTTGTCGTAATAATAATCTCTGATCCAGTTCATCAAGAGTAAACTCATCTTCATAATCAGTGCTATCGCTATATTTATAAAAATAAAAAGGAATTAAAGATAATATTTTTGTTATTCAACACAACACTTACGAATCAAATTCTGAATCTGAATAAAACTCATTGTCACTCTCGTTTTGTTTGATTTTTATATGTTGGCTATGTCTCTCAGGAATTTCTTCATAAATGTTTTCATGGCTTATTTCTTCTGATGTACTTATACCAACAATGTTTTTGGCTTCAACCAACCCATCAACTTCCTCGTACAAGTTATCATATTCTCCAAACTTATCATCTTTTTCGTCACTGTAACGCATAAAGTTTCATATTATATTTCATTGGTCCAAATAAGAATTTACCAAATATTAATCTTAAGATGAACAATATTGCTTGAAAAATGTTTAAACAATTAACAAATTATTAAAACTGGAATTTAAAAATGAATTGTATGAACTCACTGGTCACTGGTGCTAACAAGAGTCAAGGTGTCAAATTTCAAATAAAGAGATATATCTACTGCAAGCCTTTTCTCTGTTTGTTTCCCTAACTATAAAAATTGACTAAAATTGACTAAATTAAAAATTGATTTTTTAGATATCCCAGTTTTCTTTTCAGTTATTTTTACTTGCTGGAAATGTTTATCGTGCTGTTATACTACACCACAAAAGGTGTTCAATTTTTGTTTCGAAATTTGTTGCATGTGCAACATGATTCGTCAGAATGGAGCTACAAAGTGATTAATATGATTACGATGTTAATTTCGAAAAAGTTAACTTTAAATGAATTTGCAATAGTTTAGGAATTGACGAATTTTACGCAGTTCTTTGGATCGGGACTTAAATTGTCAAACTTACTTACCACAACAAGAAATCTTAGATGGATCTTTTATCGTTTTATCTGGAACAAAATTCGATATACTATACCAAAGATTTGAAGTGCATATGTAAAACTTCAATATGGACATTTTCACCAATTCATAAATCTATCCTGAAAAAAGTTGGCAATACTTATGTCTCTGTTTATCAATCGATGCAACTCATGGAATGTGGATCATGATTCGGTGTCATCTTTTCGACAGTCACAAAATCGTCGAACCATTTGTCAATGTTGACGCAAGCATGAGCTTTGCAAATACGAGACTTTTTTTCCTTACATCAGGGATCACAAACAACATTTTAAACTAAATATTTTTCCACCACCACCTCACATAATTACTTAAAACTATAAACAATAGTCAGGAAAATTTTTATCACATGATTTACAAAGATTTCTAACAACAGAACCATAAACATACAATACAAAATGAAATGTTTACTTTAACAAAGATTGCATCTCAAACTAAAGAAAAGAAAAAACAAACGAAACTCAAAATATAACAACCATAAAAAAGATATTAGTTGTGGCAACCAAATAAATCTGTTGAATATACCAATTTCAAGACTAATGCCGTAGTTACCCAGAAATAAATAATTCTTTGGCAAAACAAACGAATTATTCATTTAATGTAACCGAATTTTAATTAACAACAAATATTGACGACTATTTCGCAAGCGCATAGATATGGCTCGATGACTGTAGCCAACAAGGAATATTAATGTTTGTGATAAAATATAATTTACTGTAGTCACTGTAGTCAAGCCAGCCCCCAATGGATCGAAAACTTTTGATGCATCTGATAAAAGTTTTTGTTTTGTTGTGAATTTTTCATTCTTCATCTGCGATACCTTAAATTTGAAGTTATCTTCCAGGTGACGCTAGTTTGGACAAAAAAAATTGACATTGTCGAGCTTGATAGCTGCTACTGTGGAGTTGGATGAATCTGTTGGTAATCCATTGGATGGATCTCCTCTGCTAATTGCTTTAAGTTTGAATTTTGAAACCGGTTGAAGTGGGCTGATAAAAAATTTTAACTATCCTTGATTTTAGTTGTAACGCAACGTCAACGTCGGTTGTTCCTGTTAACAAGTCGTCAATATGGAAATCATCAGCCTTTGATGCTTCTGGGTATGATGTTATATTTCTTGTTGCCTGGTGTTTTCTGACTCTGGTAGTCAGAAATGTGCTGTACGTAACGGAAGTTTCTCATTGGTTGGTGCTCTGCTTCACGCCACAGTATGGACTGATACGGTTAATGTTGTTCATCGACTAAGATCTGACGATACATCTGCTCAATTTTTCCTGACACTGCAATTCAATGCCATCTGAAATTTAGTACAATTCTGACCAAATTGCGATGGTACACTGGACCCACTTTTGAAATATCATTCTGTGAAATTCCATTTGATGCTTTAGGTGAGCCGTCAAAGATTACACGAGACTTGGTTGTCGTGCTGTCTTCCTAGATCACTGCATGATGCAGAAGAAAATATTCGAGTCGTTTGATAGCTGCTGACATTGAATTCCTTAGTGGCTTGTCGATGTCTATTGTGAGCTGCAATTGTGGTATAGATTCCAGTTCCCAAAATATCTTGAGTGTACTATGCTGAATTCTGCTTTGGATAGCTTAATATGATGATTGCTTGTAGAACAATGTTGTGCACCAGATGTACCAGATACAAACAGTGGTTTTGTGGTACTCGTAAGACTGTTGACCAGGACGCAGAATGTTGATAAATGGATCAGCATTAATTAACAGATCTACTTCCTATGGATTACAGAATGCTGTATCTACCTAACTGAACGCGGGAATTCTAGTAATGCTGATCGATCAATTCTTTTTGATGATAATGTCGAATAAATTTGTTCAACTATTAGAACGTTGAGGAATAAATTCTCATCTAAATAAGTTAATGCTCAAAAGTCCTCTTGTAGTCTTGTATTAGTTATTCCTCTTTTACTTGGACCCTTTATTGACAACCTTTTTGACGTTTCAAATTAAGTTGTTGAATGCATTTTTCAGCGATAAATGATGCTTGAAAGCCAGAGTCCAACAGGCTTTTGCATTTTGGTAATTTCCCCAGTACGGTCTGGAACGCGGATGATTGCTGTCGGAAGTATTGCTTGAAATTTTAAATGTGATATTGAGGCTGAATTACTAGCAATACTCAGTTAGTTACACCCTCTACCATCATCGGATTTAGCGGATGTGGATTCGTGTGAAGTGATGGCAGTCAGTTGAGTTAAAGTAATTTCATGAAGGAGCTTATAATGACGTCTTCTGCATAGCCTGCACGTGTATTTTGATTTGTCAAATAAACGATAAGCAGTTGTAGCAGTTGTTCATAAACGATAAGCAGTTGTAGCATAATAGATTTTCTTTTACCAGCTCTTGACGTTTCTCGACTCTTAATGCTTTAAATTGTTGGCAGCTGGTTAAATAATGATCTTCGTTACAAACAAAACATAACTATTACTGGTCATTTTTCGGTGCTGAGATGAAGTCCTCTTATCGTTGGTTTGGTTTTAGTAACTGGAGGTCAATTTACTCGTGCTTTTCTAAGCGTATCAAAGGTTTCCGATTTCTCACATCGACGACCCAAAAATATTAGAAAATCATAGATAGCTGGAAACTATTAGTGACTTCTTAGAGCGAAAAACTTTTAAAAAGATTATCTTTGATTTGCATACTGATGGCATTTTGATCTAAGCCATCACCAAAAATAAATACATGAGCGAGTGAATAGCTCGAGATGAATTTAAACTGCCCGATAATGAAAGCTCGTTAATTAAACTGTTGCACGAAGATTTTGATAAAAAGGAGAACAAATTATGGAAACAATTAAAATAGCCGAATAAAGCGGCATCAACAGTCATGAGATTACTTACTACTTTAACAGCCCGAAGATATTTTTGGAAGTAGTAAATTCATGATAAAACAATAGATGGTGGCTTAATTGTAAACGTTGCATCAAAAATCTTCTGTATATTTTGTGTTTGTTGGCCTGTGGTTTAAAGGGATAGAGAATTGAGAAGATAGAGAAAATTTAGCATTTAATCATTTGAAATTGTCCTGTCCAGAAGACACTTGGTTATTCATTTTCTCTAAATTTATATACATTAAGTTCTTCTTGTACAGTTGAAATTCATTTGTACGAATCGGTAGTTGTTTCAATAATTTCAACATCATTTACATCATTTAAAGAGATGCCAAAGTATCTGCAAAAATTATTGTAGCTCTGGAAGGCGTGATCGTAAAGTTCTTCAGTGCTCATCAGTGTTGAATCTTTTCTGCTAAGATCCTCAACAGCTATAGTTGAGGTCTCATTGCTTCTAATAAATCTTTTAACGCATCAACATTGTCGTTCAAATTTTAATCTGTTTTAAATTTAAATAAAGTCTAGCCTTTATCAATCAAGCCTTGTTGGGATTGAGTTCTAGTGAGTGTTTACATCGAGGTGAATTACAATTTATCGTCCAAAAAGAGTCTTGATTACGAACATGATTTCGAAGAATTGACGGTTTAATGGATTTGATGAGCTTTCAAGAGTTATAAGTAAATCATGATGGTCGATATTATCTTCATTCTCACTACCGATCACTTCAAAATCGCTCCCTTCTCTTGTGTATCTGAATTTTTTTCACTGAGTGTGTAACACCACTCTGAGAAGTAGATCTAAAATTTTTCTGTTGTTTTAAATTTTAGTTTTTTTAATTAAAAAATTTAGCGTGGTGATTCCAAAATATCTTTCGTCCTCTTAAAGTAGGAATATCATCGACAGTCATGCTATACTTGGCTCCTTTCAATTAAATTGTGTTCATAATTTTTTCTCCTTTTCATCAAAATCTTCGTGCAAAAGTTTAATTAACGAGCTTGCACTATCGGGTAGTTTAAATCCACCTCGAGCTAGTCACTGAATGATGTATTTATTTTTGGTGATGGAAAGAAAAGATTATTTTCAGTGTGTGGCTTCTTCTGTACAAAAAAGATCATGCCTTTTTACTAAGTCACTACTTGCATTTTGAACAAATTATTATAAAAAATAAAATATAAGATTAAAATTTAACTTAAACTTTCATAAAACATAAAAAACAGCTGTTAACATTGACAAGTGGCGACAACGCAACTTATCATTGGTGAGTGGCGACAACGCACCCAGACAGCTTGAAAAAACACATATGGGTTCACTGAAAAAAACTAATAACATTGTTGGATATAATAATAAACATCGTTTATTGAACTACTTACGTTGACTCAATGAACAATTTATTAATATTACAAAAACCCAATATTACAAATATCGGCAAACCACCGAAGCACAGAATACAGTTTAGATATAAATCGTTCTGAGTTAGTATTTTTAGGTTTGCCACATAATCAAAATATTTTATTACCTAGCTTAACCACCAACAACTATTGTTTTTAAACTTTTTGTTATGTAGCTTGGTTACAACAATTATCAATAAACAGAACGGAAAAGAACAAAAATCCCAAAGAAATGGCTTAAAATCCTGCAAACTATTTTCTAAAACATAAGGCTGCATCTAAGGTCAGAAAATTTATAACAACCAATCCTACAACACTAAACTTATTTTTTAAAACTTACTGGTGCGGTCAATCAAAAACTTGTGCATCGCCATATGTAAACAACCAAAAAATTGTGCATCGCCATATGTAAGGCTCAAGGACTCAACAAATAAAAGTACTGTTTATCACATTCACCTTATATTATCTCCCTGAAATGGACTATTAACCTCTTTAACTCTATAGGAAAGCCTGGTAGGGAATAATATGATCCTTTGCGACATAATATTTACTACAAACATAAGATTCACAAACATTTTTCTTTTCACAAAAAAAAATTTTGTCATTCATCTTCTAGTTCACTTCAACATACTCCGATCGCGCAACTGCAGCATTGAACTAAAACATAATTTGATGAACTGAAGATAACATTATTATTTTGTAACGATCGCAATAATCGCAAAATAATAATAAAACCAAATTCCTCTTTGTTTTCAATTCAATAGAAATGTATTTCATTAGTTTCCGTTCATTTTTACATTAATAATAATTTTAAAATTTTCTAAAACTTAACTGCTAGTTAAATTTTGAATATACTATAAAAAGCAAACGAACGTACTCAATTTTATTTCCAATTCTGGCGAACAGATGTCGTTGTCGTTATTAATCTTTGCTGAATTTTCGATATTACCCGATTTTGTTTTGACATCATGAGATGTAAAAAAGCAAAAATCACATTTTTCCAATTTTTGAGAGGTCATTCCATATTTGTGCTTCAAACAAATATTTTTCAGAGTTGATTTTTAGAAAAAATTCAGTAGATTCATTAAGATGTTAATATATGTGTTGGCTCTTTTAAATTAATTGCTAATTAATGTGATGTGTAATAATAAAAACATGAAATACAAAAAATATAAGTCAAATTTATAATTTGAAATGAAATTATTAATGTTATTATGGTTGTAAACATTAATAAGAATACAATAAAAAGATTTATTATGGCCAGTTGTGACTTGTAATTGTCTACTTTATAAGAAGTTAACATTGATGGAAATGTTTCATCATGCGACACCAGATGTTTTTTTCCAATATATAATGCAATTTGGATTATCAAAAAGATGTCAATGTTTTGAATAATAATAACAACAATAGTAGTGGTGCCGTAGTTTCAAATGGATATTCTAATATTTCAAGTCAGGAATTAAGCGAATATTGGCTTAAAGAAGTTCACTTGGTATCCGAAATAATATCTCTGCTTATCCAGATCAAAATTCAACAACTTTGGAGCGTGGTATTGCAACTGGTGGAAACAGAATCAACAGTTTAAAATAAGGTATTTTTTCTAATTTTATATTAGTATTGGAAGTTAATTTTTTATGTGGTTCAACTTAGTTTTTAGAATGATAGGCTAATTGAAGAATAATAAGAGATTTCCAAAATTTAAGATCCGTGTAGGGACAATCCGGATGGCGGGAGTGATCTCCTTTGCTTTAACTTTTATTTTTTTCCTACCATAAAAACGATGGAATATCAGATGTGCTTGTGATTTGTATAGTTTTAACAGTATATTGAACAGAAACAAAGTGATAAAAGTCCAATCCGATTCACGAAGTGAATCAATTACAAACGTGGCTCCGTATCAGGGCCCAATTACAAACGTGGCGCCGAAACAGGGACCCTGGGGTTGTGTTAGGTTTCTGGAACCGTAATAATACGGTAAAAATTTTTTTGCTTGAAAACCAGTTTAGGGTTTTTTTTTGAGAATAGAGCTATTTTTGGCGCAATTAAGCGCATTTTTATGAAACCAGTTTTTGGTTTTTGTTACGATTTTTTTTGGTTAATTTTTTGGAAACCAGTTATTGGGTTTTTTTTTATAATATTTATATATTCTCTATATTCCTTTTTGGATATATATATTTTCTGATAACCAGTATTGGTTTTTTTTGTGTGGTTAGATTGGAATTTTTTTTTAATTTTTTTTTTTAAGAATATGTATACAATGAGGGGTCAGGGGTTGAGAAGGAGGTGTCGGCCAGGGGGGTGTGAGCCGTGGATGAATGAGGTGGATGAGAGAGCGAATGTGGAGAGAAAGGAGAGAATGGTTGAGGCGAGGAATGTGGTGGATGGAATAATAAATGTGGTTTTGAATGAGGTGAAAAATGAAATATATTTGGAAATTATGGATGATATTTATGGAGAACGGTATGATAAGTTATTGGGTGATCTGATTCGTGAAATAGTGAATGAGGAGTTGAATCGGGTGAATGAGGAAGCGGATGAGATGGATGAAGTGACTGAGGAAGCGGATGAGATGGATGAAGTGACTGAGGAAGTGAATGTGGGCTGGAGAGAGAGAAGGAGGATCTCCAGAAACAGGAGCTCACACCTGAAGAGAAAGGAGAGGAGGAAGAAGGCGAAGGAGAGTCGCTTGGTCGTGGAGCTGGGAGCTTCCTCGACCAAGAGTACTCAAATAGAGGAGCTGGTTGAGGTGGTTCCCATCTCACCGACCATGCGACAGGTAGAGGAGTGGTCTGGTCCACAGGAGGCCCCTGTTCCTCATTGTATAATTAATTAAAATTAATTATTTTTGCTTGTTTGAAAAAAAACCGTTTTGGGACAGCAATTTTTTTTGGAGATTGTTTTTTTGTGCTGTCATTGGAATTTGTTTTTGTACATATTGTACATATTTGTAAATAATTTTTTTCTTGTATATAGTTCATATATCTTTTTTGGAATAATATTGTACATATTTTCATTGTACATATTTTTTTTTATGGAATAATATTGTACATATTTTCAGTGTACATATTTTTGTATATAATCGTGTACATATTTTGGAATGACATTGTACATATTTGGTAAATATTTTTTGGTACTGTCAATGTACAGGGTTGTACATAGGTGTAAATAGGTTATTGTATACAAATACAAGTACAATGGTTCGTTGAATTCGCTCATTGAACATGATATGGGTGTGTGCAGGATATATTTTTTTGTATTTTCAATTTTTTATTGGTGTTTTTATATATATATATGGTATTGTACTAGGTTATAATAAATATCTTTCTTAGCGGTAGGCCTAACAAGCCATCCATGGGGCTTATCCCCTTAACATTGATGTCGTTCTTAGATCGCCTATGGCCATCGGGGTTATGCGATCGAAGAACATTGGTTTCTTCTCTTCATTCGGCGAGGAAGTTCTCAGGGACGAGGAGTGGTGTTGCTGTGTTTGTACTTAGGTGCAAACCAGTGGTACCATTCCTTGCTCAGAGGCTTCTTTGGTGTAATGAAGAGAAGAACCAATTGTACTTTGCTTTCAGGATCAGAGGCTTCACCTCATACAAATTCAAAAAACTTTTCCTTTTTTCCATTTAGTTTTTCAATAGACAATTTTTCATAGAGTTTAGGTTTTGAAGTCTGGTGCTCGGGAGCGTTCTTCAACTTTCGCATTAGGTTTAGTTGTAATTTATTTGTAGGTTAAACAAGCACAACTGGGTCAGTAGAAATGGACCTAGTGTCTAATCGTGACAGTTGTGATTGTTTTATTAGGTTGGGGAGAAACTGTTCTGTAGAATCTGGTCGTTAGGGGCTTTTCTAGTCGGTTCTCACATGCATTGTTGGAGTGGGCTCGCGAACGCGATATTTCAGATTTAAACAAAATGGATATTGTAACCATACTTACTTTTTAAATTGTCTCCAGACGAATCTTGATTTTGGGAATCTCTTATCTTATTAAATAAAAATAAAATAAATCAAACAAATTTTTCAAAAATTAAATAAATAATTTTTACTAAATAAAATAATTTTTTTTTAGCATTAAATAATTTTAGGTAGCTAAATAAAATAAATTTTCTTAATTAAGCAAGTAACGTCAAGATATAAATAAATATTCTTTGTTTTTTTAAAAAAATAAATAAATATTTCAAAGTTAAGACGGTGCATCCGATAAATAAACATTCTTTTGAATATTTTTTATTTTTCAATTTTTTTTAAAAATAAATAAATATTTTTAGGGGTGCTATCGTCAATAAATAATTTTAGGTATATAATTAATTCTGAAATTTCAGCATATCTGAAATTAAAATAGATAAATTATATTTTTATATACAATATTTTAGGAATTTTTGTGAAAGATTCAGCAAAGATTGGGTACGACAGTGGTTTTTTTTGTTCCTTTACAAAGGGTATTTTTACAAAAAGGTTTTTGTGTTTTTTTTTTAATTGGGGCGTTCGTTGTTTTTTTTTTCATTTCTTTGCGTTTTACAACTTCCATCGGACGAATTTTTCCGGGCGAATTAACTCCACCTTTTTTCTAGTTGGAATTGGTTTTATTATTGGTGTTGACGTTTTTATTGTGAATTCCGGATTTTATAAATTTTACCATCAAAATGTCAAGTCACATTGGCGTGGACCATCCGTTCTATGGTTTGGAATCCAGTGAACTGCAGATCGAATGTCTGGTTCGGGGTGTGGATTTTAGAGGGGTCAATTGGGCAGAGGAACTGCGAAACCACGTAAATCATGGTGCAGTTCCAGTAATGGTATCTCATGCGAGAGACTTGGTAGCTGAGTCTCAAACGGTGGTGCAGGCAGCACAAGTTGTTTTAGATCAGGTACGTCGACTCCAACCACCGGTTAATCAGATCTTCTTAGATGGTTTGGCGAATCGAGTGTTGCATTATACAGGTAGGATGAATAGGTTGGGTCCTCGCAATGACTTGCAAGAGGCCCGCACCTACGCTATCTCGCAATTGTCACGCGCTTGGGATATAATAGGATCACTGTCAACACGTCCAATTATACAGAATAAACCAGGAGTATCATCTGCTCCATCCGCTTCACCTGCTTTTCGACCAGGTGAGAGATCCACACCGATCCCAGTACAGCCAATAACTGAGACAATAAATAGTCTGAATCGTACAGACCATCAACAACAGAGACGGTCGGATCAATTACCACCGGCTTATTTTCAGCAATCAGGTTTGAGAGCAGAGGACCTTGCAATACCACTATTGGGTCCATCTTTCCAAGCTGAACACATACACAACAATCCAGCATTGGTACAACAACAATCATTTAATTATCCACAAGCTCCACTAACAGCACCACCACCATACAACCAACCTCCTCAGGTATGGCGTGACGCGGCTCCAGCGTTAGCACCAGTGGAGTACCGAGGGGTTCGTGGCAACAATTTGAGTCGTTATGACTCAAATTGGGTTCCAACCTTCACAGGAGATGGTCACTCTCCTGATATTCATGAGTTCGTTCACAGAGTTGAGGCGGCTGCCAGGAGGGACCGTGTGAATTGGGACGACCTTAGGTCTATCGTTCCACGGTATCTCAAGGGGGCTGCCGACAGATACTATTTGAACTTGACTCATGAATATGAGGTGGTGACCTATCCAGTGCTAAGGGAGGGACTCCTACAAACCTTCGGTACGCTCACTGATGATAAGGCGATCTTGCGCGTTCTTCTGAACCGCAAACAAAAGTCAAAGGAGAGCGTATACGAATATCTAGTGGAGATTGGTTCGTTAAACCGTCGCTTAGCACGTCCATTTGCTGACCGAGAAATGCTAGAGATTGCTCGGGAGGGACTTAGTGTGGAGCTCAAAAATGCTACACTTGCAGCAACAATACATTCTATTGATGAACTTCGGACTCTATGTCAGAAGTTTGAACGTTTGTGGTCCACAGCAGTTCCAACCAGAACATCAAATTTAAGAATTAGCGAGGTACAACAAATGGATGATTATGAGGTGGATGCTGAAGCAGAACAACATGGATATATTGATGCGGTGGATTCAACACAGAGACGGATATTGCAGCGACCTACCATAAAATTTGACAACAGTCAACCTGGTCCATCAATATCCAGACAACCAATAGTATGTTTCAGATGTGGAGTAAACGGTCACCGAGCTCCTGATTGCTCTAAGAATCGGATAAAATTGCACTGCTGGAAATGTAACAAGCCGGACGTTATATATGCAAATTGTTCATATTGTCACCCGTCGGTAAACTACCGTCCGAGAGTACATGCTTCGGGGATGGTACCCTCGGTTCAACATCCAATGAGCCCGAAGAAAACGACGAGAGATGTAGCAACGCAGGACGATCGATCACCACTCAGGAAACCAGAATAAAATCACCTAGTACATTTAATTTCCCATCATTACATCACACATATTTTAGACGTCTTGAACGTAACATTAGATATTGGAGGATGAGGAAATTATTTCGTAAAGCTTGTATTTCATCTATCCTTTCAGAAACAAAGGATCCTCGGCCGCGATTGACAATTAGGATTTTGGACAAAAATATTTCAGGATTATTGGATAGTGGAGCGTCAATCACAATACTTGGAAGAAATTCCTTGGATTTATTGGAATCATCAGGTACAACTTACCGTAAGTACACTTCGTGTATTCGTACGGCAGATGGTACTGCAAATAAAATTTTGGGTTACATAGAAATTCCAATAACCGTGAATGGCTCCACTAAACCAATGCGGTTTCATATTGTCCCTGGTTTACGAGAAGAGCTCTACCTGGGCATAGATTTCTGGGAGAAATTCGGTATTGTTCCTTCTTTTGTTAGTGAACTGACTCGTACAGAGCCAATAACTTTGAATACACACAACCTCACCACTGATCAGCAACATGAACTGGATATGATCAAGGATTCTTTCCCGTCATTTGAAGTGTCTGGGCTCGGAAAGACTTCTTTGGTTGAACATGTCATCGATGTTGGTGATAGTGCACCTGTTAAACAGAGGCACTATCCCACATCGCCGGCTGTCCAACTAAAGGTTTATGCTGAACTCGACCGAATGCTTCAAATGGGCGTGATCGAAGAGTCTAACAGTTCTTGGTGCTCGCCAGTGGTTTTGGTACAAAAAGAATCTGGTAAAAACAGATTATGTATTGATAGCCGTCGTGTCAATTCACTAACTAAAAAGGACGCTTACCCACTTCCCTTGATTGATGGCTTACTAGGTCGTCTAAATAGCACAAAGTACATTTCAAGTATTGATCTCAAAGATGCTTTCTGGCAGATTCCTCTGGCAGAAGCATCTAGAGACAAGACAGCCTTCACAGTGCCTGGTCGTCCATTGTATCAATTCCGGGTTATGCCCTTTGGGTTGTGCAATGCTCCCCAGACAATGTGTCGGCTAATGCACAAAGTGATACCACATCAATATCACGAAAATGTCTTTGTTTATTTGGATGATCTATTGGTAGTCTCTTCCACGTTCCAGGAACATATGGAATTGCTGTCCAAAGTCTCTTCATTGTTAAGAGCGGCTGGGTTAACAATAAACCTCAAGAAAAGCAAATTTGTTCTGAGAGAGGTGAAATACTTGGGATTTTTGGTTGGTGAAGATGGCCTTCGAACAGACCCTGACAAGGTAAGAGCTGTAGCAGAGTAACCAGCTCCATCTACAGTAAAACAGATACGACGTTTATTGGGAATGGCTGGTTGGTACCAACGTTTCATACCAAATTATGCAAGCGTGGTATCACCAATTACAGATTTATTAAAGAAGAGTTCGGGGAAATTGAAATGGACATTAGAAGCGCAAGCTGCTTTCGAAAATTTAAAACGATTGCTGACTACAGCACCAGTATTAGTAAACCCTGACTATAATAAAGAGTTCTTTATTAGATGCGATGCGAGTCTGACAGGGATAGGTAGTGTGTTGTATCAGGTTGATACTGACGGACAAGAGTGTCCGATAGCCTTCATGTCGAAGAAACTTAATAAAGCTCAACGAAACTATTCGGTTTCTGAGCTGGAATGTCTTGCGGCAATTCTGAGTGTGAAGAAATTCAGGGGCTATGTTGAAGGTCACCGATTTACAATTGTGACTGATCACTCAAGTCTGAAGTGGCTTATGTCACAGAAAGACTTGAGTGGTCGTCTGGCTAGGTGGAGCCTAAAACTCCAACATATGGATTTTACCATTATCCACCAAAAAGGTACCCAAAATATAGTCCCTGATGCTCTATCTCGTCTTTATGACGATACACACGAGGAATTGACGGAAGCATTAATACATCACATCAGTGAAATTAAAATCGACAATGAAGGTTATCGGCACAAGGAATATACGGATATGATAGCTAAAGTTCAATCATCTCCTAAGGACTTTCCATCTGTTAAAGTCGTGGATGATAAGCTATACATACGTATTGAGCCAAGATCTGATACAATACCCAACGATGTTCCTGTGTGGAAGCTCTGGGTACCAAAACCGATGACTTCAAACATGATTCAGAAACATCATGATGATAGTACTGCTGCTCATGGAGGTGTTAAAAAGACTTTAGAATTACTTCGACGTCTTTATTATTGGCCGGGCATGGCGTCACAGGTACACAACTATGTTGTGTCCTGCGACACATGTAAACAAACAAAAGCCACGAATCAGATATTGCGTCCTCCGATGCAATATCAATTCGAAACAGCACGTCCATGGCAGAGAGTCTATATAGATTTTTTGGGACCGTATCCTCGTTCTACACTTGGGAATACGGTGTTATTGATAGTTCTGGATCATGCTACGAAGTTTGTACTACTGAAACCACTTAGAAACGCAACTTCACCGAAGGTGAATGCTTTTCTAAGGAATGAAGTGTTTCTTACATATGGGGTACCAGAGTTTCTGCACAGTGACAATGGCAAACAGTTCACTAGTAGGAACTTTCAAAATCTTTTGTCAGGTTTCGGCATTAAACACATTAGGACCGGTGTTTATAGTCCTCAAAGTAACGCGTCAGAGCGGGTCAATAGGTCAGTTTTAGCAGCAATTTGAGCGTTCATTAAAGGTCAACACACCAAGTGGGATTCACAAATTGGTGAAATCGCATATGCACTGCGGGCTGCAGTACATTCTGCTACCAAGTACTCACCGTACTATTTATTGTTTGGTCAACATCCAATCTCGGATGGAAATACTTACCATTTGTTGAGATCACTACACCAGCTTGGTGAAGATGCTGGTGAGGAAATGGAACGCACTGATCATTTGACTCTGCTTAGGAACCGGGTTCAACAAAATTTAAAAGCAGCCTTCAAAAAATCGCAACATCAGTACAACCTGCGATCTAAACTACGGACTTTTCAACCACAACAACGTGTGTTTGTACGGCAACATCATTTGAGTGACGCTACCAAAAAATTCTCGGCAAAATTGGCTCCAAAGTTCTTACCTGCAATGATTAAGACTAAGATTGGAAATGTACTTTATGAGTGCATAGATATGAGCGGTAAGAATCTTGGAGTACATCACGCGAAAGACATCAGGGAATGATGTCTTTTCGTTAGGTAGGGTTGTTCCTCTGGCTGATTGTCGTCTCTGGGGTTCACATCTTCAGGTCATACTTACTGGTTGTATCGGGGTGTCCATGGTGCTGACGTTCGGATGGATGGTCGGTCTCAATACTCAGTGAAGTTCTTAAGGACTTCATGGGTGTTGGAACCGGTCATCGGTCTTGACGCCAGTGACTGTGGGTATCTCGATCCCAGATACAGTTTAATAAGTGGAAGTAGTTCGGTGGTTTTCTGTCATGGAGGGGATGGCGACGTTTTTGTGATTTCAAGAGTAGAAATCTTGATTTTTACCTTGAATTCATGGTGTAACGATCGCAATAATCGCAAAATAATAATAAAACCAAATTCCTCTTTGTTTTCAATTCAATAGAAATGTATTTCATTAGTTTCCGTTCATTTTTACATTAATAATAATTTTAAAATTTTCTAAAACTTAACTGCTAGTTAAATTTTGAATATACTATAAAAAGCAAACGAACGTACTCAATTTTATTTCCAATTCTGGCGAACAGATGTCGTTGTCGTTATTAATCTTTGCTGAATTTTCGATATTACCCGATTTTGTTTTGACATCATGAGATGTAAAAAAGCAAAAATCACATTTTTCCAATTTTTGAGAGGTCATTCCATATTTGTGCTTCAAACAAATATTTTTCAGAGTTGATTTTTAGAAAAAATTCAGTAGATTCATTAAGATGTTAATATATGTGTTGGCTCTTTTAAATTAATTGCTAATTAATGTGATGTGTAATAATAAAAACATGAAATACAAAAAATATAAGTCAAATTTATAATTTGAAATGAAATTATTAATGTTATTATGGTTGTAAACATTAATAAGAATACAATAAAAAGATTTATTATGGCCAGTTGTGACTTGTAATTGTCTACTTTATAAGAAGTTAACATTGATGGAAATGTTTCATCATGCGACACCAGATGTTTTTTTCCAATATATAATGCAATTTGGATTATCAAAAAGATGTCAATGTTTTGAATAATAATAACAACAATAGTAGTGGTGCCGTAGTTTCAAATGGATATTCTAATATTTCAAGTCAGGAATTAAGCGAATATTGGCTTAAAGAAGTTCACTTGGTATCCGAAATAATATCTCTGCTTATCCAGATCAAAATTCAACAACTTTGGAGCGTGGTATTGCAACTGGTGGAAACAGAATCAACAGTTTAAAATAAGGTATTTTTTCTAATTTTATATTAGTATTGGAATTTAATTTTTTATGTGGTTCAACTTAGTTTTTAGAATGATAGGCTAATTGAAGAATAATAAGAGATTTCCAAAATTTAAGATCCGTGTAGGGACAATCCGGATGGCGGGAGTGATCTCCTTTGCTTTAACTTTTATTTTTTTCCTACTATAAAAACGATGGAATATCAGATGTGCTTGTGATTTGTATAGTTTTAACAGTATATTGAACAGAAACAAAGTGATAAAAGTCCAATCCGATTCACGAAGTGAATCAATTACAAACGTGGCTCCGTATCAGGGCCCAATTACAATTTATTAAAACAAATTCGTTGGTTGAAGCCTAATTATTTTATTTATAAAATTTATTAGGAAATAGCTATAATTTTATCAGCTTATTTAGGAAATAGCTATAATTATATAATAAATTAATTTTTTAGATTTAAATTTTAATTAACTTTATTCAAATTTCGTTTTTTCTTAACTTAGTAACAGAAAATGGTTTTTGAAATCGTAAAAATTTTTGAACATATTTCCGTTTAGTTTTTTCTTTTCTTTTGTATTATTATTTTTGATTGTTTCATGTAAGTTTTGATAATTTTTGGTAAAATATTGTTTTTTGCTTTTTTAATATTTTTTGATATGTTTTTAAGATTTTTTCATTTGTATTCATTTTGTTATAGTTTTTTACCATTTTCTGAAGATGATATAAATTATATCGAAACGTCAAAATAAATTTTATAAATAAAATAATTAGGCTTCAACCAACGAATTTGTTTTAATTTGAAAATTAAAATTACAGCCTACAAATATTTTTTAAAAAAAAAATTATTATTTATGTGTAAAATCAACCTGTAAAATTCGGTAATATCAGTTAAATGATGAATGCTGTCATAGTGGAATCATTCACTCAATGTTAAATTGCCAAGTAAATAAATATTGCGATGTAACTTTTGGTAGGGAGATAGAAGCCTTTCCTTTGTTATATAAATGTTAAATGACCTATCCACTTTTTTGACGGGAAAGATAAACATTGTCAATGAACGCAGATTTATTATTGATGAACAACTTCATTTATTAACGTTTTTTACATTTTCCTTACTTTTTATATCTATTGTTGCTGTTTGCCCCGTAAAAATTCGTTTGTTTAAACAACTTTATTATTTATGAATCAACACGTTTAATACAACTTATCGTTTTCTCCCTCATATTTTTTGTTCATCCCTGCTCGCAATGATATTTTTTTTTGATTGCTATCTCATTTTGTTGTGTTGTTGATTCATGAAATTTGTTTATATATTTACTTAGACGATTATTTTTTGAGTCAGTTGGTGAATACCAATGAAAACCCAGGGTTTAAAATTTGAAAAATTTGTTAGTTAAATTATAGTAGAATGAAACTTTTTTGTTAAATTAGTAAAATAATACATAGAAATTTTTCTTTAAAAATTAAAAGAAAAAAATAATTGTTAATTGTTTGTTTTGTGATCAATTACTGTGATCAATTGTATATGCATTCGGAAAAAAATCAAGAAAACCAAAAATTGTTATAAATCGTGTAAGCATAAAATCTATAATTAGAATTGTAATGTGTTTGCAAAAATAATAGTATATTAATCGATCGGAGTGTAATGAAATAGTTTATTCTCAAACAAAGGTTTAAAATTAGAGTGAGGCACGAGCGAAAATTTTAAGTTTGCGAGAGAATTAAATTCATTACACACGAATTGATCACACTATTTTATTCTCTGACAAAGAATTGTGTATTATATAAAATAAAAACATTTTTTTCAATTAAAACAGTAAAATCAATAAAATCTTTATTGTTTTAATTGATCAATCAAATTTCTGATTTTAAAAAATCCTGATGATAAAAAACCAATCAACCAAATTCAACTAAACGCAATAAGAGAATTTAACTTAAAATTTGATTTTTGAACAAAACGTATCAAAGCTATTGTGAATTTAATTTGAAAATAATTTTAATAAAATCAAAACAACTTGACCAATTGGAATCATACCAATTGAATAATGATAATTTTTTATAGGAAATTTTCATTAGACTATAGGTTAAGTTCATTAGGCTATAAGTTAGAAAACAATGCAGCAATACATATTATTATTATGGAAAAAACATACAAATAAAACTGATATTAATAAATGGAAGAGAATAAATGCTTTTCAAAGTAGCTGTAATTATTTTTCGTGGAATAAATAAAGGAACCAAAGGAAAGAAGTGTGAATTGTTGAAACTTGTTACAGCGAGTATAACAATAGAGCAAGAGCATATTCCGAACATTTAGTGTCAACGAGTTAATACCGATAAAAATTTATTGGAAAACTTAGTGGAAACACTATCAACAATTTGGTTATAACAATTTATTGGAAATCTTATTGGTCAACATTATCAACAATTTGTTATAACAATTTATGGGTCAACGTTGACCACCTTTTACTAGAACATTAGTCAACCATTTTTTTACATAGGATGATGTAACTATATTAAATTAATTAGACATGAAGAGTTGGATCTGGAACAAATCATGGAGTGAGTGAAGCATTTATCTAATATTTGTTAAATGTATTGTTGTTGTTGTTGTTGTAGCGACGTTGATTAAAACTACTCGTTCGATTCCGTTTCCAGTTTCAGAAACTCTGCTACAGCACAAGTGCGGTACCACAGCTCTTTCTTCGTCAGGTTCGTCGCATTCTTTGGACATGCAAAGAGATGGTCCACAACATGTGGTGTGCCCTCACTTGCGGGACACTTGTCAATAATTTGGAGATCGACTCGGCTCATGTAATAATATAATATTCGTGACCAGTCAGATCTTAGTTGCGCTTAGTTTTATGCCATTTCTATAAGTAATCTCACCGATATTCATGGTGTCTATGAATCCTCAATTAATAGGATGTCATTGCATGGATGTTGTTCTTTGTGGCAGGCCCATATGTATTGTTCGATATTAGATGTTAAATGTATTAATTGCATTTATATTGTTGTGTGTATGTGTGTGATGATCTCGGTTTCTTCGAACTTTGGGGTCGTCAGAGTGGCTGTTCTTTGTTTTCGCTTGTTTAATTCCGTTTACACAGTCTCCTTTATGTGTTTGTTTGATCATTTGCACTGAACTGAGGGAAATTATTTATTGGACACACATGGCTGAAGCTCGTCGGAATAAAAACTTTCCTAGGTACGCAGTACTTCGTTTACGATTAATGTTCTATCTCTGTTATCTCGAAGATAAATCATTTAAATGCACAACTCATTATAAATTTATTGAATAATTTACAGCTAAAACACAAAATCCAAAAAATGTCAAAGGTCGTCAGTGCGCAGTTAACAGCACTGATGGTCTGTTTAGCAATAGTTTGCATGTTTTTATGTTTAACTCAAAAAATAAATTTCTGAATTCTGCTCTTTCAAATTATTTGAATGATGTTGCGATTCTATGATCGAATAAAATTTTCATTAATGCACAGGTCTACTTGTTGATATATGTATATAGATAGAACCTGATCGATCCACAACCTCTCCGTTCTCAACAGGTAGCCTTTCCACAATAATGAACCATTGCTCTTCTTAGTTGATAAAACAATTTTATCAGCTAATATTTGTAAAATTTTTGGTAAGTTACCAGGGGCTATGAACCAAATCCTAATAGCATTACCTTAGTATACCTATATATTTTGTAAGATTTGGCGTTTCACTACTGACAAATCATTAAAAGTTTAAAG
Source organism: Diogma glabrata (assembly GCA_963693315.1). Classification (NCBI taxonomy): domain Eukaryota; kingdom Metazoa; phylum Arthropoda; class Insecta; order Diptera; family Cylindrotomidae; genus Diogma; species Diogma glabrata. The sequence goes on from OY856187.1 coordinate 65,071,606, forward strand.
GGATTTTAAAAAGACAACTGGGAATATATCGACCTAGTTATTGCGCTTGGTTCAGCCAATACATCTGGTCAAGAAAAGAAAAACGCTGAATAACATGGTGATTAAAGAGCATTAAACAGAATTACTGTTCCAAATTGACATCAAATTCCTCCCTTCCAAAACTTTTCATAATATATTCGAAATAAAAAGAATAAATGCTACTCAATCGGTGCAAAGATTGATGCATTCTATATTATCTGAAGCCAATTACAATTTCGTATATCTAGATATACGTTTTAGTTGCATCAAAATCAAAAACTGACAATAACACCGTATGTTATATCAAAAGAGAGACATGTATAAAAAAAATGATATTAAAATAATGTTGGCTGTTTCTATATGCATGGCATTATTATTTTATTGCAGTTTTATTTATGTTATTGTTAATGAAGTTTTCTAAGGGTGAATTTACACGCCACAATACTCCCTCTCTAGTGCCATCGTATATGGGACTGATGAGCCGTTATGCGACTCAACTTAGATATGTTCCAATTTATAAGATAATTAAAACAATTAATTTTTTTAAATTCTTTTTTTATTGAAAAACAATTTACCTTTGGTAATAAAATTTAATCAACAACTTTATACGTTTTAAACACGAGTTGTTGCTCGACCGAGTGCGAAAATATTATTATAATTAAAAAATCTAAATCCTACTTTAAATTTTATAAATATTATTTTTTTATCAACTTCCGTTGATTTGTATTGATTGTGTTGCCATAATTCAATTTTGTGATTGTAAAAATTTCGCCGAGTGTTGCCGCTACAAGCACTCCCCCACCAGATCGAAAAGTATATTTTAGTATATTTTGTGTGCACTACTTATGTCTGCTGACAATATGCTGTAGGCTGATTACAACCTGTCGATGCCAATCGTCGTGTTTTTCCCGTCCACAAATGTCCACGACGAAAAATTTACGCAGTTTGCGTACAACTGTAAACGACCCTTCGTAAGGTGTACTAAAGGGTCCTTTTTCTTTGTCCACTCGAACAAAAACGTGTGTACAGTTGTTAAGATCTTTAGGGATGAAGATTTTGGTCTGATTGGGATGCCTTGAAAAAGCAGGAATTAGGATCTGCATATTGCTTCGCAATCTCTTAATGAACTCAGAAGTATCCGAAGTATTGGCTGTAGGAGAATCGACAAAGAATTCACCGGGGATCTTAAGAGTTTGACCATACACTAGTTCTGCAGGGATGCAGTCAAGGTCTTCTTTGAATGAAGTTCTGATGCCAAGAAAAACCAGTGGGAGCTCAGTGCTCTAATGAACGGTATTGCATTTCGTTTTAAGAGATGTTTTAAGTTGACGATGGAAGCGTTCGACAAGACCGTTTGCTTTTGGATTGTTAGTAGTTGTGCGGATTCGTTGAGAGAATCCTAGATGCTTTGTGAGCTCGGTGAACAGATTGAATTCGAATTGTCCAATACGATCTGTCGTTATGACCGGAGGAATGCCAAACCTAGAGATATATTCCTGTAACAATGTTGATGCTATGGTACTTGCTGTCATATGTTTTATAGGATATGCTTCTGGCCAACGTGTGAAACGGTCTACTGTAGTCAAAATGTACCTGTACCCATTTGATTGTGGTAGTGGTCCAACGATGTCGATGTGGATATGGACAAATCTGCAATTTGGTAATTCAAATTTACCAATCGGAGATTTTGTGTGCCTGTGGATTTTTGATCGTTGACACGATTCACAAGATTTAGCCCATAATCCTGTGTCAACAACCATTCGTGGCCAAAAGTCCTTGGATGTAATTAATTTCCGCATTGCACGTATGCCTGGATGTGATAAAGCAAGTAGGTTATCGAAAATTGTTTTTCTGATGCTGTGTGGGACGTATGGTCGATTATAACCAGACGATGTCTCGCACCAGATTTTGTCATTGCTGACTGATTATTGTATGAACCTAAGTTTAACTTTTGATGATCTTGATGGTTTATCAGGATTATTCAATTTCTTAAGTTCATCGTCTTCCTGTTACAATTTCGATAAGTCTTTCAAGTTGAAAGTAGTAGTGTAAATTTCTGTAGAAGATTCTTCACCAGAACGTGATAAACAATCACTGACGATGTTGTCTTTGCCTTTGATGTGTCATATGTCTAGTGAACTGTGCTATTGTAGCGGCACTTACGAGTGTAGCTATATTATACTCCACGTATCTCACTATAACTTTTTATATTAATAAACAGTTTTTAACTAAAACAAAAGATATCAAATTCCAAGCGCTTGACGCAGCAATTCTGTTATTTCGATATATTAAAAAGAAGAATATAGATTCATTATGTGTTGTGCCGCGGTTAGTGTAACTTATAATAAATGAATATTACAAATAAATATTAAATGTTAACCTGTGTGTTTTATTCAATATAAATACAATCTGAAACATATATAAATATAAATCCTGAATATGAATATAATATATGGCGACCTGGCCACGAGAGGCGAATGCTGAAGTTAAAAAAACAAAATTTTTTCAAACTACCAACCGCGAGCGGATTTTTAAAACACCATACAATCCAGCAACCATAATCAATTCATCATATCCTACGTTTTGTGATATTCAACTCATCATACCATACGGATTGTGAAACAACACCCAACACAACACGCATTCAGCAACCACAATACAGATTGGACGATGCTAACAATCAAACAGATTCCTGTTGTTCGAGAATGAATCAAAGGATATAGTCAGGTACAAAATTTTATTTTCTAAAGTGCAAGTGAAATATCATTATCATGTGCTAAACGGAAAGAAAAATCCAATTACATATACACGTATTAAAATTTTTTATATACACGTACAAATGAGAGATTGTATCATGTAAAACTCTCATATAAAACTTATTCATATAAAATTTTAAATAATAGTTTTAATAATAATCTTTCAATAAGATAAAACCTAAAGTAAACAAAAAAGAAGAATTAAGAATTATTTAAACTAAAATCTTTTTACACTCAATTTCTTATAAGAATAAGAAAAGAAATTTTCTATTTTTCTTTATACGATGTGCAACTCAAAAGTTGACGCACCGATTAAAACAAAAAACGAAAACAGCGTAATTCACCTTGAACATTTAGAAAAAATTAGCGTATTGCACGAAAAGGTAGACAACCAAACTACAGTATTATACTACAGTATAGTAATAATTGGTATAATTTTATTCCTAACATTTCTCTATATTGTATATAGAGTTACTTTAAAAAAAATAAGTGTACAAATAACCCGTGCGGTTACCCAAGAAAATTTAAACCAAATTGGAAATAACGTAAACATATAGATTATTATAAATAATTATAATTTTTTCTCCTTAAAAAGATTTATAGTTAAATACTTGTTTGATTAACCAAATAAATTCAGAAAACTCTAAATAAGAATACGATTCAAACAACTTAAGAATTGTTTTTTTTTTAATGCTAATATTTATATGAAACAGTCTCATAGTTTTATTAGAGATTGGTTGTTAAATCTTTTATTCCAACAAACATATTTCCTTAGATAATTAAATTAAGTTAAAAAAATAAAATTTTTATTCTTAATAAGAATTAGAATTGAGACGTTATACTTGATGAGACTAAAATGCCTCATACACTTTTGATTTTTAATAAATGAAAGAAAGTGTTAAGAAAGTAAATTTGTATTTACAATAATAATTTGTTTTGAATTTTATTAACAAAATACTTTTATATACTTATATATTTTATATATTTTACATTGAAACCAATTGTATAAAAAATGATTAATCCGATTTAATATTTGACTTCAGTTAGTGCATTTTTTTTTTACATTTGATTTCGCCGAGTGTTATTGTTGTAATTTTGTTTTTATTTGCCGAGTGTTGACACCACATACCCAAGTGAATTGAGATTTATTTTGTGATTAACAATTAAATAATCTTTCTTTGCATTATTTACAAGTAAACTTTGCATAATAAACAAGGAAACAAATGAAATGCGAGTTAATTATTGCTTATGATTTAATATGATTTAATTCCGTTATTATTAAATAAAACAAAAATAAAAATATAATCAGTAATTTCTTATCTACTAACAAAAAAAAAATTTTTTTTTGGTCTTTTTAAATGTTTAATGTATTTTATGATGTCCAATGATGAACATATTGGTTTATAGTCAGTAATGTACGTCATAGGTTTAAATATGAGTGTCTAAACTATAATATGAGTGTTATTATATTTCTTTTACGAATTTAAAACTTAAAAGTAATGATGCTTGTTTTGTTTTCATTCATCTCTTTTACAACAAAAAACAATTATTTCTTTTCAAATACCGAAACGATAATTAGTAAAATAGTAAAAATAATTTGCGAATAATAATTTCTTGATGAGCAGTATAGAAAAAATAAGAAAGTGTATCAAAAATTTAAACATACTTTATGAACAATTCTGTGATAAAAAGCCAATATCACAAAACGCTATCAACACCTACGAAGACGCGTGTATTGCCAATTGCAATAAATTTTTAGAACTTTGTCGAACAATCGATACCTTAAGTCCTATAGACAAGAACACACTAGAGCTTAACTTCGACTCTTTATTAACCAAAATCAAAACAACTTTTAGTTCTCTTAACCTAAAATACAATTATCCATCAAAATTATTCGAAAACGAATTAATTATAATAAAAATACAAGATTCTAAACTAATAGACACATTAAAAATCATGGCACTTACAAAGGAACAAGTCGTTAACATGGTAGTACGAATAATGAGAGAAGATTACAACGGTGATCCTCTAATCCTAGATTCAGTGTTAGATAAACTAAAAATTCTTGAACTATCGGTAACTGAAACAGCAAATCAAGCCTTATTGTTATCGCTAATAAAATCTAAACTCATACGAAGGGCACGCGAAGTGACAGAAAACGCAACATCAGTTAAAGAAATAATAGATAGCTTAAAATTAAAATGTAAAGGACAGTCTACTCAACAAATAAAAACTAAACTAGAAGGCTTAAACGCAAGCAAAGGAAAAGAACAATTCATAAAGCAAATTGAAGAAACTGCAGAAACATTAAAAAACGCGTATGCCAACGAAGGCGTTTCTTCAGAAACGGCTAATATCTATACAATACAGGAAATAGTTAAAACCATTAAAAGAAACTTTTCAAATAATACTATATTAATGAGTACTATGACAAATAATTTTACGGAAATTTCTGAAATTATCCAAAAATTCAGGGAAATAAATAATGATACTTGTAGCATACCTTACTTGAAACAAATTATGATGGCCCGAACACAACAAAACTATCACAATACGAGAAATAACTACCGGTTGTATAAAAGGTTCACGAATAGAGGAAGCCTGCATAATAGAAATTGGAATAATTACGAACGTGTTAATTACAATAACAGAACTAATTATAACACGCCAAGAAATAACTATACAAATTATAGAAATAGATACAATAATAATGGTAATCCTAATAAACCTTATCATAATAATTCTCCTGCGTACAGAAATCTTAGAAACCCACCATCAACATATAGCAGTCAACCAAATACTGCGTATAACAATAACAAACGTAGCATCAGGATGTATACTGACAATACAAATGACAATGATTTGGGGTTTCAGATAGAACAGATGAAACTAAAAGAAGATTAACGAAAATATTTAAAATAAATGAAAACGTACCAAATTTTATTATATTATATGTAAATAAACAAAAATTGCGATTCCTATTAGATACGGGTGCAGAAATTTCGGTTTTAAAAGAAAACTGCGTTAATAATCTTAATATTTTAGACTATAACAGAATAAAAATACAAGGAGTTACACATGGGTATTCCCTTACACTAGGCTCGTTACCGTTAACATTATATGATAGTAATATAAATCAATTTACAGAAACATTTCATCTAGTAAGATACGATTTTCCTATTCCATTCGATGGAATAATTGGAATAAACTTTCTAAAAAATCATTCAGCTATAATAGACTTCAGTAATTCCATGCTTACTTTAACTACGTATAATGGCAACAGTACGGAAATAGAAATTAAAAGCGTATTCGATATAGAAAACAATACTGACAATATATCACGAGTATTACCCAACAACAAAAAAACAATACCAGAAAGATCAGAAGCTATATACCAATTACCTTTCACATTTCCACAAGATATGTTAATAGAAAGAAAAGAAATTGAAGAAGGGATTTTTATAGGAAACACTATTACAAATCGAAATTGCCCAATTATTAAAATTTTAAACACAAATAATAAACCATTTACAATTGATTTAAGCAAAATAGATTTAAACGTTATACCTATAGATCAATACGATATAATTGATAGATCAAAAACTAAGAAAGTATTTAGTATAACTAGGAATTTAGATAGAAATAGAAACGAAAAACTATTCAACCTCATAACTAATAGAAACGTTACTTTAGATGAAGAAGTAAAACAGGGTTTGAAAAGGATGATTAGTAAATACTCAACAGAATTTCTTTTACCAGATGAAAAAATTACGAAAAATAACTTTTACAAACAAAAATTAAAGCTAAAAGACAATGAACCAGTATATATTAAAGCACACCGATTGCCTTTATCACAAAAAGAGGAAGTAAAAAAACAACTGAACGAATTAATTCAAAACAACATTGTAGAACCAAGCACCTCGGAATATTCGTCACCTATCTTTGTCGTCCCGAAGAAGAAATCGACTACAGACGAAGGGAAAAACTGGAGGCTTGTCGTAGACTACAGAGCGTTAAACAAAAAACTAGTCGGAGATGTCTATCCACTTCCACGAATAGACGAATTAATTGAATCAGCAGGAAAATCAAGATACTTTTCCATAATGGACTTAGCTTCAGGATTTCATCAAATAGAACTAGATGCAGACTCTAGAGACTACACATCATTTACGTCAGAACAGGGAAGTTTTAGATTCACAAGAGTTCCATTCGGATTAAAAATAGCTCCTAATTTATATACATAGATGACATTATAGTTATAGGAAACACAGTAGAACAACATTTCGCTAACATAGAGAAAGTACTGGAAACTTGCAAAAAATATAACTTAAAACTAAACCCAAGTAAATGTGAATTCTTTAGACCAGAGGTTACGTTTTTAGGTCATACATGTACCCAAAATGGCATTAAAATAGATAACTCAAAACTAGATCTAATAAAAAACTGGCCAATACCAACTTCCGCCGAAGAAATCGTTAGATTTGTTGCTTTCTGTAATTATTATAGAAAATTTATCGAAAACTTTGCAACAATTACAGCTCCATTAAATCATTTAACCAAGAAAAGAATAAAGTTCATTTGGGATAATGAAACACAATCAGCATTTGACACATTAAAAAGGAAAATACTTAATTCACCATTTTTAGAAAAACCTATTTTTAAACGTGAATTTATCTTAACAACAGATGCATCCAACACCGGATGTGGCGCGGTACTAAGTCAAGAAATAGACAATATGGATAAACCAATTTCATTTTTCTCTAGAAACTTCACCAAAGGCGAAAAAAATAAATCAACTATCGAAAAAGAGCTTCTAGCTATATTCTTTGCTATTAAACATTTCCATCCTTACTTATATGGTCAAAAATTCACCATCAGAACTGACCACAAACCTCTTGTTTACCTATTTTCTTTAAAAGATCCTTCATCACGCTTGACGAGAATTCGTCTAGAACTAGAAGAATATGATTTTAACATACAATACATAAAAGGAAAAGAAAACTGCGTAGCGGACGCGCTATCCAGAATTTCAATAGAAACTCTAAAAGACATAAACAATAGAAATGAAACAACCATAAATGCAATGACTACAAGGTCAATGAGCAAAAAAGAAAAAGATATTCCACTACAAAGAAGTATAATACAAAAAGAAATAATAAAAAGGTCAATAGAAAAACCTAAACTGATAAACTCAAAAATCGATTTTAAAACAAATAAAATAACTCTTAAAATAAGAAGAGCTCATGAGAATAATAAAGAAGTAAAAAACGGAGTTATAACAATACCATTCAGCAATATAGATAATATTGTGGATTCAATATTAGCTCAGCTAAGAAAATTAGCAATTGCGACGATGGCAATAAGTTATAAAATTTTTAAAAATGACGATATTTTTAAAATTATTACTCCTGAAATATTAGAAACAAAAGCTAAGGAATATAAAATTATAATTGAAATAGTGGAATCACCTAAATTAATAAGTAATCAGAACGAAAAATTAGAAATTTTAAATAAATACCACAATGATCCAATTTTCGGAGGACATACAGGTCAAAACCGAACTAAAAAGAAAATAATGGAACACTATACTTGGAAGAACATATCAAAGGATATCAATAAATTCGTAAGAAACTGCGAATCCTGCCAAAAAAACAAATACAATCCAAGAACTAAGGAAAATATGATACTAACAGAAACACCAAGCGAAGCATTTGAAACACTGCAAGTAGACTTAGTAGGACCATTACCTATAACAAAACATAATAATAAATTTATACTTACCGCTCAATGCGAGTTAACTAGTTTTGTAATACTAATCCCAATACCTAACAAAGAAAGTTCAACCATCGCTAAAGAAATATTCGAAAAAATAATATGCACTTTTGGAACACCCAAAATTCTTAAATCAGACAGAGGAACCGAATTTTTAAATGAAACTTTAACGGAAATTTCAAAATTATTAAAGATTAAACAAATTTTTAGTACAGCTTACCATCCACAAACAATAGGTAAGGTCGAGAGAAATCATAAAGAACTAAATGCCTATTTAAGACATTACTCAAACGAAAATCACACAGATTGGGATGAGTGGATACCAATTTATACTTTGTGTTATAATACAACTCCTAGCGCTTACCATGCATACACACCTTTTGAACTGATATTTGGTAAAACTGTAAATCTTGACGACATTAAAAAAACTGCAAAATCTTACAATTTAGAACAATATGCGTCACTTATCAGGCAACGATTAATAACTGCAAATTCAAGAGTTAAAGACATTTTAGAAAAAGAAAAACTGAAACGAAAATTAACTTACGATAGAAATAACAATAATCCAATATCACTCAAACCCGGAGACAAAGTGTACTTAGAACAAGAAAACAAACACAAACTAGATAATGTTTATGTAGGCTCATACGACATAGTTCGAAACTTGCCAAACAATAATATAGAAATCAAATTAAATAATAGAAAATACACAACTGTTCATCGAAACAGGGTAAAACTAGCTAACTACTAGCAACAAAAAAATATCATATAAAAAGAAAAATAACTATTGTTTTCAAATTTGTAATTTTTGATAATCCTAGAAGTATAGAAAATATAATGGTATAAATATAAATAAAGCATAAGTAATTGAACACATTTTTTTTATTTAACGTTTAATTTAAATGGAATGAATAACATTTTAAAGGCAAATAATGGATTTTATAAGCCTAGTTTAAAACAAACAAAATAATTTTAAGTAAGTAATTAAACTATTTTTTGTATTTAATGTTTATTTAAACGGAATGAAAAAAATTTTTTTTTTAACATTTTAAAGGCAAATAATGGATTTTGTAAGCCTAGTTTAAATAAACAAAATATTTTAAGTAATATACTGCAGTAATAAATTTAACATTTTTAAAGGTAAAATAATGTATTTTAGTTACTTGAAATAAGTTACCAAGCTATTTGAAATAAGCAAATAGATCAAAATAAAACTAGTAATATAATAAAATAATACTAAATATAATTATATAATCAACTACAATAATAAAGTTTTATATGTTAATTAACCAATAAAATAAAAATTCAATTTTAATTCATAATTTTACATTTTGACAATACTTTAAGTAAAAAAAAAAAAAATAGGGGAACGGTCAGCACTGATGAAAAAAAATATATGGAAAACAAAACTTAACAGATATGATTTATTGTAATAAACTAATTAAAAAACAAAATAACAAATGTAATATAAAGAACCGAATAACTACGGATCATAATTAGAGTAGCTAACTAATTACCGAAGTAGTGATTATTCAGTTGCTTATAAAAATATAATAGAATGGTCTCGAGCAGCTTGGATAAACTTTTATAATTAGCTTTTCACTAAAAAAAAAAATAAAAATAAAAAGGGGAAGGTGTAGCGGCACTTACGAGTGTAGCTATATTATACTCCACGTATCTCACTATAACTTTTTATATTAATAAACAGTTTTTAACTAAAACAAAAGATATCAAATTCCAAGCGCTTGACGCAGCAATTCTGTTATTTCGATATATTAAAAAGAAGAATATAGATTCATTATGTGTTGTGCCGCGGTTAGTGTAACTTATAATAAATGAATATTACAAATAAATATTAAATGTTAACCTGTGTGTTTTATTCAATATAAATACAATCTGAAACATATATAAATATAAATCCTGAATATGAATATAATATACTATGAAATATAGATCACGTAGTTGTCGTGGTACTTCACATTGTAATTTTGTGATTGTAATAATTTCGCCTATTGTTGCCGCTACAGGACGATATAAAAGAGAGAAGAACGAAGAGATATTTTAGTATGACAGGGCATTAAGAAAGCTAACGGGAGTACTGGTAGTAGAAGGGTTAAAGGTGAAGGTTTGCGGTGTGAGATTAATTTATATTTTTATTCGCTTTAGTGGCTTCTGGGTTGTGATTCCCAGCTTTTGCGAAATTAGAAAGGAAAAACGTGTCCAAAGAAGTATATTGGACGTTGTCTGAAGGATACAGTGTTCCATCTGAGCGACTGAGAGTTTTCCTAGATGGTAGTAAAGTTTGACTAGAATTATCTTCAGATTTTGACCTAAAACAAGATTAATATGTCGGTTTGTCGATGGAAACTCTCATGTGTCAATGACAAAATTTTTATTGTCGCGACCAACGGATGAGTAAAGATGGTGGTTGAGGTGCTTTAAGTTCTAAGCCAGTGCGAAAGAAGAGATGAAAACAACGTTTAAGGCTTTAAAAGCCAAAACTATGCAAGAAGTGTGCCTTGATGTATTATTGGGATGAAATTAACTGAAGTGTTGTTTCAACTGGGAAACAAGATCGTACTGTGGAATAAAGTTGTTGTTTCTGCTAAAAAATTCTCCAGGTAGACGTAATTGCGTACCCTTAACTGGTTCTTCTGTAATACGTGTTTAATTTGTCCTGTTTTTTTAAGCCATTATCGCAGATTTTAGAGTCCAATGAGACCAGAACACTTAGGATTGTAGTTAGTTGCTAGTATTGCGGTTGCGTTCAAAACCTATGAGTTTGATCAACTCTCCGAAAAGTTTGGTTTTGAATTAGGAACCCTGACCAGTGAGGATTACTGAAGGTACTTCGAGACCTTTTGGCAATCTAGACCGTTTTGTACTATTTGGTTTACGTCATTTTCAATAGATGGCTAAACTACTTTTTCAGTTGACAGCTTGGTAATGGTGAGGACTGTTAGGTGAGATAAATTAATTTCTTCACTTCGCAATCATCGAACTGAGCATCAATAATTTCGTTGTAATTAATGCATTCTAAGGCAACTAAGGAAGGCGGAAATGTTTGCTAGAATTTCACGGTCATGGACGCATTGCTTTAGTTGCAACTCGTTTAGCCGACCGTATAGAAAACAGTAGATGGAAAAACTGACAATTTGGTCGACAAAAAGGATTTTCTTGAATTGTGGTCAAAAATAAGAAGACGGAGGTAAGATGTGTTATCACATGCCGCCATATATGACGAGCCGTCTAATTGTTTGAAGCAGAACGAGAAGGTGTAGAAAAAATTTGGTTGTAGAATTAAAGTATTTGCACCATGGGTCAAATTGTCTGGAATTCTGAATTTGTGACGATAATAATAGACACTATAAAAAAAATTTACCCGACATCCAGATCTTCAACGATAACAAAAGCTATTTGGAGTATGATCTCAGAAAATTCTTCGGTTCTTGGACCTACATCGGTTTTGATAAAAAGTGCTGGCTGTGTTCTGAGTGATGAACTTCGCAGGTAAGTCATTTAACTTAAGAATTAAGACAGTTGAAGAAGATACAGTCATTATGTTGGATCGTAGAAATGAGGTGAGGAATCGATCGGTCAATCCTGTTATTGTTGTTAGATCAAGATTGACCATTTAGAGTGTCCTCGGCAAAGGAGTTCTGCTCTTCTCTGGCTATGTCTCGGAGTAATTGCAAAGGTTTGTTGACGCCCAAATCTATTCTTCTTAGTTAGTTTTTGATAAGGTCTCAGGTGCTAGGGGACATGCAACTACGAAGTGCTACCTTTATTTTTTGGACAGGACCTAGACTGCAGTCAAATGTAACGTCACCACTGGGAATGAATAGAATCGGATGACTAACATACAAAGAAAAAAAAACTGTTGTCGTAAAACCAAGATCTTAAAAAGCATTTTTATTTCTGTGACACACAATATTGTAATCCACATAACATTTTTATAAAAAAAACAGCTAACGGTTCACGGGAAATTTTAAAACATAAGAGAGATGAGTTTTTAACAACAACCAAAGAAACTAAAGGTATAAACTATAAATATCTAAAGTAATAAAATTACAAACTGCAATGCAAACCAAACTAAAAGCGATTTTAGTAAGGAATTAGAGTAAGCAGAGCACTTACACTGTAAATAAAATAAAGCAGCCGAAATTGTTATCTGTCACAATTGCACAAAATTTGGTTCGTTTGCCTCCGTCTTTTGTTATTGAAAGCAAGACAACCGAATTTTGAAGTCTGTGTAACTGCAAGGAGCATTCGTTTAGCGCGATTTTTTTTAGTATAAAGCATATTGCATAGTTGTTCTAATTTGAACAATTTCATCCTGTACCTGTCTATTGCAAGACAGCGGTGTTTAAAGACCCGTCCTTTAAAGTCCATTTTACGTTTATTGTCGTTTCTCGTTCATGTAATCGGAAGATTGCCAGACCTCAATAAATGATTATCGCCTAACGTTATGAAATTAACAAAAATTATTCCATTCTAATCGAAATTCTTCACATCACAATAATTTAATACCAAAAATTTTATTTAACACTTAACTATTTCAAGTTCTTAAAACTACTTCGCCACTTGTATCAGTTATCACACACTTAAATCGCGTTTAAAAAAACAAACTGTAATACCAACCGAACCGGCTAACAAATCAAAATACTCTGTCATTCACAACATCGATAAACTTTCACAATAGGGAATATAATAACAAAAAATATGATTATATATTCACCATTCATTTTCATTGTTGTCATCGTTGTCGTCAGCTATAACCGAATTTAAATTCTTATCAATATCACTACTAACTTTCTCGTCATTATTTACAGATAATCTAATTGTATTCGATGAATCATTACCACTATCAACATTATTTTCATTATTATTATTATCAAAATTATGCTCAACATTTTTGGAATTTCGTATTGGACACCAAATATTTTGTTCGCTTTGCCAATGGGGTCGATATCCATCGACACCGGATTTATTCCATTCCTTTTTCGGTTTTGAACTTGGATAATCATTTTGTGCGTTTAACTTTGCTAAATTTTCAAAAATTTTACGTCGCTGTTTCACTAAACTATTATCCATTCCATCACTATTATTACTATCATTATTATAATTATAGCTATCAGCTGACATTTTTTTTTAATTATACTTAGTAATAAATGCACTGGTTTTAACACAAATAAATCACGTAATTACATATAAAAAGTAAAAAAAAATATTATTTTAGTTAACATCAATGCGAAAAATATAATCTTTTCTTGTTCAATGAAAATTCACTTATAAAATTGGTATTTTTTTAAAGTCTTAATAGAATGTGAAATTGAAATAAAATTTTATCTTATCTTTGCGATAATGTTTTATTTATATTATTGCTGTATTTTGCGTTATTGAAAAATAATATTTAACCAAAATTCAACGTTGTTGTTGTTGTTTATCGTTTTTTTTTTAGAGAGACATCTGGATAGGAATAGTGAAAGTGTCAATATTTTACAAAAACAACCTTCAGTTATGTATAGTGGAGCAAGTAAGTTTTGTTTTTATATGAGTTTCTAAGATTTATGCTTCGTAAAATTAAACTCAGAAAACATTGATTAACAAAGATGTTTTTAGCGGAAAAAAGAAGTGATATTATTTTTCAGCCCCACCATTCGACAATAACTCGAACAGGAATAAAACGATTTCAAAAATTATTTCTTCAATCGGCTTAATGTGCATCCGACAGGAATGTGAAAAGCTTTGTAGTGAGTTTACTGGAATGTGTCAATATCGCAATTTGAATACCTATTTTTACAATACACAATACAATATTATCTTACAGCAATATTTAAATTACATAACGTAAATTCCTACAGTCTTCGGCAGTGTTTGCTATTGGTGGGTAAAAATTTCATTTAATATTTTCATATGAAGTTAAGCACTCGTCATTGGAAGAGCTCCAAAAGCTCTGGAAGAAACAGATTTGGTAGAAACGCATCAGTCGACATATTCGATACGGATTCTAAGTGTGACTAGTTCTAACTTTAGTTGGCACGTATAGAAAAAAGGAATTATACATTTGAATTTGTATCTCGCAATAAAATTAAATTTGTATTACTGTCTGATTAGTGTAGTGGTGTCTGATTCGTTATATCTTTTTGTGTGCTCCAAATTGTGAGGTTGAAATTTTGGTGAAAATTTAAAGTAAGACCTATTATCCGGCTCAAAGGACCGTTTTTACGATTCGCAAAAATGAACTACAATTTTTTTCTAATGAATTAAAATTTAACAAAGTTTAAATCTTACTAGACGCTATTAGTCAGAATATTTAGCACGTAGGAGTCAAATAGACTTATTGAATTTAAAACTATCGATTTAAGGCCTAAAACACAACATTTTCACTAATTGGGAGCAAAGGCTCATTTCTTTTTCGTAGACTTTAGGTTGTAATTATTGAATTTTCTGTTGAGTAAAGAGAATTATAACCATACTACCACTTCTACTTCTGCTACATCCATGTCCAACCCATCAGTCCTCTTATATTTAAAAAAAAGTTATAGAAGAGGTTCTGTCACTGGAATTTTTATCTTTAAAAAAGAAGCATTCAAGTCTTGACTCCGCAAAGAAAGGAATTTGTCCCAGATGCCAGTAAAAAAAATTAAAGTATGGCACCGCCCGAATTTATCACATAAGCTAGTAAATTAGAGGAGAAGCTCTTGTCTCACGTATTTACGATATAATAGTTGCAATTGGTCGTGAAGTTGCTCTATCGTCTAATGCATTATTTTTGCTTAGTGAATTTATGATTCATGTAGAGGTTACGAAAACCAAGTTTTGTGTAGCACATCATTCGTCCACCGACGTTTTTAAGCAAGAGAAACCAACCGCCTTTGGTGGACATCAACGACGCAATTGTCTATTCGACTTAAATAACTATTTAGGAACAAGTATTCCCGATGGGTTAACTGATGGTGACTTGCCATATCAAGCTTAATTTCCCATACATAGTTAAGAGTTCCACTTTTCCATGTATAGTTATAGGAGCCTTTTATATATTTCGGCTATAGGATTTTAACATGTGTTCGGCAATGTTGGGGTGCGTACTTATTCTCTGCATAGGTACTTAGCTTTAAGATCACTTAGAACAAGAAAACCATTGTGTGGTTTCATTGGTAAAATTTTAGTCTCTGTTTTGGAATGATGTTTTCCTTATATATTTTACCCAACTGGCGCTGCTGGTATTGTATCCGTAATGGTATGGAGGACAGTTGTGGTCCTGTGTCCCTTCCTAAAGCCATGCTGATGAGAGACTTTTATGAGTTGTTCAAGCAATATTGGTAACATGAGACACTGCATCAGATTAGCAATTAGTGACAGTAGTGAAAAAGGACTGCATAATATTGATTGACCTGCAGATATTTCTGGATTTAGTACAAGTATAACTCGACTGCATGGTTCAATAGTTTTTTTTATGTATGTTTTAGGATAATTGGTTATGGAGTGGCTTACTGCTAACTTGTGAATACTTCTACTGTAGTTCGTACACATACGTCTAATGCTATGCATTAGATTGCGCAGTATACGACCTGTCAAATTTGTTTTCCCAGTTCTGTTGTTTTTGACGCGGTTAAAACATAAATTTAATGGTCTTAAAGACCTAGAATCAGGACTTCAAGTGTAAAAATTTTAATTCTAATTTTTTCTAATACTCCTAGAGTCTTAGAGTCGTAGAGGCCAAAAGTATTACAAAATCAAAGTCTTAGAGTCATAGTGTCTTAGAGTTTTAAGGTTTTATAGAGTCTTAGAGTCCCAGAGTTTAAGAGTCTTAGAGTATTAAAGTCTTAGAGTCTTGGAGTCTTAGATCCTTAGAGTCTCAGAGTTTTAGAGTCTTAGTATTTGAGTATTTGAGTCGTTGAGTCTTTGAGTCTTAGAGTCTTAGAATCTTAGAGTATGAGTCTCAGAGTATTAGAGTCTTAGAGTCTTAGAGTATAAGAGTCTTAGAGTCTTAGAGTCTTGGAGTCTTAGAGTCTTGGAGTCTTAGAGTCCTGGAGTCTTAGAGCCTTACAGTCTTAGAGTGTTACAGTTTTAGAGTCTTAGAGTCTTATACTCTTAGAGTCTTAGAGTCTTAGAGTTTCAGTGTATTGGAGTTTTAGAGTCTCAGTGTCTTAGTGTCTTAGAGTTTTAGGGTCTTTGAGTCTTAGAGTCTGAAAATCTTAGAGTTTTAGAGTCATGGAGTCTTAGAGTCTTAGAGTCTTGGGGTCATAGAGTCTTAGAGTCTTGGAGTCTTAGAGTCTTAGAGTCTTAGAGTCTTAGAGTCTTAGAGTCTTAGAGTCTTAGAGTCTTAGAATCTTAGAGTCTTAGAATCTTAGAGTCTAATAGTCTTAAAGTCTGGGAGTATTAGAGTATTAGATTCCTAAGATCTTGGTTAAAGTCTTCTCACTCTATTCTTTTCATTTTGTTTACCCACAGAACAAGTCTGCGCGATTATGATTACTTAACAATAACATTATGCTCTATATGGCCGAAGGCGAAACGTTATAATATAATACAAATTATATTAGTTTAATTGCTACCATCTCTAAATATTTAGCCGAAAAGATGACGTGCCGACCACTTTTAATTTGTTTGATCGGAACTTTAAGTTCTTGTTCAGAATTTGTCCTAGGAAGGACAAAATCTATTTGATTTTCATGTGCGCTGGAAAAAAATGATTCTGGAAGACAGTTTTGATCAAATGAAAGTTTTAACTTCATATTTTCTGCATTTAACTGAAACATGGTTTTAAACGATCCATACTGAAGCCTTTCAATTTACCGAGACAGGTGGTTGGAGTGGTGACTTCACTTTGTCATAGCGAACGAAAACGTATGTCAAATTTTTAAGTGTTTGTGGATGAAAACTACTTGTTCACCATTTCGAGATGTTAGAATTAGCCGAATGTGTCTCATATTTGCGTTGAAATTTTTTGAAAAATCCATTTTCTTGATTGTTTTCGGAGTTTTCAACGGGTAGTTGTATTGTACTGTCGCATATACCAGCTCCGAAGTAGTTACATGAAGGGCTGTAAAAGAACCGACATCTGATTCTAGATTTTTCATCTCGGCGCAATCTTTCGATAAACCCGTTTGCTTGCGGGTGGTACGCTGCAGTGCGACAGTGTTTAATGGCAAGAAGTTTTTCCAGATTCCCGAAACAATGTTGATTCGAATAGATAACCTTGATCACTTGTTATGAATCTTGGTACGGCAAAGCAAGCTATCCAATTTGCATTAAATGGGAAGGCTTCTGACCATCTAGAGTAACGGTTGATACATGTGATGCAGTAAGAGTAACCTAGAGATCAGAAAATGTAAAAAGTGTTTTATTCCACGATACATTGCAAACAATTCGCGGTCGTAAGCACTGTACTTACTTGGAAATAAAAATTTTTCTTTTTAGAAAAAATGGTCCGATAAAATGGTCAGATAATGTAGCTTCTGTTAAAGCATTTTTGACGTTTGTAAATATCTCAGGTGACCATTCTATTTTTGTCTTGCTAGTTTTTGTATTTCCCACAAGGTATTGTTGCAATGGTGTTTGAATGAAAGCTGCATTTTTTATCAATCGTGTAATGGGCAAGATACTATTGGTATCAACTGTATTTTAAATTGCCGTCTTCTTTACATATGTTGTAATAAACTATAGCGTAGTTCAAAAATACATATGAGGCATTCCACGTGAACGGGAACAACCAAAAATTTGTTTTTGCTCAATTCTTGGGGATCGATAGTACTCCATTAGAAAACAAATTTAGAATTGTTTTAGATTTTTGGTCAACTCCTTTGCCACTTTGCCACGGTAACAAATTTGAAATTTTTCTTGGACGACAAACATCTCCATTTTGTAGGCAATTTAATGCGTACAAAAATTTTAAAAATAAAATTAATTCGTTAGCATTTTTTCCGTAGAATACGATACAAATATTTAAAAATTTGCTGAGGGTAGTTTTCTTCCTTATTTTGAGGTTTTAAAGTTTAAAATCCTTTTTTTGAAATGTTTGACAAGTTTTTTTTTATTTTTTTTTTTTATATTTAGTTTACACTTTATATGCACTTTCAAATAATTCTTATCGCGTGATGGAAGTTGTATCGATGTGAACGCTAGAGGGCAATGAATGTAAAAAAACATGGTTTTCACGTAGCTCAAAAGCTTTATGATTTTTTTCTCGGAAATAGCTCCATGTACGAAAATTTTGCACATAACAATTTTAACTTCAAATCTTGCTTTGGATTTTTGAGATCAATTAAACTCAAGTAAGTAAAGAAGTAATTGGATTTTTTTCAATTCAAAGGTATGGTTTGAAGTTTCTCAGAAAAAAACTCCAATTCACATTTTTCGTGTTTCGGATGGGATTCGAGCCTACCCTCGTCAGTGCCCGGCTCGAATTCCTGGGCAGACACGCTATCGATTAGGCCGTTGAGGCGATGACAATTTTAAAGGTGGAACTTCTTCATCACTTATTTATTTTTACTTAAGTTGAATTTTTCCACTGTCATTAGACTCCATATTATGGAAATGTTTTTACATTATATGGGATTTTTTGCATTAAATTTCTAAACAATACTTTTTGTGAATTCATAGAATGGGGAACATTTCTATTCTAATTTGTAGTCCTATATGTATTATTATTAGACTACATTAAGGGAATTTAAAATTTTACTTTAATTACGAATACATTTTTCGATTTTCAAAAATCTTCAATTTAAAAAATATTCGCCCCCATATTGGTGCCGCCATTTTGAATTTTAATAATTTGACACAGAATTTGGATTCAGTGACTATGATTATAAAACATAATAATACATTCTTTGAATTTTAATTTTCATTTTACAGCACAAGATATATCGTGAAAACTGGTTTTGGGGGTGGTTTTTAACCTTCAGTTCTCTCTTTAGCGCTCACACCGATACTACTACTTCCATTAAAAAATTATTTGAAAGTGAATATTTTAAACTAAATTTTAAAAAAAAATTAAAAAAAAACGTGTCATACATTCCGAAAAATATATTTTAAACTTTAAAACTTCTAAATAAGGGATAAAGCTACCCTAAAAAATGTTTAAAATATTTTTATCGTGTTGTACGGAAAAATGCTAACGATCTAATACTTTTTTTTTTAATTTTTTTACACATTAAATTGCCTACAAAATAGAGACGATTGACATTCAAGAAAAAATTTCAAATTTGTGACTGTCACTGACCGCAAAAGGGTTGGTTAAAAAATCGAAAAACATTCAGAAATCGTTTTCTAATGGAAAACTATCAATCTCCAAAATTTGGACAAGAAGAAAGTTTTAGTTGTTCCCGTTCACGTGGAATGCCCCATATACATTTTCAAATACTTTTTAATCCATTTTGAGTGCAGCACACTTATTTTTCACAAGTACATTTGATACTTCCGGGTTGACAGTCGCCTATTTTTTTATTTTTCATTAATTTTTGAATATTTATGTGAAAATAAAAAGAATTAAAGTTAGTTTTGGAATACTGTACTATTGGAATATTGAGTTGGCAGTTAAACCTTTGAGACGAGTAGCGGTTTCGATAGTCGCGGAAACTTGAATTGAAAAGTGAAAGTTGGTGAAAGAGAGAAATTCTTGATTGAAAATTCAAGAGAGGAGTTAACTTGAAAGTTCTATTGAAAATTATATTGAGGATTATATTGAGAATTATATCAAAACTTATATTGAAAATAAGAAAATTATAATCTAAGAGTAAGAGTTAAGTTGAAATCTACACTGAAAAAAATATGTTGGGCTATTCTACAATATGGATTTTGTTGATTGTGTTTTGTAACATAAATTAAAATTAAGTAAAATAGACAAAGCTGTTGTCAAACCTTGAATATCATTTTGTCAATTTTACAAAACAATTACAGAAGATTATACAAACAAAAATTTGAAAGAAACTACCAACTTTTTGTTATCGGTACAAGCATTGTTAATAAATTTGAATTTAAGCCTATGTGGTTGAATTTAAAAGTGTTTTGTCATCGTTTCACACAGATAGCGTAGAAATAACAAATATTTTGATAGTGGTACTAAAATTGATGGTTGATTAAACCTGAAAAGTCTTGGTAGATTCTAAAAATAATTAGTCGCTAGTACAATCATTTAATGAAGAATTTAAAATATTTTTAATCCTATGTACAAGATTTTTTTGTGGATTTAAGCAACAAACTGTGATGAAATAGAGTAAATATTTTGTTGTTTGTATGTTCAAGAGAGATAGAATTCATCAAGAAATGATAGCATATACAAAATAATTTGTCTAACGATTTATTTTAACATACGTGTGATTTTAATAATTCTTTAATTCTTAGTTGGTTCTATTAAAGACGCTATATTTTTAATGCTGTAAAATTATAATTTAAAACAAAGTGAAATAGTTCGAAAACGTATATAAAACTACTTTGTTCAGACTATGTCAACTATTTCAATGATACCTTGAAACCCAAACACCATTTTTTATTGCATTACCCTGACGTTATTGAGCATTCAGGTCCACCGCGGTATTACTGGCCATTTAGATATGAATCCAAACATAATCCATTTAAAACATATGCTCGCTCAATTACTTCAAGAAAAAACATATGTTTATCGCTGGCTAAGAAGAGTCAATTACAATTTGCGTTGTTTTTAAATAGTGAACCTAAACTCAAACTTATGGTAGATAAAAAGCTTGAAGAACAAAAATTACAAATTTTGATTGAAATAAGTCAACATTTTGGGATATCTTTGGATCACATTACTTTTTATAGTGAAGCTCAATTTAATGGCAAATTATATAAAAAAGAACTTTTCTTATCCGCTTTTACTGATAAAATTCGGTTCTACAAAATTGATCAAATTGTGATGTTTCTTAATTTGGAGACATTTATTCTTTGTCAAGAAATAGAAGTATTGGCATACTCTAAACATTTCTCATCATATTGGGTGAATCCATCGATATGTAAGCAATGGTTTTTAAAAGATATAACAACATTCATCAGTCCACCTCTTCATGTTACATTGCTACCAGATATGAGGTTTATGATTCGAAATAAAGAAAGGTATTAATTAAATATAACATATTAATATGTTTGTTTAATTAACATTCCCTTATAAGGAACTATTAAACATATATGTTGAATTGATTTTTCAATTCTCCTCTTCACATTTACTTATTTATTACTCCCAAACTTCTTTGTACAAATTTATTAACTCTTGGCACTAAATATAAACTAATTTGTGCTAAAAGGTCTGTTGATTTATTAAAAATATCAAAGCAACCATTCAAAACGAAACAATATAAAAAATTACGTGTAATATCTAGGCAACCATAAAACATATATAACAAAAACTGCCTTAAAACGTATTTTGAATAGCCTGGGTGTTGTTATTTTAATTATGGTTAATATAATATACATATGTTTAATTTTTCAAGCTACATAATTAACTTCTAAAGCACAGGTATTTTATAATTTAAGTTTATATCATTATCTAAATTGTCAAAAAAATTTGAAAATAATAATTTAAAGATATTTTTTTAAATATTAAAAATCACAATTATATTTAAATATTTAATAGCTATTTATGTAGATACATATATCTGTATTTGATAGCTTTGTTAATTTAATATTTAATTAAATTTCAAGATCATTTCTTATATGTAATTCATACAAATTACAATTAATATTTATGAAAACAAAATTAGAAATAATTTTTAAAAAAAGATTTTTTAATTTAGTTGTAATAACCTATCAAACATAAAAATATTCACGCAAAAATACGATATGGAAAATAACAGTCAGGAATATACAACATAAGGTCGCTCAATAAGTCCGTAGGATAAGTAAGAAAAAAACAACATTTTGACAAAACTCGATTTTTTTATTCAACATAGTTGCCTTCGAGGGCGATACAACGAGTATAGCGATTTTCCAACTTTTCTATACCACTTTTATAGTACGATTTCTCTTTCTCGTCAAAATAGGCCTCAGTTTCAGCGATTACTTCATCATTGGACTTAAATTTCTTTCCAGCAAGCATTCTCTTGAGATCTGAAAACAGGAAAAATTCGCTGGGGGCTAAATCTGGAGAATATGGTGGGTGGGTAAGCAATTCAAAGCCCAATTCATTCAATTTTGCCATCGTTTTCATCGATCTGTGACACGGTGCATTATCTTGGTGAAACAACACCTTTTTCTTTTGCAAATGTGGCCGTTTCTTTGCGATTTCAGCCTTCAATCGATCCAAAAGTTCACAGTAATACTCGCTGTTGATGGTGGTTCCTTTTTGGAGATAGTCGATGAATATTATTCCGTTCGTATCCCAAAATACAGACGCCATCACCTTACCGGCCGACTGTTGCGTCTTTGCTCGCTTTGGATTCGGTTCGTCGACTGCTGTCCACTCAGCTGACTGTCTTTTGGATTCTGGTGTGTAATTGTGAAGCCATGTCTCATCCATTGTCACATATCTACGATAGAATTCCCTTTTATTGCGGTTTAACAGTGCCAAAGACTCCTCCGAAGCATCGATTCGTTGTTGTTTTTGGTCGACTGTGAGCTCACGCGGCACTCAATTTGCACAGAGCTTTCGCATACCCAAATGTTCATGTAAAATGGTAAAAACACTACCATCTGCTACCTTTACAATGTCAGCTATTTCGTGCACCTTCAATTTGCGATCGTTCATAACCAATTTGTGAATTTTTTTTATGTTTTCTGGAATAACAGCCTCATTTGGGCGTCCACTGCGCTCTGCATCTTTTGTGCTGGTACGACCACATTTAAATTCAGCCATCCACTTCTCTACCATTTGTCTCGATGGAGCAGAGTTTGGATAATGTTTATCAAGCCATTGTTTGGTTTCCACTGTATTTTTTTTCATCAAAAAGCAATGCTTTATTAAAATTCGAAATTCACTTTTTTCCATTTTTTTTCAAAAACAAAAGTTGCTTCACACAAAATGCTATAACTCACGAATAAATAGTCAGATTGCTGTCAAATTTACACACGTATCGTTTGAAGGTTAGTACTAAATAAAAATCATATGGAAAAAATTCTAGTAACGCCATCTATGTGTCATCCTACGGACTTATTGAATGACCTAGTATTATCTAAGTAATGATGATGAAGATTATATTCAATCCGCTTCAATCTTTAATAATGAAGAAGCTTAGGCTCAAGAATTGAACATGTTGCTTGAAAGTTGGGACCTAGTTCACTTGCTGTCTTATTTTAAAGGTGAACTTCAATTAACTTAATGTTAAAATAATAATTATGGATAAATCTATTTTCAGAACAAAATATATTTGTTGATCAATTAAAACGTCTGGAAAGCGAAGTAATACCAACTCTTCTTAAGCAGTTTAAAATGGGTGATATTATCAATTTTAATCAGCATTTCAAATTGTGGAGACAAAAAATTGATATTAGTCCCACTTTTTCGGTTTCACAAATAAACGTAGCTTCAACATCATCAACATTACCGCATTCACTAGCGAATACCATAACTTCATCGTTTGTTACTGCACAAAACTCAAATTTAAGTCTCCTGGATGTTAAACGAATGTTCTCAATCAAAAATGATATTCTACATATTACCAAACAAATAAAAGGTTACAAGATTCCATCAGAGAAATTCTAATCAATACCGTGGTAAACTATTTTTTAGAAATTGAATGATCGAATAAACAATAAAAAATATACTTTAATCTAATATATGAAGAAAAACTGAATTTGAATGTTTTGAAATTATATAATGAATATATATTTATAATACTTTTAAATAAACGGAATGAACCAAATTAAACGAAACGATTTTCCGTTTTTATTCTTTTGTGTATTACTTTTAGGAACAACTAACAATTTTCGACATGAAAAGTGAATTTTCGAGCAATTGAAAAAAATTCTACTAGTTTTATTTTATCTTTATGATGTTGTGACATTAATAAAAATAAAATGTACTTAAATAAATTTGTATGTAAATAAATGTACTTTACTAAATATTTTGTATATTTTGACAAATATTATATATAATTTAAAAGCTTTATAAGCTGCATTTAAAACGATAACTTATTTGATACTTATTTTGAAGGCATATTTATTTGCCGTCATTTTAATATTTTTAACATTTTAAAATGATAGCAAATAAATAAGCCTTCAAAATAAGTATGAATTAAGTTATCGTTTCAAATGCAGCTTAAAAAGCTTTTAAATTAAGTATAATATTTGTTAAAATATACAAAATATTTAGTGAAGTACGCCAAATAGTTAATAGTAATAACAAAATATTTAATAAAACGAACTAAACATTTAGTACAAATAATCTGACAACTTTTACATTCCATTAAACAACTAATAGAATTGACCAAATAACTGATTAATATGACTAAAAATATGCTCTATATAACAACACGGTCTACAAAACAGTTAATTGAAACAGCTAAATCTAGCTAGATGTGACAAAATATTTCATTAATTTGACCCAATTTGGGGTAATTTGAACAGAACATCTTGTAACAAATCGGTAGATCTGATAAAAAAAACGGAAGATCTGATAAAACTATTGGCAAATGTACTACAAAACATACTGAGCTGACAACGGTTTTGTAAAAAGGATCGAACACTTTGTAGAATTATCACAAATATTGCTCGAATAGAACTACTATGGGTATCAATTGTACAATTTTTTTTTAAACTTTGACAAAAAGGTTTTGTTCGACTGACTAACTACAATCAAACAAAATGTTTTTTCCCGAATGCAACATAATGTTTTTTTAAATTGACAATATATTTCGTATAGTTAAACAAACAGATTTGTCAGTT
Organism: Diogma glabrata; assembly: GCA_963693315.1. Classification (NCBI taxonomy): domain Eukaryota; kingdom Metazoa; phylum Arthropoda; class Insecta; order Diptera; family Cylindrotomidae; genus Diogma; species Diogma glabrata. The sequence continues at coordinate 65,096,991 of OY856187.1, forward strand.
TAATGAAAACGATTTAATCACTTTTACCATTTTATGGTTGAGCTACTATTGACAATTATCTAGTCAAATATACCACATTTTTTGTATATATTACTTTAAATTTTTTTCAGTGTATTCTAATAAATCAATAGGTGGATTTACAATAAGGCAGTCAGGTTTTTGTTTGAAAATTTTTGAGTGGTTGGTAGTGAATAATATACAGAATAACCATAATATATAGAATTTCTTTTCTAATGAAGTATTAAAAATAAAACAATGTTCATGTTGTAAGTGAGTATGATTAACCCCGTAAAACAATTTTGAAAAAAGTGCTTGTAATGTGCATTAATTGTGCATGTTGTGCATAAAACATGTCATGCACATGGTGTGCACCATTCCGTGCACATGTCGTAAAACGCCTTAGCACAAATGTGAACACAAACGTTAGCCGCATGTTTGCACGAATAATAAAAAAACAAGTGAAACAAAATTTATTTAATGATAAGAATAATAAACAAAGAATAATAAAAATGAAGAGTGAAAAAGTAGTTTAACATTTTCTAAAATGACTGGTTTCATTTAACTTTTAATGTTATTATATGACTTTTGTAATAATAAATTGATGAATTTTAGCCTATTTACATCTAAAATTGTTGCAAAAGAAATTTTTTTGTGAAGGTAATAAAAACATTCACAAATAACAAACGGGCAATTCGAATACATAATTTTAGATATTAAAAAAAATTATTATATTTTTTTAATATTTTTTGTTTCTCATTTTTCATGTCGGTTTACTGATACTTAAATTTCTATTTTTTCATAATATTAAGAAAATTGTGGAAAATTTATACTTTTTTCTATATGTAAGGCAAATATTTAAATTTTTCTTCATTTAAATAGTATCGTTTAAAAAATGGCGAAAAAATGAATGTTTTATTTACAAATGCAATCACACCAATACATTTTCATTTTAAAACTTAAAAATACGACCGCAATATTCATTTGTCGTAATGATTTTACCAAAAATATTTTTCTATGAACAATTCATAACATGTTAGAAGATCCTAGTCATAAAAGTCATGCATCAAATATTTTTGTATTTATGCCTGAAAGCTCTATGCATATTTTGTATACATATGTAAACATGCAAACTTAAAATAATAAATTAAAACAAAACAAACAATTAAAACTCAAATACTTTTAAACTTCAACTAAATTTAAAATATGCACTAGAATTATAAAAAAAATTTAAAATTATTAAAATAAAAAAGTGCACGAAATTTGCATAGATTCGTGCACCATGCACATAATGTTAGTCGAGGAACAACAAGAAGTAGATTTTTTTATTATATAAATTTTTTTCGTGAAGCTAGGTAATAAATATATATATATATGTGATAGCGTATAATGAATTACCAACGTAATCATCATTTAAGGAGGGTTGTGATGTGGCAGTTCAATAAAATTTATTGTAAGAATTAATAATTTTTGTTACTTTTGTTTAAGCTTTGACAAATAAATATATAATTAATAATAAATAAAATCTTTATAAAAATACAAACTGATTTAGTTTCCTAAATTTAAAAATAGTTGAAATCTATAAATACATAACTACTATATTGGTAACCTCGATGTTGAAGAAAAATTATTCAATAAATTGCAGTTAGTTTTATTTATTTATAAAAGCCGTGTTTGCCGTGAGGAAACCTCGGACGTCCTTTCAAGTACGTATCAGGTCAAAGGTACGTGGAGTGAACAAACAGTTCACACGTTTTACATTAATTTGCTTAGCCATGGTGGTTATGTTTAATGGCACTCCAAATCTCGAGATATGTTGATCGACTAGGGTTTTGGCTACTGTCATCGTCGACATATCTTTCAGTGGCCCACCATATGAGATAAGCCAAATCCAAAAAACAATAAACCTTGCCATTTGCAAAAAAATAGAATAGCGTTTTTGATTCAATTTTTTAGTTTTTTTATATTGAGTTTTTTTTATATTAAGATATTAAAAATGGCGCTATAGGTTCACGATTTTTTATGTGCTAAAAATAATCAGGCGTACAATATCTAGGGTTTTGCATCATACCAAAACATCGTGAAAAAGGCTCAAAAATTCACACGCACATAACTCCGATTCCAAAAATTTTAAAAAATTCAAACGTTTTCAAAATAAAAGCGCAAGAGTAACAAAATTATATTTTTTTATATATTCTTCTCACTCTTTTCTCTCCACTTTGTTTCATCATCATTTTGCGTTTACAGAACAAATTTGCACGATCATGATTAATTTTCAATTACGTTGTGCTCTATATACATACTACAAGTCTATGATTATAGAAACTTTATGATTATAGATGATTATAGAAACTAAAAATGATGATGAATGTTTTATGATTATAGAAACTAAAAATTGAATACCATTCCATAAATTCGTACACTTTGACTAAAATAACTGAATCGAAATTCTTTAGTTGTCTTATCTCAAAAAGTTCAGTTACCTCAGTCAAATCGAACGCGTGTGTCTAATACATCAAAAAAAGTCCAAGCGGCACGTATATCCGCTAGAAATAGGTAGATTTCGAGATCAGACAGTTTTGTGTACCAGTAGAATCTGATGTATCAGATTAGTTTAAACAAAACAAACTAATTTCAAACAGATATCAAACAAATTTTAAAAAGAAAATTAGCTACCTACAAGCAAAATTATATCTATCCAATTTTGCAACAAACAAATATCAAATCTACCACAGAACATGTGTGTGACAATTTATGACACAAACCTACTCTATATCATAGGTCGTGCAATTACTGCAAAATATCAAAATTGTTTATTTCCAAGAAAAAAAAATTAATTTCCAAATCTTTTATTTTTTTGACTGTTATAAGGTTGACATTGACTGTTATAAGGTTTTTGGAAATTGAAGTTGTGGATTGTTGCAAACTTTTTTGTTGAAGCCAACAAGTCAAAAACCTCTAACTGCAGAGGTTTATATTTATAAGAAACGGATTAAAATGTTTCCGCAGATTCTAAATTTATGAAGATTTTAAAAATATTAGTATCCAAACGGCCGTTATAACGGATTAAAAAAACCACTTTTTTTTCTAGTATAAAGCCTATAGTTCCTTAACCATATGTCAGATTTTTCTGATTTACGAACTTGTCCAAGATATTAATAAAACACACATTTTTAAGAAAGGTTTTTTGATCTGGCTCCTCAAATGCAGCCGTGAGAGCGCCGGTTGATTTAAACGCATTTTGTGTTTTACAAGCTTTTTTGTTGGAGCCGCTCACCCAGAAACCTCCAACTGCAGAGGTCTTTTTTTTAAAGAAACTAATTAAAAAGGTTTCAAAGATTCTAAATTTATGAAGTTTTTAAAAATATTAGAATCCAAACGGCCGTTATAACGGATCTAAAAAACAGAGTTTTTTCCTAGTATAAAGCTTCTAGTTTCTTAACCATGTGTTGGATGGGGCTGATTTACGAACTTGTCCAAGATATTAATAAAACACACATTTTTAAAAAAGGTTTTTTGATCTGGCCTTATAAATGCGACCGTGAGAGTGCCGGTTGTTTCAAAAAAAAAATTTTTTTTGCAAACTTTTTTATTGGAGCCGCTCACTCAGGAACCTCTAACTGCAGAGGTCTATTTTTAAAACAAATTGATAAAAAAGATTCCAAAAATTCTAAATTTGTTAAATTTTTTGAAATATTAGTATCCAAACGGCCGTTATAACGGTTTTAAAAAATCAATTTTTTTCAGAAAAAAGCCTCTAGTTTCTTAACCACGTGTCGGATTTTGCTGATTCACGAACTTGTCCAAGATATTAATAGAACACACAAGTACAGAAAATTTTTTTGATCTACCTCAACAAATGCGACCGTGAGAGTGCCGGTCGTTTTCGTTATATCTCATATCGTTTATATATATATATATATATTTATATATATAAATTTTTTTTTTTTTGTTTTTTCGTCTCCGCTTTTCATATATAGTCGTTTGGCACAAAAAATTTTCCGAAATTCCGAGATGAAGCCCATTGCAATAGGTAGATTTTTATATGAAATCTACCTAAACATACAAGCCTAGTTATTTCCATCAACACAATATTTTCATTTACTATGCATTGTAAATACTCCTGTTTTCATGTGTTTACAAATTTTACGTTGCTATTAACAACGAAATATTTTCTGTTCTTACTTGGAATTTTCACCTTATTTCTCAATCGATCTTATTTATAAATGTTATAACAAAAATATAAACAAAAGTAAAAGGAACATACATAATATTAAAGTGAGAGAAGGATTTGTTTGTCTCAATTTTCCTTCTAAAGCTTTAAATCATTATTAAATGTATTCGAATAAAAGCATTGAAAAGGGAAACTAATCATCACAGTGGTTTTTTTTTAATAAAAATTAATTTATAATTCAAAATGAGGTGGAAATTGTGTTTGCATATTGCGTTGTTATTCTTAATTAGATTTTCATCTGGAAAATATATTGAGGGACATTTGAAAACATTAGAAGTATGGTTATTGAGCTAAGTTATCAGTTATTAGCTAACTTCTTTCTTTTTATTTAGGATTGGTCTTTTCTAGCACGTTTTTGTTTCATATCCGGACGTGGACAATATGAATACGAAATAGAGTTTGAAAAACGCTACGGAGAGCCACAACTTCTTTTATACTTTGATGAAAAAACACAATGGCCTGCTGTTTATAAAACTACCAAGGTATATGCTTTTATGTTCAATCTGTAAGAATTTGTGTTAGATTATATCTCAAATTTCAGACATGCAAACAAAAAATATCAGTACTAAGTACGATAGGCAACCAAATAGTCACATTATCAGCACGCTCTCCTCATGCTGATATCTCAGGTTGCCGATTTAAAAGATTCGACGAAGAAAAGTATGAAAAGTATTTAGAACAAACTATTTTAATAATCATTGATTTTCTACAGGTCTACAACACCAGCATGGAAATACAATAACAAAAATAAACCAACAACAACAAAATCACCCAACAACAATGATGATCTAGATTCAACATACTATGATCAATTCTTAAAAACATCCACAGATATCAGTAATGAAAATACAACAGATGTTGATAGTGAGCTGAACTCAACAAACTCTTACCAATCAGAAATACTCAACTCAACAAACGATCAAGTAAACTTAAAAAATTCTATTGATTCTGGATTAAGTTATCGTAATCAGATCGAAAATAATACAAATTATGATATGGAAACGGAAGAACTTTTTGATAAAATTATCGATTCAAAAAATTTAACACGAATACCAAGATCATTACCACCGGTATTTTTGTCAGCAACTAGTAAGTCGAAGATTATTGTAAATTGTCGAAGCACTAGTCGTTTCTCAGGCTCAAGAGAACGGTGGTGGTATATTGCTATAGCCAATTGTGGAAGTCAGAAAGGAGTTGATATAAAATATAGGTTTCGAATGACAAACGGACCACAAGGTGATTTTTGGCATGAGCATTTTTCTGCTGATGAAATGTGTAAGTATATTGATATATTTAGTAAGTGGGGCAATATTTGATGTTTTTTCGATTAAAATCGATTTTTGTTTTATTTTGGTGATCTCGTTGAGTTGGAGCATTTTTATTGTATCATTTTAATCTCACCCTTATCCGAAAACACAAATATTTGATGTAACTTTTAATATTTTTAAACAAATGAATTTTCAGATATTCCACCAATTCTACTAACGGAATGTTTAGCATACACAGTTCTGCTTCTGGCAATATTTTTATGTGCAGTTGAGTTAAAGGCAAGACACTTATTTCACTGCACATACCGACTTTTCGCCTTTAGCGCTTTTATACAGTGGATTGGCGTTTTGTGTGATGCAGTTGCTTGGGCAAAATATGCAGTCACAGGACTTGGACCATTTACTATTCTAGGTAGGTATCATATCATACCTTAAATTAATTCAAATATTTTTAAAAATTCACAAATTTCAGGCGGCATATTCATGGGAGCAAGTGAAATTTCATATTTAGCTCTGATGCTATTGATGGCTAAAGGATATACAATAACTCGAGCTAGATTATCAACATGTACAACAGTGAAGTTAACAGTTTTTATAAATCTTTATATAGTTGGATTTATATCGTTATACATCTACCAAGCAGAAGCATTTGATCCAGGAGAAGTTTTAAATTTGTATGAGTCTCCAGCTGGATTTGGATTGATTGGACTACGTTGCAGTGCTTGGTTTGCATTTCTTATCTCAATTGTTACAACATTAAAAAAATATCCGGAAAAGGGAGCATTTTACTATCCGTTTACATTATGTGGCTCGTTATGGTTAGTTGGTGGTCCAATGTTAACACTTGTTGGAATTGGAGTGCTAGATCCATGGGTGAGAGAAAGTGTTATGTGTGGAGCACATGCTATAACAGCATTTGGTGGACATTCAGCATTTTTATGGCTTACATGGCCATCAAGAGCAAACAACAGCTTTCCGTATCATGTACGTACCAATCATGTTGGAATTGCAACTGATGATGATGCTTTAGACTATCCACGGCATGAGTATGCACCTGGACCAACAGTACAAGATCCAAATATAATAATTCCTTTATCCCGTCACACCGAAGACCTCCTTAGTGGTGTTTACAATCAATATCTACGAGATCGGGAGATTTTTAATTCAGCATCGACACCAATTAGTCATATTTCCTTTCCTAACTCAAACACACCCACAGCACCTTATACAAATTCTGAAATAATACAAAATCCTGTAAACAAACTTCATCACAACAGCTCAACTGATATACAAAATTATCGAGAGATTATTGAACAAACAGATATGAATCGCAATAAAATAATTGAACAAAACGATTCTGGACATCCATCTTTAGAAAACTCAGCAAATAATTCAAACTCAACATCACCACCAAATGAAATAGAACTAACTTCAACACGCTCTCCCATATCAGGAATGATCGTAGCGAAAAATGATGTTATTGAGCAAAATAGTGGACGAACCTTAAAAAATAATCCATTTTTAATTAGTAACAATTCAAGTAATTCCACAAATAACCGTGGGCCTAATAAAGTGATTTTGGAACCGATTGAGCATCCGTTACGTGCAAATAACGATAATGAAATAAAGTTAAGTGGTGGTACGGGGGATGGGGTACCGAAACATTTATTTGCTGCTAAAGTAAAGAAAGAATTTAGTTAAAATAAATCAAGTTTAGTTTCTCTTTCAATTTGTTTTATAATTTTAATTGCAAATTACATTTCTTTACCCTAAACGTTTCACCTCCAATGGATAGTTTCCATAAAATTTTACACAAACATTTAATCGAATAAAATTTCAATATACTTGCTTCTTCATCATAGTCTGGTGTAAGGAAAATGTAATATGATGTAGCATTTTTCCAAAATCCAACGATTATGTTCTCAGTTAAATATATTCCAATTGAATTTTCTTCAAAGAAATGATCAAAGACGATCATCAAATTGATATTCTCTAATTTTCCTTGAACAATTAATTCAATCTCGATTGTAATCTTACTAAAGTTTTGCACTATTTTATCATGTTGCGACAAGTTGATGGCTTTTTCGTGATTGATCCTATCCCCAAGTGTAACTATTTCATCTAACGTTTTTTCGGTCCAATAATCAGGTAATAAAGTTTTTGTTGTCAATATTGCAGCAAGAACATAACATGATTGTTCAACTTTACTAAATGTTTTCGAGAACGTTTTCGTACCTTTAATTATTTTTGAGTGCTCGTCGTATGGTTGGAACGATGAATATTGCACAGGAAGATGATCTCTTTTATCGTAGCTTATTTGCTCAGTTTGTGGATCAAAGTCATTGTGATCTAAGTTTTCATCTGATGTACACATTTTCACTTTGCCAGGGAGAATTGTTATTGTTATATTTATCTGAAAAAAAAAACAATAAGATGATGAATTAAAGTTTAATAATAAAACAAAATTGTATTATGTAGTTACAGCCTGACTTGTAGAAATCGCTGTAAACAGTGCTGTATGCCATCGTAATGTTAAAGAGCTGAAGATCTTTCTCAAAAAAATAAATAACAATATGTGGTCTGCTTTGCAGAAATCTACTATCCTACTGCTTCGGAGCTCTGAGAGATCCAAACATTCTTCCACAATCTGAGGAACTGTTTTTTTCCCTTCTAGACAAAAACGGCATGTTGTATAATTTCTTACTCCAAGTCTCACCATGTATTTATTCTGTTTTCACACCATTAGTCTACAGTCTAAACAGCTTAAGAGAGATCCGGTGCTTTGGTGACTCACCTCTGGAGTGAACATCTTGAAGACCTTACAACTTTCTATGTTCCTTCATTGGGAATTTAAGCTTTTAATTCCCGAGATTCCTAAAAAGCCCTGGTACCCAACTAGCGATATTCTTTTCTTGAGCACGAGATAATTAAAGGACCTAAAACATTATTGCCCTGCTTTTGAGTTATAAGTGTAGTTTTTCCAGAACTTTTGGAGCAGTTTCGATATCAGCAAAAATATTAATGAACTTATCATACCACTAAATCTTCATTCCTTTCTCCAATGTTGCATTTATGGCGAATATTTTAGGTTAAAAGATTGTGCGGTATTGTTCGAGTGAAAGTTGCAGCTCAAGATTTTCATTTCTAAAGTAGACTTTAGCTCCTGGACCATTTTCCGTAAGTGAAGCATCTGTGTAGATGTCCAACGAATTTATCCAACTACCCGATAATAAATCAGCTACAGACCCCTCCTTTATTGATGGAATTATAACTCAGTGCTATATTTAAAAGGCAGTTGCAGCACTGTGTCGTTAGTTGGCATGGATAAATCTGTTAGGCGTTCGTTCAGGTTTTTCAATAGCGTTTGATAACATTGCCTATAGTCCACCGAGAATTCGAAATTAGTCGTACAAGCCATTGCATTCTTATAATATATATAGGGGAGGAAGCGCTCGCTAGGAGAATCGCTCGCTATGAGTTATTCTGAATACACTTGTGTTGTGATACATAGGCAAGTAAGAATTTGTACAGCATCCAGTTTTTCAATTGCATTTCCAAAAAAAGTTCTCGAGAACCATGTAGCGGACAATGGGCTTGCTAACTACTTTATATAGTCAGCCTTCATTTTCTGCCGAAAGCCACGTTGCACTGTGACAAAATTCGAGTTGTGTTTGAGCATTTGGTTACATTTGAAATGTGTCATTTCGCAAAAATACAGCTTTTGGTTTTGATATTTTATTGCTTAAACTTTTACGTAAGAAGCCCACTCAACGTCAATATGTCAACGATTAGAGATTATCAACTGTCTTTTAGTAATCTAAACAGCCAGAGTTTGGAAGTAGATGATTATGGTAAAGTTACTATAACTGATACTCCTTAGAAGATCTCTTGAAATAGTTCCAATTCCGCAAATGCTCAAAACGCAAACAAACAGAGTAAATCGAAAAAAAACAACCATGGCATCAAAAAAGATGTACGAAAACACGTTTCCTACTTTGTTATCGTTTTTAAATCGAAAACCAGTATCCGACCAAATTACAGTCTGACGGATCAAAAGGATCAGTTCCCTGAAAAGACTATTAGGACACATCATAGTTTGACAAAAGCGATGAGTGCGTTAGGAAAAGACGCCTTGATTTGACCAAATAAACAAGTTGTAAAGTTATGTCTTAAAGGTCAGATGGAACTATAAATCGTGTGGTAAGGTTTGTACACGTGCTTGACGTGCTTAGCATGCTAAACAAAGAAGGTTAGTGCAATGCGTCGTGTGCAATGTATGCTGTCAGAAAATAGATGGTCTAGGCAAGGCGATGATAGCTCCCTGTGGCCATGTAGTTCATAAAACGAGCTTCACTAAAAATATACAGCAGATGAATACATGTCCGGCCTGTCAAACCACAAATCGAGGTGACGTCCTAGAAAACGTATACTAAGTTCCCATCTCTCAGTCTCTTGGGGCTACCATAAAAGTGTCAACTCATTCAAGAACTACTGCACAACGTCTTTGAGACGAGGCGGTTACCAGTACACAATCTGACAGTGATAACCTTCTAAGCTTTCTTTTGCCTACAACAAGCTACCAATCGTCATTGCGGAAACGGAGAAGTCAGCCCAAACAATGGTAAAGAACCCTTTTTCAGGAGGAGTGAAACCACAAGTTGCCTGATTTAGGGACCATACCTCAAGAGCAAGCTCGGAAGGTATCAACAAAGACAATCTACATCCTGATCAAAACCATTTCACAAATAAAATAGTATCACATTGCCCTTGTATTTATACGGAACTAACTACGACAGGCGATGTGAATCCCGAGTCTGGAAATTCTACCGGTATATCAGGGGGTGTACGAAGTCCAGTTACCCATCAAACTATGGAAATTTTTTTCGGGCTAGTGAAATATGTGGCCAGTGTTACCACAGGTGCTTGCACAACTATCTATGTCCCGTGGTCCGGCACCATACGCTTTGCGAAAATACAAACGAATTCTACCCAGGTAGGCTCTTTGAGAATCGATTACCAGTCTAATTGCAAGTCTAATCACCAGCATTTCCAAGTGGTATGCTCACCTGGGATCAATATATCTTCAGTCCCTTCCACATCGATGTTTCATCGAGAGTTTGTCGGACTAATAAACTTCACCTTTTTACACGCCGTAGGTCTATTCCTCCTACCTCCTGAAAAGGAACAAGACTTCTACGGGAGAACATTCCAATACCATCCGGTTTGGAAGTTGGTGTTCGTCGTTGGAGTTGGTGTTCGTCGATCACACCTTCAAAGGGTTTTGGCAATATGATTGACGGACCCAACAGGTCCTTTGGCCCGACGTGTGCCAAGCTGTATGAATAGATTTCAAAAATCGTCGTTCTGACGATGAAACTTTTGACGAATTTGCGCACGCAATCCTTCATTTAATCGATAGTCTAATGTCGCTGATGAGAAATAACCTCAACCGTGACATCCGTAAGAACTTGGTGTTTGTACAAGTGTACAGCATCGAGCACCTTCTGGAACTATTTTACGACCAAAAAAAATTGCTAGCAGAAGTTCACTCCCGAAACAGAACCTATGCTTTCAGGCCTGCACGGCAAATTGCAGAATATCCCCTTGAGGACCATGATCCTAAAGAAGAACCTGAAGTATGGGTACTTATAACCTCTATGATTTCAAAATCTTTTTAAAAAATAACCGCATAGACGGAACCAAACGAGAAGGTCACACCCATCAAAACTGTACCAAACGGCGAGTTTTCTGCTTCGGGTGTGGAGAAGAGGACACCTATCTTCCTAAATGACTAGATGCCTTAATGCCTAAATGCTCTTCCTCGCTTCAAAAAGCCTTTAAACAAGTCTACGATTCGGACATAATCCACCTTTAACTTCTGAACTCCAACATTACCCCAAAAACTTTAGAAACCAATAGATCATTAACCTTCCCCACTGAAGATAATACTACCACACTTGGAACCAACCATTTTTAACAAGTCAGCAAACCTAGCCAAATCCAATCTGCTAATAATTATTCTCTAACGAGATCCAAATACTGTGATAACTCCGCCTCTTCTTCCGTTCAAGTCACATAAGCAGCGACATCAAGAGTATTTCTTTTTTTTTTTTTTTTTTTTTTAATAAAATGTGTTGTGTAATAGGGTTTAGAATATGTGTCACAACAACACATAAATACCTTTTAAGACCTAGGTCTAGACCTGGGTCCCACAACAACTGGCGTTCTGAGGTGTAGGTAGGTTAACGCTTTTTTTAAACATCTGTGGGTTGAAGCCACCTGAGACTAAGTGTTCCGGCAAACTATTCCATTTGTACGCAGTTCGGACAAAGAAGTCTCTCTGCGATCTGCCAGTATGACAGCGCGGGATCTTTACCGTTTCACTGGTTGCGGCAGCCGATTGCCGAGTGGAACGGGGGTAAGAATAAGTTTGAGGCATGATGCCGCTGATTTCATCTGAGCACTGCTGATGACGATATTTGTAAAAAACAACGAGGTCAGCAACAGTGCGATGATGTTGTAGGGAATCAAGTTTTGATGTCAAAGTTCGATCACCTACAATTCGTATAGCTCGCTTTTGAACAGAGTCCAAGAGGGCCAAGATGGAAACAGAGGCAGCACCCCAAACTTGACAGCAGTACTCCATACAGGGACGAATATAGGACTTATAAACATGGAGCAATTGGTATGGAGTGAAAAATTTTTTGCATCTATTTAGGAGGCCGAGTTTTTCAGACGCGCTTTTTGCCATCGCCATTACATGATCGTTCCAGAGTAGGTCATTTGAAACTGTGACACCCAATAAACGAATGTTTTTACATTCACCTATTGGTTCATCACACATACTAAATAAAATATCTTTGGGGAACTCGGTCTTTAATCTGGAAACAATCAACAGCTGTGTTTTGGTGGAGTTGAAATTGACAAGGTTTTGGTCACCCCAGTCGGCGACTTTATTCAGGTCTTTGTTCACGTTTATGGCAGCGTCTCTCCGGGCAGGATTAATTCGTTCGTGCATTTTTCCTTTTGAAGGAAGGGGCTCGAACGACTTGTGCAGAGTACTATCATCTGCAAAACTATTTATTGGGTTGCTGGTGATTTTCAACAATTCGTTGATATAAATCAAAAATAGGGTTGGGGACAATACTGAGCCTTGGGGTACACCAGCGTTAATTAGTTTAGACTCAGAAGAATATCCGTCTAAGGTTACCGAAATGTATCGGTCGGATAGAAAATTTTGAATCAGCTTCACAACATTGGGATGAAAACCGTACGCAACGAGCTTGTTGATTAAGTTGGCATGCCAGACTCGATCGAATGCCTTGGAGATGTCTAAAGCGATAACGTATGTTTCACCACCTTTATCAAGTATGCTGTTCCAACAATGCGCTACATAGTTTAATAGATCGGTAGTTGATCTTTTGTTTCGAAAACCGTATTGGCTGTCGGATATTAAATGATTTTCTTCCAGAAATTTTGAAATATGTGTATTAATATAATGCTCATAGACTTTGGATAGGACCGATAGTAAAGCTATTGGTCTATAATTTGAGATATCGGATTTTGGTCCCTTTTTGGGGACGGGCTGGACATTTGCCAACTTCCAGCACGAGGGAAATATACCAGATTTGTAGGATTGGTAGAATATTTTAGTTAAAGTTGGTGCAAGTTCTTTGGAAAAGGTTTTTAAAATAATGGGTGGAATATTGTCCATTCCTGATGCTTTGTTGATGTTTAACCCCTTTAAAAGTTTAGCGACTATTTTGGGTTTGAAGTGAAGTTCATTCATATTAACTCCTGAAGACTGGATTTGGGGTATTTCTTTAGGAGTTTCCAAAACAGTGGAGTTCAGAGCAAAGCGTTCAGCGAACAAGTTAGCTTTTCTTGCGGGATCATTGACGATTAAATCACCATCAATAATAGGGGGAATAGAAAATTTTGTACCAGAATTTAAAGAATTAATGGCACTGTAGAAACTCTTGTCAGAAACAGACATAGACGTAAGTTTTGAGGCTTTCGCTCTGTCAATTTCGGACTTTTCGTTTGAGATAATCTGATTAGATATTTTGTTGGCCTTTAGATATTGGGATCGATTAGTGGGAGTTTTTTTATGAATCCAAATATTAAATGATCTACGTTTGTTTCTAAGTGCCGTTTTGGCAGCTTTCGAATACAAGTATTTTTGTTTGGGTTTTACTATGGAGAAAGGGACAAATTTATTGATAGCAAATTGGATGGTTTCTGTAAAGTTTTGAGCAGAAACATTTACATTGTCAGTGTAAAAACAATGACGGTCGAAAGGGAAACCATGGAAAAAATTTTGAAGACCACTCTTATCCATTTTTGAGTAGTGAAATATTTTACGGGGTTTGGGAGCTGTAGTTTTAAGTAAATCAGTTTTGATAACTGATGAGATTAAATAATGATCAGAATTTCCAATACTACCTTTCGCAACATCGACACTCGTAATATCTGGCATTGTGGTAAGATAGAGATCTAGTAGAAAACTATTATCACCGCCATTACGGGGAGTGAAAGTCGGGCTTTTAACAATTTGGAATAGGCCCTGAGACGAGGCAAAAATTTCTGCCAGTTTTCCACTATTGTCAACATCGTCGGTCGATTTGGAGAATTCCAACCATGATTTGTTGTGGACGTTGAAGTCACCGGTAACGATAACTTCACAATTAGGGGACTTTGCTCTAATCTCGTCCATAATTTTTGTCAGTATATTAAAAAAGTTTGGGTTACGTTTGTTGGGGGACCGGTATAAAGCTATTGTAAAAAAAGTCATTTCTGGAAGACAAATCTTTAAAACCATTGTATTGAAGCCGTCACCGTGTAGTTCAAAATTTGGAAAGCGCGTGTACGCAACACTCTCATGAATGAATGCGCATACGCCCTGATGGAGTTTGAAAGCTGATTCGAGCCTATATTTGGAATTAAGCGATTCTATAAAGAGAAAATTTTCAGAAACTTGTGTTTCTGTAAGGAATAGAATGTTCGGTTTGTCGTGCTCAAGATGATGTTGCACGTGGTCATGGTTAGCGTTCAATCCGCAGATGTTTTGAACATGTATTTTAAAATTTTTTATTGATTCATATATGTTTTGTCCCTGCAAATTCCGTGGACATGCCGCTTTATGGGCGGGTGGATTGCGCAAATTTGCTTTACCACTTGCAGACTTATTTTTTTTCGGTTGTACTGCCATATATATCAAAATGTTTATTTTATTTTTTTGTGTTTTATTTTAAAATGCATAACTAAGTAAAAAATCCTATCATACTACAAAATATGACATATGCCAATATTTCATGATAAGATGAAGAAATAATAACAAAATAATAAGTGAAAAACAAATTGTGAGAAATTTGCAGAAAACAAAACAAAACTAAATGCCAATAATCCAGCTGATGCAGCGCACCCCAGACGCACCGCCCACCACCTTAATCGAGGCACAAAGCCCAAACATAACTACATGTTGGTTCGATTCCTCGGAAGAGCTAATGAGCGGTACCGCTACGGAACGCTGCCCAGCTAAGACTGGAAGTGCTGCCGTTGACTATTTAAAGTTCGTCCGCCAGCACCCTAAGATATCATCTTGGCTAATGACATCTCCTGCCATTGCCAGTGGTATGTGATATCTCACGCTAACTCATATGTCAATGGCAGAGACTGGAGTACGCAGGGTAGTCAGACCCGTAGATCAACATTGATCATAATCGATCAAAATCGATCCCTCCTGCGGATTTAGCTGGGAGGTGTTGAATATTCATCAATGCCATTGAAAATTTCAGATCCCCATCGATATCTATTCTTCGAAACCTCGTTTCTGGCGTTTTCGCAAATCATTTGGTTCCAAAACCATCTTCTCAATTTTTACGCTTCCAAATGACCTAAGGTTTTATGTCAAAGTCGGACTATTAAATCAAACCCGAATCGGAATGTTAGACTGTCTATCATGGCAAGAAATTTTGAACTCTCCAAGCCGTTCCGATTGTTGCTTGGTCAAAATCAAAACTGCAGATGGCTGACTCACTACCAAAGTTTCATTCAAAGGCTGAACTAAGTCTCTTGATATCTATTTTGGTATTGATTTTTCCAAAATTTATTTGTCCGTTTGATCCCTGATTGTCGTCTATTTTCTTTGAGAAAGTTTTTTGTTTACACTTGTTGTTGTTGGTGGTGGATGGCAGAATGCGTAAGTCCATGGCACACAGACATCTTTTGTATTTTAGTTCCACTTTTTTTGCACTAGTGTTTTTTTGTTTTGGGAATAAGCTCAATTATTCTATGGCCATCTATCCAAAGGGGTTTCTCGATTCTTCCTCAAGTTTTTTCGAAATTTTGTTTGTAAACTGACCCAACTTGCTCTTAGTAGTTCTCTCATTTAGCCCGGCTAACTCAATCGTTGGAGCATGAGACTATTTATCTCTGGGTTTGGGTTCGATACCTAATTCACTAGCATTCAATCTTGTACTTTTCAGGATAAATTTAATCTGCAGGCATTCTCCTTTAGCTCTGTCCTGCAATGACCAAGATCGCATTCTGTGAATACATAACATTTTCCTATTAATTTCTTACAGTTTTCAACTGCATCGCGTAGATAAAATAAAAATACAAACGAAAAAATATTAACCGTGGTTTAGTGACTAATGTTATTATTTTAATGCTTAAAATTTCGATTGTATTAAAAAATTTCATTTAAATATTTTGTGTTTTGTTTTTACCACACATTCTAACTCCAGAAATAAAGGACAAAATTAATTTGAATACTACCAACAACAACTACTTCTTAATAAAAAATAATTGTTGAAATATGTATATAAAAAAAAAATCCAAAGTGATATCAAAAACGAAAGTGAGAGGAAATAAGTAGGGTCTGCGTCGGACCAGACGGTGGAAGTTATGCTTCTTTGGCCATTCGCTCACACACACTTAAAAAGTCCATGATTAAGTTGTGTCACTTAAGTAATTTACGCCGCCATCTGAAAAATGGTTTATGAACCACATTTAACATTCGATTCGCAATTAAAAAATATTAAAACTTTAAATTGTGTAGTATTAAGTAAAATTGTAACGAATATATTTTGAATCTTTAGTTATGTTTAATCGAAATGACACACAACAGATGGCGCTTGTTTTTGGCTGTCAGTTTTTCAGTTTTTAGTTGACGATGAGATCGTAGTGTTGAAATAATAAAACGTTATCTAAATAAATTGTAACCATCGTATTCTAAATTTTATAAAGATGCCCTCCACCCTGTCGTACAATATCAGAAGTGGGGTTAACATAAAATTTTAAAAACGAACGATATTCGAAGCGATTGAAAATTGAAAAAGATTTTAAAAACAACATAACCTCATAACCGAAAAAAAAACTATTGATCCAGTACGAACTCTTGAACGATGGATGTTGTCAATATTCTAAGTGTAAACAACGAAAAAAACAACTAAAATTCAGAAACCTCAGTACATATGGAGAAAAATCGAAATTAGTGCAACGTTTATGTTATGCATGGCAGAGTGAAACGAACCACACCGGCAACATCGCGATCAGCAATGATAGCGAATCTAGTGACTCACTTGATGTTGTGAACGCTAATAAAACAATATCGCCCAATACTCGAGAGCTTTATAGCACAAAATACGAATCGAACAACAAAATAATTTCAATAATTTCAATAATTTCATCGAACGACGCTACTGTCTACTGATAATTTAATTTATTTAAACGTACAAACGTGAACGTCCAACCACAAGTCACACCTGTATCAAATATAACCACTAGTCATACTGTGTAACATAGCCTCATCAGAACGGAACACGTCATTGGCAGTCCAATCATGCAGCATCCAACAAACATGACAACCAATCTATTATTTAATCAACAGAAAGCACATATCCATAGAAAGTACCAGTGATGAAAATAAACAACGTATACTACGAATCGAGCCACTAAACAAATTTGTTGCCAACATCGAGATCGACTTTCTTCTGAAGACGAAGCTAGAAGCAATAATAGATACAGAAAGTCCGGTCAATCTATTATTGAAAAAGAACGAGCCACCTGAAGTGCAATTAGAAGAATACGAAGAAGAACGATACAATGGAATCAACAACTCTCCAATGAAAATACTGGGAAAACTAAATACGAACATTTTAATTAACGCTGAACATTTTCCTATTTTATTTTTAGTTGTTCCTGACAATAAAATGGACGTCGATTGTCTAATTGGTTGGTCGTTTATACGAGATCCAACGGTAAATTTTAAGTGAGAATCAAAAGGCAATAACAACGTCGTCAAATTTGAACCAAGTTCGGCTGTACAGGAATCAAGCAATATTTTATTATTTGATGATATATTAGGAGTGGATTACGAAATTGAATCCGCTGTGAAGACGTTTGATATCGGACCCGTTTTTAATGAAATCTCGCGTGATTACGAAATAGAAATAAAATTCATGGAAATATTGAATGAGTGTTTAAGCCGAGACAAATTAAACGAGCCAATGATTAAGCACAATATCACTCTTACGAACTCGAAACCCTCGCGATAGTAAATGCGATTCAAGGGTTCATATATATCTACACGGAATCAAGTTCAAAGTTTTTACGGATTGAGATTCGGTAAAATTAGCATTTTCGAAAAAGGATTTAAATAATCGAATAATAAGATGGGTTTTATTATTAGAAAACTACAATTACGAAGTCGTTCACAAATCAAATAATAATACGCGTCATGTTGATGCTTTGAGCAGAGTTCACAATATACTGTTCGTAAATGCCTGTTCTTAGTCGGAAAGATTAGCGATTTCTCAAACCCGAGACGAAAGTATAAAACGTTTACGAGATGAATTAGATTCGAATGGAAATTCGTCAGAGTATGAATTAAGAGACGGCCTAGTTTACAAAAAATTTAATAATAAATTACTATTTTATGTACCCGCGATTTTAGAAAATGAAATCAATAGAAAGTTCTACGAGATAGGTCATGTAGGAGTTTCAAAAACCGTTGAGCTCATAAAACACTCTCATTATATCCGTAATATGACAAATAAAACGAATAATTTTATACAACAGTGTCTGAGTTGTTTATATTACCAGCCGAAGAGTGGTAAGAAAGAAGGATATTTGAATTTATTTGAGATATTTGACGAGCTATTCCACACGGTACATATTGACCATCTAGGTCTCTCTACTGAATCAAATCTTCACAATAAGGACATATTAATGTTGTAGACGGATTTACCAAGTTTACTCGTACTTTTGCGACAAAAACCGACAAAAGCTCAAACGAAGTCATTAAACAATTAATTCCACCAACTGAGTGTTCCGAAACGCTTGATCAACGACCGCAGTACTAGTCTAAAATCCGAACTATTAAAGATATTTCTAGATGAACGTAAAATCAAACAAGGATTAACCACCGCATCTTCACCTCAAAGTAACGGTCAATCGGAGAGGCACAATCGCACCATCTTGCTGATTATAGCGAAATTGACTGAAGTAAATGCTAAACAACAATGGAATTTAGTCCTAAAAGACACTGAATTTGTCATTAACAATACAATAAACCGGTCGATATGAACGACGCCTGTGAAAGTACTTTTCGGACTTAATCAAAGGCAAATGAATGACGAAGTTGAAGAATTCATTCAATCAAAAAACGAAAATATAAACGATTGCAATTTTGGAAATATACGTCAAAACATGTGTCAAAGTATTAATAAAAACCAATTTAAAAACCAAGAAAATTTTGATCGAAAACGCATCGCGGTTCCAAAATATATAGTCGGTGACCTAGTTTTGATTAAGAATGTGGTTACCGATGCTGGTATAAATCACAAACTTATACCATAATATCGCGGTCTGTATCAAATAACATACGTTTTACCAAGGGACCGATAGGTCGTAGAAGACTTTCCTGGTTTTCAACAGTCGCAACGGCCGTTCAAAAGCGTAATATATAAAATATTATTCTTAAGTCGCTCAAAAAAGAAACGTAAAAATTGCCAAAATTTCCCATACAAAGTTGTATGAAAAATTTAACCTACTACTTCGGTCTGAATTCGAACCCCTGCGGTCTGAATTCGGTCTAAATTCGTACCCTCACTTTTTTTGGCATTTCTCGACGTTTTAGGACCTACTGATTCTAAAAAAGCAACAAAAAAAAATATATGTCTATCTGCCGGCCGGCCGTCATTACCTACGCTGCAGGAAAAACCGCTGAAGGGATTTCAAAAAATTTTGACGCTGTGTTCGATAACTGTACCGGAAGTGTTTCGAAAAAATCATTATGTGTGTCAAAAACAGCAAATTTTCATATTTTTGGCTTAAAAAACGTTCATTTTAAGTGATTACGAGTAGGAACATTGAATTTGGGGAAATCTTGATGGTAGAGATTGGTATGTGAGATCAAAAACTAGATTATTGCATTATAAGTTTGTCAAAAAATTGTTGTCAAGTGTGTCAAAAGAAAGATTTTTATTTATTTTTTACCCAATTTTTTGGAAAAAAAAATTGTTTGTTTGAAATGAAATTTTATTATTATTATTGAGAATTATGGCATTATAAGTTTGTCAAAAAAATGTTGTCAAGTGAGTAAAAAGAAAGATTTATTTTTATTTTTTACCCAATTTTTTGGAAAAAAATAAAATTAATTATTTGTTTGAAATGAAATTTTATTATTATTATTGAGAATTATGGCACTATCAGTTTGTCAAAAAAATGTTGTCAAGTGTGTCAAAAGAAAGATTTTTTTTACTTTTTTACCCAATTTTTTGGAAAAAAATAAAATTAATAATTTGTAAGACATGAAATTTTATTTTTATTATAGAGAATTATGGCATTATGAGTTTGTCAAAAAAATGTTGTCAAGTGTGTCGAAAATTGATTTCATTTATTTTTTTTGCCAATTTTTTGGAAAACAAAATGTAGCTGTTTTTATGACGTAAATGTAATTGAAAATGAAATTGGACATGGAAATTTTAGAATTTGTTATAGTTTTTGAAATATTTTTGGAATTTTGAAAAAAGTTTTGATTTTGTAATAATTTTTGCAATATTTTTAGAATTTTGGAAAAAGTTTTAGTTGTTGATTTTGTAAGAATTTTTGGAATATTTTTAGAATTTTGAAAAATTTAAAATTTTTGATTTTATTATAATTTTTGGAATTTTGAAAAAAGTTTCAATTTTTGATTTTGTAATGATTTTTGCAATATTTTTAGAATTTTGGAAAAGTTTGAATTTTTACGAATTTTCGGAATATTATTGGAATTTAGAAAAAGTTTAAATATTTGATTTTATTCTAATTTTTGGAATATTTTTGGAATTTTGAAAAAAGTTTGATTTTATTTAATTTTTACAATATTTTTGGAATTTTGAAAGAAATATGAATTTGTGATTTTGTAATATTTTCTCGAAACGCCAAATGGGGAGGTGTTAGTTTTGTAATAAATTCCATCTCCAAACAGAGATAAAAAAATGAATGTACTTTAACAAAGAGTTATGTTTGATATACATTGCAGCCCAAAACTAAAAACCATGTCCTCATAAAAGATTTTTGCCGAAAACTATATCAAAATCGTTAACCCAGACCGAAGTCTTGATATCTCAGAGCTGTGAGATTTCAGCCCCTCCATATTTTTCGTATTTGTTTTACGGACAGAAGAAAATAATATGCTTAATATATAAAGTCAGTAATAGTTCATAAAGAAATTTCAGTAATAGTTCATAAAGAAATTTAAAGTATTTAACTGTAGTAAAATGAGAAATTTCATAGATAATTTGTAAAATTATTCAAGTTGTGTTTTGTATGAAATCCGATATAATTTTTTTTGGAATTTATTCCCCCTTTTGTAGCGCCATTGTGGCAAACACCGGAACAAAATAATCACTCAATAACATATTTGATAGTCTATAGGGGCCCAACACGGATGATTAAAAAGTGGATAAAGCAGGTTTGACAGTAAACTAATTAATTTACGCCGACATCTGACAGTTTGCTTATGAACCATCCATAACCACCATAACATTTAATTCGCAATTAAAAAATATTAAGGTTTTTAATGGAGATAAAAACTATCCTATCTCTCAAATCGGACCATTATACACACACTGTACAAAATAATTTTGCGGATAATCGTCGATTTTCTTAGTTTTCTTAGTCAAAAACAATTTGAACCTTATGCTCTATGGTGATAAAGACGAAATTTCTAAATCAATTATAAAAAAGAAGTGTGACGCGGTTTCTCGACCAACAAAATGTGTACAACGAACGTAAAGAAGTATAACTTCAAAAAGTTTAGAGTTATGTACACGCAGTGATTAGTGTGGTGCAATGGAAAAATCGAAAATTTAAAACTTAGATTAAATTTAAAAATACTAACAAACAAGTAAGATCAATGACCTTATTTGGATTACGCTTACTTGGATACACACTTATTTGGATACACTTTCATAATTTACTGCCAACTACGCAAAATTTCATAGTTAGCCCCTGAAGAGGAAGTGTAGCCAGGACATCATGGTAAACATATTCAGAGATATTTTATGCATTGTATGAGAGGTCGTTCGGCAGAACTCTGGCTCTAAAAAAGCTAGCGGCTGGGTGAAGTAGCGAACAGCCGACAAATTAGTAAACCTTCACGATCCACCAGACCTCATACTCTGTGCCATCTCATACAAATTCTGTATTGTATGATTGCTGGAAAATTAAACCTATTTGAAAACAGATTTTCTGGTAATTTATACAGTTCATTTTCTCCCAAAACTAACCTAGCTTCAAAACAGGAAATAACGAAATCACAATAATACTTAGCACCTAGTGACCCCATTGAGCTAGCGTAAATCATACAAATGTTCTCATCATACAACTACAAAGCATTAGATATAATATAACTAATCTTCTGCAACATGAAATTAAATTGGTTTAGGTAAAAGCTATTAAGCAGCGTCAATATCTGGGGTACCATAAAGTACAATAAAGCGGTCATACAAATCATACAAAAGAGCTGTTACCTAGCCCCTAGTGTTCACTGATGGTTCTTATTAAAAAACTAAATAGGAAATCTAGGTTTTGGGCTGATTCTCGTAAGCTCAATATACTAGCAAACAAAAAAATACGCTATTCTACGTTATACGCTTTTACACTTAAATGGCGGTTTAAGTACGCTCAGTAGCACCGTTTAACTAGGCACAAAATAAGTACAAAATTCAAAAATTACGAAAATTACAAAATTATGAAATCACAAAATTTCAAAATCACAAAATTACAAAATTTACAAAATTTACAATATTTAAAAAATTTACAAAATTACAAAATTACAAATTTACAAAAATCACAAGAGTACAAAATTACATAATTACAAAATTACAAAATTTACAAAATCACAAAATTTACAAAATTTACAAAATTTACAAGATTTACAAAATTTACAATATTTACAAAATTAAAAAAAAACAAATTTACAAAAATTACAAAATTACAAAATAACAAAATTACAAAATTACAAAATTACAAAATTACAAAATTACAAAATTACAAAATTACAAAATTACAAAATTACAAAATTACAAAATTACAAAATTACAAAATTAAAAAATTACCAAATAAAAAAATTAACAAAATTACAAAATTACATAATCACAAAATTACAAAATTACAAAAACACAAAATTACAAAATTACAAAATTACAAAATTACAAAATTACAAAATTACAAAATTACAAAATTACAAAATTACAAAATTACAAAAATTACAAAAATTACAAAAATTACAAAAATTACAAAAATTACAAAATTTCAAAATTACAAAATCACAAAATTACAAAATTACAAAATTACAAAATTACAAAATTACAAAATTACAAAATTACAAAATTACAAAAATTACAAAATTACCAAATAAAAAAAATTAACAAAATTACAGAATCAAAAAATTACCAAATTACAAAATTACAAAATTACAAAATTACAAAATCACAAAATTACAAAATTACAAAATTACAAAATCACAAAATTACAAAATTACAAAATTACAAAATTACAAAATTACAAAATTACAAAATAACAAAATAACAAAATTACAAAATTACAAAATTATAAAATTATAAAATTACAAAATTACAAAATTACAAAATTACAAAATTACAAAATAACAAAATAACAACATAACAAAATAAAAAAATAACAAAATAACAAAATAACAAAATAACAAAATAACAAAATAACAAAATTACAAAATTACAATATTACAAAAGTACATAAGTACAAAATTACAAAAATTACAAAATTACAAAATCATCTTAAAATGTAATGTTATTTGTATATAAAAGGTTTTCATAACATTTCATGACTCCATATGGTTTTCATTATTTTTTCATTACGCACTAATGTGTAATAAAATCATTACGTTAATGATAGCTTAATAAATTTGAGGTCAAAAATTCATTAGTGAATCTCTTCCATTGTTTAATAAAGGAAAACATTTGTGAAGTATATAAATAGTATATTGTACAACGAGTTCAGATTGATACTAATTCAAACTTTTTAATTTATACAAGTTTTTGTATATGTGAATCACATCAACATGTTTAGCATTGTTTCCCTCCACTTAACTCAAATACTTTAAGGAGGCAGTGGAATAGTGTTATGGTTTAAGAGTGCTGGGCAGAGGTGGTTGAACAAATAGAAATCTTCGCATTCTATGAATTTAATTCAAAAAACTGGTTTAAAAACCGGTGTAGACATTCTTTTCAGAACAACACCTAAACACTTCAGGGTAGGGTAACCATCTAAGCATAAATTTTGAAAACTGGTTTTGCTAAACTGTTTAAGTTTAAGTTTGCACGCAGCAGTGCAAAAAGAGTTAGCAACAGACTTTAAATGAACAAAAAGGTTCAGGCTGAAGGTGTGAGTCTCGAGCACTGGAGTAACCTATACATGTTAAGAAGGCCTAACACTCTAAACCACTGTCTGGTATAAATTAAATTTGAAATTAAAAATATCAAACAACTTACCGAATTAATTTTTATTTCATCAATCACCGGATCTCCATCACAATTGATGAGAAATGTTTCTATCATTTTCTCAATTCCAACAAAACGATACAAACAAACCGTTCCATTAATTCGTTTTATACCATTCGGTCCAATATCATGCGAATCAAACATGTAAAAGATATTTTCTTCAATTTCAATACTTGATTCAGTTTTTAGTTTACATTTCTTATCCTTCCAAATTGCAACAAAATAATTTCGACACATTAAAATGCAATTTTCTGAATTTATAAAAAATTCCTCCAAAACCTCAGCCAACGATTGCTCATTCTCACTAAGAACCGGAGCAACTGTAACATAGAATTTCATATTTGTAATTGAAAATGGTGTGGCTAGATGGTGTAGTTTTAGTTTTGGGTCATCAAGAAATTTCATTGACTCATCCAATTTCTTCATAAAATGTAAGCTTTTCGTATACAAGCGATCACCGTACTTAAGTATTATATCCAAAACAGTTGTATTCCAATCTGCTGCATCACAAAACAATGAAAAAGCGATTGCTGTTATACAATTGGTTGTATCCTGATTATTACGATTTGGATATTTCAAAAATGATTTGTTATTCTGTGAGATCGATCCACGAATTATCGACATATTATTCCCAATGAAAGAAAATTCATAAAATTTACTTTGTTGGCTTGCTTCCGACAAATCTTCAATCTTTAAATTTTTAAACTCAACTTTATACAATGAAAAAATTCTTTGCTTGAAATCTTCTGGAATACGAAATAGAAGATGTTCAACTAAATCTTCTTGGGTCATAAACCATGCAACATAAGCTCTACATTCATCTTCAGGTTCTTCTACTTGTTTGGTATAGTTTTCAAAATATTTTGCTCGTATTTCATTGAGGCGTTTGTTTGAAAATTTTGATTCATTATCCGATGCTTTTGGATCAAACACAAAATAAAGATTGTCTTGCTTCCAAATTGCACATGTAAGAGCGTCTGTTTCAAGAATTGTGTAAAGACAATCAATTGTGTCCCATTCGTTGAAAATAGTATGAAGATCGTAAATTGTAGAAATATTTGTTAATCCAGACATTCGTGGTTTTGGAGGAACAGATGGAGGATGAATTTCACTTATTTTTGTTGATATAATAGATGATAGGCGGTCTAATCGTCTACGAGCGTCACTTGAAGTTAACGATCCTTTCGACGTTTTGGAACCTTTGCTTATATTCTCTATGAATGATTCTTCTTTGGGTGGTTCATTTATCACAGTTTCATCTTTGACAGTTTCTGATTGATCAGGTTCTTTACTAATAGAACCTTCCTTAATAGAACCTTCCTTAATAGAACCTTCCTTAATAGACCCCTCTTTGATGGACCCTTCGTTGATAGATCCCTCCTTAAAAGATCCTTCTTTATTCGAAAGAGATTTTATAGAACCGTCTTGAGATACTCGAGGTGTATGAAATTCAGATTCGTTTCCTGAATCAGGTTTTATTTCATTATCAGAAATAGCGGAATGAAATGACGGTTCATCCTCAACAATTCCTTTTCGCGATAACATCACTTCAAATTCAAATTTATTTATTCCAATTTGCAATTCAGGATCTAATCCAGATAACGGTAACACAAAGTTATCATCAATTTCATTAAACAATCGATTAACAATTTTACAAAATAGTTTATCGCCTATCTTAAGGATATCATTGATATAATATCCATTCCACTTAATTGAATGACATATTTGAGACATGGCTAAAGCAACAATTAAGTTACAATAAGTTTGTCGATTGGCACGTAAATCAAATAAATCTCGGTTTCCTTCGAAACAACCTTTTTCGACTGGTTGCAATATGCCACCTGTTTCTCCGAATGGTGTATAATAGTTTAGAGTCGGTCGTTTCTTATCTTCGATAAGAATAAAATCAACTCGACTAATGTTAAACTCAAACTTCAAATCTTTGATTGTCAACGTTTTAATTATTTGATGACAAAATTGATTTAATTTTAAAAATCTCAAAGCACAACATGTTCCCAAACATCCTTTATTTTTATTATTCATCATCGGATTATTTCCGTAACAATCCCGAGTATGTGAATCAAAATAATAAAAATATTTTTCAGATTTCCATATCGCCAACGAAGTTTGACATGAAATTAAAATTCCTTTTGAGAATTTTTTGAAAAATTCTGAAACTCCTTCCTCTAAACTATTTACACTTCCTACAATCTTTTCACTTTCTTGATTCGTGCCTAGAATACCGTATACTAAACCTTCATCAACCATAAATTCTATTTTGTATTTTTCGAATGAGAAAAATTTTACGATCTCACTAGGGAGCAAAAGAGGTTCCACAAAACGCTCATTATCTTTTAGAGATTGAATAGATTTAGTATACAAAGTATCTCCAATATCCATAATTTTTTCTAAAACTTCTCTGTCCCAGTTTTGTAAATCGATTAATTCTGAAAAAATTAGAGCAATAGCAGAGGAACAAGTCGATTGTTTGTTTCGATTTTCTTCAACGAATCTTTGGTTGTTTTGTGAAAATCTTCCACGAATTATCCATTTATCATAATCAATACTAATCCATTCAAACCAATCCTCTGATTTTCCATAAAATTCTGTTATCTCAATTTTCGTCAAACGATACGGATCAAAACGATGTTTTAATGGAATATTTTTTATGTAAATATCAACTAAATCGTTTAGATTTTGAAACCACATCAAACACGCTCTGCCGTGTGTTTCCGGTTTGTTAGGATTTTTAATAAATTTTTCACCTAATGCATTCCTTTCTTTGGAATCATACATAAAAAAATAACCACCCTCTTGCCAAATACCAACATTTTGGGGACCTTGTAATAAACCCGAATCATAAAGTTTGAAAAATTGATTTAATCCACATATTAGATCACAGACGTTCGGCTTTGTTGATTGAATCTCACCGATGACAACTTGTTCAGAATCAATTTCAAAATGGTGTTCATCAATTTTAATTAATGATGTATTTTCTAAATTTTGATCATAAAGTTTAGAGCCTGAAATCAATTCAAAGAAAAAATTTAGAACATTTTCTGAAATGACAGACAAAAATTGTTAATTTTTTTTGTGTGATGCTTTATAATCTATATAAACGTTTTTCTCTATAATTCACAAACTTGTAGCCTGGATTTTCTTCCGTTTCTGTGATACT
The DNA here is from genome assembly GCA_963693315.1 of Diogma glabrata. NCBI lineage: Eukaryota > Metazoa > Arthropoda > Insecta > Diptera > Cylindrotomidae > Diogma > Diogma glabrata. The sequence goes on from OY856187.1 coordinate 65,124,699, forward strand.
TAATTCAAAGCAATAAAGTGGCTTTGAAAACTGAGGCCTCGAGTGCTCAAGGCTTTACTCTGTGAGAAGGGTTCACATTCAGTTTTTGGAAAGATAAAGAAAGGCAGAATTTTGGATTAAAATTTTTGGTTTAGTTAAAATTACTAACTTGTAAAACATGTTTAATCGAAGTCGCTCTAAAAAAAGCTACAAAAAAAAGAATAAAACAAACAAAAAAGTAAAAAAGGAAATAAGAAGACACTTTTTTCTCCCCTCCGCCGCACCTTATCCAATTTCACAAAAAATCTTTTAACTTTACCAAATTGCAGCAAATGCTTATGTACCGAGATTAATCCATATGTCCAATTACCGAACTTAAAGTGATTGAAGTTATAAACTAGAACGATGTAAGCTGTGTGATACGACACTATCAAAAAACAGGCATAAAAGAAAAAGAAGAAAAGGAAAATAATGAAAGAAAAAAAAATTTTTGCAAAAATTTTTGTGTACCAAATTTGGGATCAATAGGTCAAGTTGTTTCTGAAACTCAGAGATTCAGAGATTCCAAATTGTTTCCTCATACAGAAAGACACACAACTTTTGACCCTCAATCCTGCCTTTACAATTGATCTGCGGATTACAAAAAGTAAAAAAGAAAAACAAAAGATACACATTTAAATCAATTCATCGGGCGAAAATAACATTTCATCTGAATAGATAAATCATCGGAGAGTTATTCCATCTTGTTATTTTTCAATTATTCGCGAAAATTATGGCAAATTTTTTTCACATTGGGTCGTCTTGGCTACAACTAACAATAAGCGCGTGCCAAGCGAATTAGATTGTACAAATTTGGCGACTGAATGGCAGATCTGGAAGCGTAATTTCATGGTGTACATGATTTCCAGTTGAAAATCGGCTCAACCAGAAACAATGAAAATTGCCACACGGATTTGTTTGGTTGGCACACAAGGTGCTAACATTTACAATTCACCATTCCCAAATGATGGAACGACAGACGCACTGCTTGGTACACAAAACACCGTTTGACATATACCGGCTGTAGCAGCCATACAAGCAGCTGATGGCGGTAGCAGTAGTACCGAAACGTGATGAAAATGTTGTCGTTGAACGTACATTGGATGAGGTTCTGCAGGCATTTGATCGGCATTGCATTCCACAAAAAACGTGGCCATGTAATCGTACAAATTTAATGGTATTGTACATAGGGAAAAGTAATCCTTTGCTGAATTCGAAACAGAACTGCGTACACAGTTACGACATTGCGATTTTTCATGTACATACGGTGTTTCATATGGAGATAGAATACTACGGGACCGAATTATAACCGGTGTGTTTGACAAAAAATTGCAACTGAAGCTACTCGATAGTCATGACGAAACATTGGGAAGGGTGATCGAAATATGCAAAACATTCCAAGCTGCAAACGCGAACAAAGATATTTTGAACAGTAAACCGATTGTCTCCAGTATCGTTACTAGGGTTTCTCAAACGGGATCCCGGGATCGCGGGGGTAAATTTTCATCCCGTTTTCTCGGGATTTCATCCCGGGATCCCGGGTATCCCGCTAATTTTTATTAACATTTTTTGTACTTTTTTCAAAGATAGTAAAAATTTTCTCACTCGAAAATCGAGTCGTTTTTAATTCTTCCCCTCTGTAGTAATTAATTTCGTTCAAAATTAGAAAAATGTTTTTTTGGAACATATGGTGTCATTTTTTTTTGACACATATAAACACAACAAATTAAAACCAATAAAACTTAAAATAGGTAGATTTTTCTGAGAAATCTACCTAAAACTTGCGCTTCATTTCTCTTAATTTATGTTTAATGGCTCTCTTATGAAGGAGATTAATAGAGGAACGAGACATGTTTACAATGTGATTTGCAATGTCGTCTGGATTTATTTCATTGTTAGCACGAGTAACTGAGTTTGAGCCATCCAGCCTCCGAAGAAGACTCCAAGCTGCTCTACTAGAATGAGAAAAATCAATGTTTTCAACAGCGTTAATCCACTTTTGTTTCCTCGCGGTGTCCAGTGTGTATATTATGTCATCAACCACGTCTGCCTCTCCACTAATAAGGTACTCCTCAAAGAATAAATATATTGCTCTCTCTACACCAATCAGGAATGTATTCTTCACCGGAAGTCTCTTGGGATGCATTTCTTTGCAGTTGAATTGATGGTTCCTACGAACCTATCGTAATTTTTAGGAATGAGTTGGATCTAGTGAACCGCTGCATCCAACTCCGACCCATATTTAAGCCAGTCAGTTTTTGTAACGAAGCTATTTTCCGATCTTCGTAATTGTTATAAGGCTATTAATCAACCGTCGTAATTTGGACTCGCCCTGCTTTCCCACCACACGCATTAAGTTCACATTAGCAAAAACTTTTGTAGTTATTGTCGTTTTTTTTTTAAACATAATTTCTTATTCGTGATTGTCTATCGCAATAATTTCTGTTTAAAATTATCATAAAACAGTTGTGTTCTCTCATTAATTCGAATTCGCGCTATTTCCCTATATAATTTCTTTCAATCATTTCGTAATCAATATTTTTTTATAATTCTTTTCCAATTTTGATACAAGTTAGTTGTGTAGACTCTTTAGTGGGTGCAAATGATCAACGAAAGAAAATGCCAAAGGAACAAACTTATCGTTTTGTTATTGGTTGTAAACGATCGTTAGTGTGATATAAATAGAAACCGACAGGTGGCTTCGCCCTCTTATTTCGATTAATTGTCTAACAGATGACATCTGTTCATTTTGACGTGTGTGTTAAATTGAAATCTAACAAAAAAATAATATTTATTTTATAGTGCACTAGATATGTGAAATGAAAATGAAAAAAAATAGGAATCCTATTTAGATTACTATTGAATTACTCGGTTAACAAATGTATGTTCAAGAAAAAAAAAAAGAATTATTAATTAGCTGTTAATCGAAAAACCGTATTTCACTTTCATGTCAAATTACTGTGTTAACCATTTGTGTTGTAAATAACTGTTAATAATTATAAGTTACATTCACCTAAAAGTTACTGTGATATCATTTAGTGTGGTAAAATAACTGTTAATCATTACAAATTACTTTTACATAAAATTTACTGTGATATCATTTAGTGTTGTAAATATCAGTTAATCATTACAATTTACTTTTACATCAAATTTCTGTGATATCAATTAAGGTTAAAATAACTTTTAATCATTATAATTTTCATTTACATTAAATTACGGTGAGATCAATTAATGTTACAACTAACTATTAATGAGTGAATCCTAATTGTATTCGTGGCTGTGATATCTAATATTAGTTTAAAGAAAAGCAATAGTAATAAGAAACCAACTAACCGGTTATCTAATTAAACTTCAAGTCTATTATTGATATTTGGTTTATCTCGGTGCTAGCCTCCCTGCATGCGGAGTTTCTGTATACATGTGCGGTAGCACCTACCAATACGGATATCATCAAATTTGTTTATGGTCACACATCTCCAACACTGTCAACATCCGGAGTGCTGACATCACGATCAATGACCTGGACGGGGATGAGCGCGTAATTGAACTTTTTGGAGCGGGATCTGGACTAATCATGGGGTGAGTCATATATAATATTATTTTGTTTATACGTATGAATGGTTATGGATGTGTGTAGGTGCATGAGTTTGTGTATATGGACGTGTGGATGTGTGTACGTTAGACCGAGTATGTTTGTTGTACGTACGTGGGTCTGTCCAAATCTAATTGGAAACATGCCAACGAGAATTTTGAAGACAAGAAGACGCTCCCGCGTCTATATTAATCTAAACATCTGGGCTTGTTGTTAAATGCTGTTTGGATTTGTAAATATCATATTACATTGTTTTAGGAACGCAAACTTATAAAAGTGCAATTTGAATAAAGTACGACCCAATTTTTAACATCGTCACGTAATTGTTTGTTGGTTTCAGAATTGAATTTTGATAATTTGGTAAATTTGTTAATTAATTTAACTTTAAAACTCGACAAAATGTCTACTAATATCCGAAGAGAGAAGAAGAAGTTTAAAGGTCAAGTTGGCTGCAATGTTTGTAATAATTTTTTTTTAATATACAAGCAATGTCTAGTCATGAAGCGGCCGTACATTAAACACGAATATTAAAATATTTAATGAAATTTGATTCTATACTTCATCCTCTAACAACTATATTAAACCATTGGGGAAAAACATATCAATTTATAGGTACTGGTAAAATAACAAATTATGCTTTTGTTTCTTTTGCAATTATATTTTTTGGAAAGCCTATAACTGCATCAGAGTGAAAGAGTGTTTTTATGCAGCTTACGAATTGGGTCGATGATCATCGTCATTACACACAGGTGTAGTCCACTTATTGCGTCTCTACGGACGGGGTTATGTCAGCTCGATAAGTCTTGTACTACATTGCGATGAATAGAACTGATTCCCATCTTATTTCCGTTTTTTTTTGAAGAACTTTTTTTTGCAGGGTATGTTTTTTTTGTTAAGCTTGGAACAACCGTGGAATTGTTACAACGGCATTTAGAGATATGCCTGCCGATTGTTAAACCTACGTGTGGTCCTGATGTGATCTTAGTAAAAACAATTCCTACACGTGGCGATGTATTGTCATCGTCGATTAATTCATGGAGTGAGTGATATCAGTATGATCCGTCTTTTCTGGTAGAAGCAGTTGAACAGCTTTTAGTTAGTTCTGGTGTACGATGTATTTGATTGAACACAGTACAATCGGATACTTCAGGATCCACTCTCTCAACAAAGTCATGCTGTAATTTTGGGTTCAATATGAAGTTCTGTCCATTTTTTTGTTATCCAAATAATTTGCATGCTGGGTGCATATCTCCTATGATACGTATCATCGATCGTGAAAATGATATCGGGCTGAACAGTTTGATAGAATGTGGTAGCTTGGCTGTATTAAGTAGTGTGAATGAGCGTAGGGGCATGGAAGTGTGCATGTGGGTATCTGGGTGTGAGTGTGAATGTGTGAGTGGGAATCTGTGTGGGTATGTGTGTATGTGTGTGTGTATGAATGAGTGGATAAAGTACGAGCGCGTGTGAATGTGTGAGTGAATGCGGGGTTGACGAGGTGATCGCGGTTTGTTCGTATATGGGGGTCGCCAGAGTCAAATAATTTCACTTAGTTCTTTTTCCATTTAATCCGTTTTCATTCATGAGATTCGCGTACAATATCAGTATTTGTGCTGGAGCAGCAGGATTTCTTTCTCGTCCCTACGGACTACAGCTGGCTTGGGGCTAAATAAATCTCATCAGGATCGCGACCTGCTATGCCACTTTGTTGACATACAACGAAGGAGCGCTTCGTTACATTTTGTTATAATTGGAACTAGTTTGAGGAGTAGAGTTTACGTGTGGGATTTGGATACCTTGCCCAATAATTACTGGACGATGTTGAGAGCATGGCAAACCTTGTAAGAGAGCCCTAGATATTGGAATAAGGTTACATTGTTCGTTTTTTGCGGAAAAACAGAGGTCGGAATTGTAATAACTTGGCCATCTAGAGATCTAATTAGGTTTTCATGTTTTTCGTCTTTTGAGTCCAATATTTTTTGTCTTATGGTGCTGAGAAGTACCATTGTTATTGTGATTTTGGTTTGTTTGTATCACAGAACATGTATTATATGACGTTAAAAACATCACAAAATAATTTATATTTTTTGAAGCGACTAAGTAGAGTACAAATAATGTAGATTATACAATGCACTAATGACTATCACACCGACATCAATTGAATCAGAAAGAGATTTTTCTGTGGCAGAACGTTTCGTCACGAAAATTCGGACAAAATTGTGTGATGGCGCCATTGACAACCTAGTTTTGTTTTGTTTTTAATGTATTCTTTTATATTTAAGTTTTGAAGTTTTCCTAATTAAAAATAATGGAAATTTAAAAATCAATAGCGCATTTTTGGTGCGGTTTTAATTTCACACGTTTTTCTACCACCCAATTAGAAAAATCTAGCTTTTTGGCGTTTCCGGAATTTCCCGGGATCCCGGAAATTTAACATTTTTTGTCCCGGCTTCCCGGGATTTGAATTTCTACGAGAAATAAGAAACCTTAATCGTTACGTCATCTCAATCGACTGTACATCAGGCTGTGCATGCCATCAATCGTTATTGCTTTAACTGTGGTGATGCACACCAAAACATCCAGATGCTTGCAGAGCAAAGGGTCAAATATGCAAGTGCTGCAGCAAAACCAGACATTTTCAACTTATGTGCCGTCAATGAAAGTCGAAGAAAAGCGGCAATAAAAACAACAACAGCAGCAGTAGTCGCAGTAGCAGCAGCAACAACAACAATAGTGGACAACAACAAAACAAATTTCATCGATGAACTGGAATGAAGGTGAGTTGCTTGAGGATGATAAAACGTTGACGCGCACTCATAGTAATAAGATTCGTAAATTTATTTTTAGAATAAACGAAGTTGGTTGGAAAAGGCATCCTCTTGTTAGTTCCATATATTTTGCTTTTACAAGGCAGTTTACTTCTCATATTCAGCAGAATTTTTGAAGCCTAAAACCTAATTGCGATAAAACCGATACTTGCTTTCGAAATTTTTAGCAAAAAATTATTTCGAATAATCACCGCCCTTGGGAAATTACAACTGATTATATTTACAAAAACAAAAATCAATCAATCTTAGTATGTTTTGGGTAAATAAGAATGCAGCCACACAAAAAAAAAAAATTTTTGGCTCGGGAGGTCTGACGATATCAGTTTGACCCCAGCACGTCATGGTTCGGCGGTAAACTCCAAAAACCGCCACACTTTAATAAAACCATTACACCCAATAACTTCTAAATGATTTTAACCCTAAAACGCGGTAGAATATCGTTTTTGTAGCTCAAATTATAAATCATAACCCCGTAACCCCAAACCCCTTACTCTATAATCTCATGACTCCAAACTCTGTAACCCCGTAAAACAGCCACAAAAACAAATTTCAGCCTGAGGGTCTGATTATGTATACAATATGTTTGTGGGGTCACTGAATTCAAATTCGTCCTCAGTTTAGCCACAGCACTTCAGTTTTTTGACATAACCTAAAAAAATCTTAACATCTTTTGAAGTTATGTGAAACGGGTAACAAGAAAATCGTAAATGGATGGGTTCAAGTTTTTTATTTTATCTTCTGGATTCGATTTTCCATAAGGGGATAAGTGGTTCATCAGTTATATTGCTCAACGAACTAATATGTGGTTAACGAAGAACAACAAAATCGTAGCGCACAACAAATTCCATATAATATATTATATAAACTCACAAGTAAAGGAGACCCAAATTTCGACAGTAAAGAGAATTTAAATCACCAAGGAATGATGATAAACCCGAAGGGCATGGTGACCAAAAACTTGTAATTGAACATATCCAGATCGTGTTTGATACGAGCAGACTAAAATGCGTTCAGAATTGGATAAGAATTGCGATATGATGTCAAGTGATATATTAAAGAATTTTAAGTCGAGAAGAAAGTTGTAAAATTTTATGCAAAAATTTAGTGATTGTATCGAGCAACACACACATAATCAAACAAAATCAAAAAATTACAAACCCAAATCTAAAACTTCATCCATTTTCTCGGTATCCCACATGGGTGACTTATAATTTCTCAACATAACAATTGCAGCTAAATTTATTGCTGGAATTTTCATCGTTTGCTCAGCATATCGACTCCCTCTCAATATCCCCATATCATCGTTTAATTTAAAATAATCTTTTGAAAATTCAATTATTGGTTTTTTTATATATTTCAACATCGGAACGGTTATTGGTCGGGACATCTGCTTCTCATCCGCTCTAGATAAAATTTCAGTTTCTGATGATTTCCTAACAACAGGTTTTATACTGTCTCCAGGCTTTGTTATTTTCAATATGTTTACGGAATGTATTTGATATTTTCCTTTCGTTCGTTTAATAACTGATTTAACATAACTAATAATTAATCTTAACGATCCCATTCGAAGACAGGCACAACCACCGTAATTCATCGGTACCGAATTTCCATTCATATCAACATCTTGAGAATTAAACGTATAGTAATAATTATCATTTTTCCAGATCGGAAAACTACGATCATAAACATTAAAAATCAATGCTTCATACATGTTCAGAAAATGTTTTATATCGTCTTCTAGTTGCTGATGTTCAAATTGGTTGATAAAGATATCTTTTCCTGCAACTGCAATTATTTTAACCGAATTAATATAAAAACTTGAAAAAACCTCATTTGGATTTAAAATTGTTCCACGTTTGAGATTTGATTGTAAAATAGTTCGTTTATATAATTTTGTTCCTTCATCTAATATTCGGTCCATATCAGATGAAATCCAATCCCTGTCATCAATAATCTGCCTAAAACCTAACACAACAATTGCAATTGGAGCACTCTGTTTTCCACAACACATAAGACCATAACGTTTTGATGTAAGCGAATAGGTTCCACGGAGGATCATTGTTTTCGGACCGATTATTTTAAAGTTGTTCCAATATTTGTCCGATGTTTGTGGTCTTAAAAATAATTGTAAATCATTTAATGGTGAAGTATTTGGTGAGGTAGGAATAGATTTCCAAGCCTCTGGACGCCAAGGTTTTCGATTTACTGGTGGAATTTGAATTTGGGGTGTTTTTGGTCTAAATATTTCCAAAAAATATAAATTTTTAAAACAAATCTTGATATTTTAAAAAAATTAAACATATTCTTACTTTTGTGTATTTTGATTCCATACAAGTTTTGGTATTCTAGTACCCTCATTCTTTGGATCTTGTTGATTAATTTTTTTATTCGCATTGCTTCCGGTAATTGAACCTTGATCTGAAGAATTTTTAGCTGTTCCACCTTCCTTTACCAAACTCATTCTATAAATTATTAATTTTGAGGAAAATTGTAAATAAATAAATAAATAAAATGTTTCGAAGTTTTTCGTAATAAAAATTGTTTGTGAAGTTTTTGAAGAATTTAAGCCAACCTTGATTGAATGAATTGCTGTTAAAATAATTATAGCTAGTTAGGGTGTTTTTGGTGATTTTCGAAAGTAAAGGAATTAAGATGATTTCGTTGATTTAAAGTAATGACGAAGTTTTTCCAGAAATGATATTTTGTGTTATAAAATCTTTTGATAATAAAACACTAGAACCATGGGAAGTTACTACCAGCGAAAATGCGTCATGCAAATAAAGGTATAAAGAATTTGATTGTACGTGTTTCAGTCGTTAATCACCTCTGTAACCTCTGAAAAAATGCGAAAGCCTGGACTGTTGGTTGCAAATTTCCCTGTATAGTTCAAAAGAAAACTCGATGAAACAAACCATCCAAAACGGGCCAATTTCTTATGGAAAAACCTCAAACATTTTTAACTAATACTTAAATTTTATTACACGATTATATTGCAATTTATGCAAACGAATCTAATTGCAAGGTCAGAGATAATTTAATTATTAGCTAGAAAAACAACTATTAACATAAAATATTTCAAATCATTTTTTTCTCTGCTATTTCGTCATTACAACATAGATCGAAAATAAAAATTAATTCATTATACATTATATTACTATTTTTTTTCGATTCACAGACACGGATAGGACTACGCTTCGAGAGGTTTTTGATGCCTTTTGGGCGGTATTTAAGTTAGTAAAATTTTAAATTTTTCTCAAATCACCCAAAAACATAATGATTTTCTTTATCCTTTGTGAAAAAAAGAGTAAAACCGCCATGGACTTCCCTTCGTTGGCATCTGAAACAGAATGGAAAGCCGTGAGATGACGTAAAAGTGGAAAAACGTCCTATTGTACCAACGCGAAAGGAAACACGCAGACCAAATCGATGAGTACCGCGGCCATACTCCACAGTAATTTCTAGGGCCAGTGAAAAATAGGCGCATAGAAATAAAGCTAACCCGGAACGGAAAGATCTCGAAAATTTTGTCACTAAAGTTAGGACAGGTAAAGAAGACCTGCTTCTTAAAATTAAAAAAGATGACCTGTTCTGCAAAAAAGGTGTTACTTTCATTCTCTCATTTCTCGAGTGTCTGTTAACAGCAAGCTTCAGTCTTGAGTACATTTCCCAAATACGGAGAGCAGCTAAAATAAAATGCATATCCAAGCCAGGACAATAATTCTTGCATATTTTCTTTGGAAAAGAATTTAAGCAAAACCAGCTCAACTCGTACCCGAATGTTTTTCAAACCGGGAAATCTATGGAATCGGCATTGCAAAAAGTCATAAAAGAGATCGAGAGTATAAAAATACAAGAAGGCACTTGCAGGCATATTTATGAGTATACAAGGGACCCGTGATAATTTAAATTCATTTTCATGCTATTACTGAAATGGCCGCTAAGAAAAATTTAAACACGTTCGTTTTGGCGTGAATCATCACTATGCTACAGAGCAGGAAAATTACGACTACACTAAGTAATACAGCGGTACTTTCAGTGCATCTATAGGATGTCACCAAGAAGGATTACTCTATCTCTCTCTCTTTCTGTCGTTTTAAAAACCTTCTAAATAAGTTGAAAAATTAAACCTTCACCACTGTAGGCTACGCCGAAGCTATGGCATGGTGAGGGCTAAACATAATTCTACAGTCGGTGAACGAACTCAGACAGCATTGGATCTTGTGTTAAATTGGTGCAATAAGGGGGTGGTGCCTGTCAAGCTAACGGCGAACGGATTCAAACAGTAATACAGATTAGGGACTTGCATATAATCCTCGACAGGTGGCCTTATTTACTCCACTTAACTGGTAAGGAGTGTGATGGAATAAAAACTTGCCTTTGAACCTGTTAAAAAAGCTGTTTGCCCGATAAAATTTAATTTGTCTAAACAACTTTATTATATATGAATCAACACATTCAATACAACTTATTGTTTTTTTCTCATATATTTTTTTTCAACCCTGCTTGCAATGATATTTTCTTTTCGGTTTTTGTCTCATTTTGTGATGTGGTTGATTCATGAAATATATGAATTTACTTGGATATTTGTTTTTTTGAGTCAGTTTGTTACACCCAGTTTCAGACTCTTGATGAGCTTGAAAACACATAATTTTTCTTTCGAAACTCAACCAAGTGTTGGTTTGAAGCTTCATATAAATACTTTGATTAAATTCTTTCTTGTAAATAGTTTTTGGTTAAATCATTTCTTTTGTTTAGTCTAATTAAATACCTAAAATAGTGAGCTTTATTGAGTGGTAATTAAATTAGGAGAATTAGTCAATTTTACTAGTCAAATTTATAGTGCAAGAAAACAAATTAAAAAAATTACTAAAATTGGTTTATTCAATTTAATTAATTAAAATGGCCGTCTTTGTGATATTGAAGAAGAGAATAGATCTCAAGTTTTCGTTTATTTTTTTTATGTAAAAACACATGTTGTTATTTAAGTTTATAACCAGCGGTAAAATTAAAACAATTAGTTAGAAAAAAAAATATTATTTGTATATTTTGTTGGTAAATCATTTCATAGGAAATACTTAAACACTCAAACAGGAGCGAAAACGGAAAAAAAATTATTTTGTGTGTGTGAATTGTTAGTTTAAGTTGTAGTGCGTTTATAGTGCAGAAAAACTTCACGTTCATCAATGAATTAGAATCGCTCTCTTAGTACAAGAATCTTACACAAAAATAAAGAATGTCAAAATTTTTCTATTGTCGTCATTCCCAGAAAACACATTTACGTCATTGTGATATCAAAATGACATCACGCTAAGTCACATCTTATGTAACATCTGGGTCATATATAAGTCATATGTATATCATTATTTCCCACTTGTTTACGTAAGAACATGACATAACAATAATGATATAACTATGACATAAATGTGATGTCTGTGGAGATATTCGTGACGTTGTTATGATATAAGGATGATATCATAGTAATATAAATTTTTTTGTGATGTATTCTTTTTTTTACTTAAAAAACAAATTTAATAACAATTAAACAAAAACACTTACCCGTCAGTCATTCATTGGTCACAACTTACCTACTGTTCTAGAACCGGCTAGGAAGCAATAACTAACTATACGCAAAAATTTTTCACACAATATACAATTAAAATGGATATACCTCTAGTGAAATTTAACAAAATCATAATAAGGTCATATTTAAGTCCGAATTATGACATCATATCAAAGTCAAATTTAAGATCAGTGTGATGTCATAAAAGCATCATATAAATGATTCCAGGATATAGTCATGACGGGTGTCAGTTTTATGTCAAATTTGCGTAACAACTACATCACATATATATGACGTTCGTGTGATGTCATATTTACGTCTTGTGTTCACTGGGTTATAGTAATGTCGCTTGCTGTAAACACTAATGTATTTCATTTTCATATATAAATCTTTAATCTTTGTTATAATAAATTACTCATTTACTTCATTTTCATATATAAATCTTTAATCTTTGTTATAATAAATTACTTTATATATTGTTTAAAGTTATAAATATAGGAATAAACATCTTATAAATTGGTAAACCTTGTGGTAAACCAATTGGTAAACCTTGTGAATTATAAACCTTGTGAAATTATGTGGAAATAAAAACATTTTGTTAGTTTTTCAAAAATGTCGGACAACGAAAATGAACACGCGTCAAAAAAAGAAATTTCGAGAGTTTCAGTGAAAGTTCCGCCATTTTGGGGGTCACAACCACAAATTTGGTTTGCTCAAATTGCAAGTCAATTTGAAAATCTAGAATTTCAGCAGATACTACAAAATTTAACACGATTGTTGGAAATATTGAAAGTGGTGTATTGTCGCAAGTAATTGATGCCGTTTCGATCGATCGATACTCGGACTCAAAACAAGCTCGCATGAGGAAACTGTTATCAGATGTAGAGTTTGTTGTGCCAGGACTATTGCTCTTTTGCTTTAAAAATGATAGTTTTGTTTTCAATTATAATTTCATTAATTTTCTCAAAAGTCGCTATATTTTTGTATGCGACTGTGTCGCTATATTTTTGTACGCGACTGTTGGAGTTTAGTTACGTCACTCAATTTCAACAATAAACATGTTTGAATACATTAATTTTTTTTAACTTGATTTGTTTGATTTTGTTTATGGAGAGGGAAGCAAAAAATCTGAAAAATTACTATAAAAACGAGAAATTTTATAATAAATAGAGTTCAGTATAATTTTGGAAATTAAATAAAAATAAAACAATATGTTATAAAGGATAAATTCATTTAAATTATGTTAAAATTTAATTTAATTTATTTTTTTTATAGCAATTGTTTAAGTTCTTTTTTTAAGTTAATTAGTATAATTTTAAAAATCAAAAATTATTGATAAATTAAATGATGTTTAAACTGTGATATCAAAGTTTTTTTATTTGTTTTTGTTTTAATGTAATGAATTGATGAAAAATTAATACAGAGAAAAATTAGTGAATAAAATGAAAAATGGAAAAAAAATGGATCCAAAGCAAAAAAAATCGAAAGCTCAGGTTATTTTGAGAAAATAATAATGTTATCTGAACGTTCTTCGTGGTGTTTTATTTATACATGCAGTGTTAATATGTGTGTTGGTAGAGCAGCTACCACTAATAAAATGTCGGATGTCAAATCAAATCATAAGTTTAATTTAGATGATGATACGCTAAATTGCTTGATACATAAATTGGATCTGGAAGAAGTATTTCTAAGTGGTTTACTTGAATCACTATTTCTGAGTTATTGATTTGAGTTATGTATATGGTTGGATAGATCGGCAACATGTTTATTTGGAATAAGAAATTTTGGTGTTGATATTAATGGTTAAGTAAGACATCCAACCAAAGGATTATGTGTATGATTGTAACAAAGACGTACAAACAAAGCATGAAGACAACATTCGACATTAAAGATAATTAATGTAAGTTATTTTAAATATTTGTTTTTGTATAATTGAGTTTTTTTCGATTTCATAAAAATTATCTTCATGTTAGTTAATAGTATTTATCTGTAGATTCTGAGTGTGTAAGGGATTTCCAAGTGTAAATTTTGTTTGTTTGTGTATAAAATTCAGTTATCCGGCAATAATTAAAATAGATATAGTTTTATAAAAATTCAACTGTTTCAAGTTGGGAGATAATAAACCTTCGCAATTATACAACGAGTTACGTCAACTGACTGGTGAGAAAATTGATCCAGACTTTTAAAAAAATATTTGGCTCCAAAGATTACCGCAAGTACAAGTTATCCTCGCAGTAATTACAGGGGATGCTTTTCAATTGAGCAAAGTTGCCGACCCAATTATGGAAAGCGGTGGGTATAATCGCATCAATAAGTTATCAAATACTGCTAGCACTTCTGCATCAAATATTGCATCACATACTTCATTGTCAGTCGAAGCAAGCAATTGACGAACTCACTCAACGTTTTAACAGATTGGAAGGATCTCGATCAAAATCACGTTCTCGAGTTAAAATTAGTAGAGATACAACGTATAGAATAAACCAAAATCTACTTTGTGCTGGTATCATCGGATATTTGGTGAACCATGCTGGTGCTAAATATATATAATATATAAACCGTTTATGTATCTATGACGGATATTCTAACCGTCACTTCCTGATTGACACCGGCGCTGATATTTCAGTGATTCCACGCAAACAAATTAAAAATTCTACAAAGACGTCCTTGGAATTCAATCTTTTTGCTGCAAATGGAACACCTATTAAAACATTTGGTGAAAAACGACTAAGTTCAAATTTAAATCTTCGCCGAGAATTTCAGTGGAATTTCATTATTGCTGATGTTGATCAATCAATTATTGGTGCTGATTTTTTGAAGAATTATGGTTTGTTAGTTGACATTAAAACAACAAACTTATTGATACAGTAACCAATCTTCATGTACTTGGAAAGACATCAAAAGTATCGTCAGCTAATGCATCAGTCTTGTTGTGACCACGAATTTAGCCATGTGACGTTTTTGGAATTGAGGTGGGTTGTCGGGAGGTCGGGACTTGACAGGTCAGACAGTTAAACCAACTACATTACCAGCAAAGGCCGGCAAACCGACAACTCCCCTCATTCTCCAATCATAATATTACCTGTTTCGCGTTACATAAGTTTTGTTCAACATGAATCTAAAATAATCAGTTGCAAATGTGATGACTCTCTTATCGACCAGCGTGTAATTTTCCTAAACTCATTTCATTGTGTTTATGTTTTTGTTTTCGTTTTAATGTATATACTATACAGTCCCAATTGTTTTTTTTCAACTTGTTTTACACCAAACCGAAACCTAATTTTTGTAAAAAAAATTTATTTTATAACTGAAAAATAAAGTGGCACAAATCCAACAAGTTTTTTAGTTTTAAGACCGTAGGGGTAGTGTGTCCTACTTTGAAACTTTAAAACGTTTACTAGCCATAGATGTTACTGGTTTCTCTCAATTTTTTTTTGTATTAGGCTGTATTCTAAACCAAAACTTATTTGAAACTTATTCGTGGAGACTTACTTATTTGAATAAGTAACCTAAAGAGGTGACTTATTTGAAATTTTTTTTCCATAGAAAAATCTAATTCGATTTGACAGTGTCAAATATTTTTATGTTTGTTTACTAAATGATTTTTAGGAATAAAACTTCTTTTTCGATTCGTAATAAAATTGATGTAATAATTTAAAATGAAAAAAATAGTTTTGAAAACTCTTTTAATTGATCAAATCAAATAAATCGTTTAATTAAATTTATTTTCCAATTTGCTTTTTGTTGCTGTCAAAATAAGTATGCTAAATCGTTTAGAATAGCTTTTAAATACTTATTTAAAATGGCGGTGAATAAGTAAGTCTACTTAAATAAGTTTCAAATAAGTCGTCGTTTAGAAAACAACCTTAATGTAAAATTGAAAAAAGGAAAAAACAGTTATTTGTGTCACTAGGACAAAAATGATGGATTTTGGGACGAACAAAAATGTTGCTGTGCAACGTGATAGCGATAGGTGAGGTGAGTGAAAACTTTGTTTAATTTTTTTTAAATGTATAATAATTGGAGTTATGTTGCTGTGATGATCTCGGTTTCTTCGGCTTTTAAGGTCGTCAGAGTCCCTACTACTTGTTTTGCTTATTTAATTTTGTTTACACAGTCTCATTTGCGTGCATATCTGATCATTTGTACTGAACTGGGGGCAATTACTTCTCGGATACACATGGCTGAAGCTTATAGGAATAAAACCTCTGCCAGGCACGCATTTCTCCGTTTTCTTCCTGTTATAGTGACTTACCAGCAGGTCCAGTGTTCATTACAAATCAACATAAACCAGTGTGATTAAGGTTTGAGAGTAAAAGTAATGAACAGCACGAGAGACAATGGAATTCTATTGATTACAGACATGATGCTATAACTGAAAACGACTCATAAAGAGGGTTGGAGCTGGCTTTACTAATGTAGAAGCAGCATCTACAATCATTAGGAAAACGGTTTCTATACCGCCAAAACACAGAACAAACCCCACTTTAAGATTGGTGTGAAAACTGGGGTGAACGTTAGGCGGGTAGTTTAGATGACAACTGACAAGTGTCAGTTGAGTCCAAAGGCTTAAAGATTTAAAACATTCTCGGCGGAGTGTACTCCTTGTGGACCATGGAGAAAATCATATGTGCACAAAGTAGGAGGTAGTACCTGGCACAGCTATAATCATGAGCTGGAGTGCATGAGGCATAGAATTTTTTTTGAAAAATCACAGCGTAAAAAATACAGCGTACGGATTGAGTCTGCAACTGAAAATTGTACGAACAAATTTGCAATACTCAGTGCTGGCTGTTCACGAGAGCCGTAAATGCGTCTCTGCTTATAATGCGAACAACCTATGTTCACCAACAGGAGGTCTACGGAGTGAGTAAAGTAGAAAGAGGTCTGTGAATAAAAACGCAAACAACGCAACTCCTACAACGCTGGAAACGGGGAAAAATGCTTACCTGCTGAGTGTCGACTTAAGTATCCATAACACCAGTATTAAAACCATAACACTTTCACTGTTTACAGTTTCTCATTCGGTAGAGGTTAGATATTCTGGTGAAGTATTTCATTTAGCTAACGTGAGCTATTTAAACCAATTTAAATGGAAGACTATTTAAATCAACTGGATATGATATACTAAGCCATTAAAAAGTAAATAACAACTGTCGGTGACTTTAACATTTGATTGGAAATGTACAGTCCAACCTGTTTCACTGACAGCCAGAGATCACAAACGTGTTGTGTAGAGTTATTATTTGTGAACTGCTTTTAATTCTTATTGTGAATTTGCATTAATAATGTGCATTTATGTATGTATGTATAGCGAAATTTACGTAAACCGAATTGTAATGATAAAACTCTCTTCTCCCATTCAAACTGTTTATAATATAAATATAATTAATCTTATTTTGAGATCATCAGTAGGCTCTGATATTTAGTACGATTCGGTTTACGTAAAAGAAAAAAAATATAAAGTCTAAATAAATTTATAAAATAAACAATTAAAATAAAACTTTGAGTTCTAAATTTTTCATAAGTAAAACCGTGTCCCAAACTGTACATAACAAGTGGTGACAGCGAATTTTCGGGCATAGTGATTAATAGTGTAGTGAGTGCATATATCACATACAATAGAACATTAATCATCAATATGTTCCAGTTTTAAAAATATACAGTGGATATTTACGGTTAATAAACTTTATGACGAAATTTTTTTAATTAAAACTCAACTTCGTTTAATAACAATATATAATAAATAAGCCGTAATATCAAATATAAAAAAAATATTCAAATCCAGTTTAAAAATAATTAAAAATCTTCAAATTACAATTGATAAAACCGTGATAAAGTTTTTGCGAATATGTACGCAATAAATATAACGTAATCAACAGTATAGTTAAAGCATCCTCATATTTTATCAGTTAATATCTGAATACAATCGATACAATCATTATTTTGTTATTGTAAATAAAATCATCGAATATTATCATCAAAAATAAGCATTGATCATACGAGTGGAATACAACGCATCAAAAACAATACCAAACATTTTCAACTTTATACATAAAAATTTACATACATAAAAATTTTCGACTTTTCGAAAAGTCAATTTCAACGTGCAGCTGAAGGTATCTATGGATTTTCAAGGTCAAGTCTGGCGTAACAATCATCGCTGTTATTTTGTTAACATTTCACATAAACTGTTAATGTGATTCTGATCAACTCATATCAACGTAATGGATCCGCTTTTGTAAATGGATTGCTTGATGAAATCTTCTTAAAAGGCAATAATTATTTTCTTATTATTATTTTTGTAATTTATTATAAGCATTTTTAAATTTTTATTCTAATTCTTTCTTTTTTCTATTTTTTTTAATGCAAAACACATTGTCATTACGAAATCGTGATATAAGAAGAAATTTGCAATTAGACGAACGAGGACGTTCATTATCAACGGGAGAAATAACTGTAAGTAGTGATCATAATGATTTTTTGACTATTTCTAAAAGCTCAAGTGAAGATTTTGCTAGTTTAACTGATTTTTGTGATACTAAAAATATTTCGTTATCGAATTCAAAAATTTTCTGTGCCAATTTAAAATTCACAATGCCTTTAGATATCAAAACAATGTTGAAAACAATTCCAGAATTCGACGGAAATTCGAATTTATTACATAAATTTTTAACTTGTAGTGATATAGTGTATCAATCAGTTACGAACGACAAAGACAAAGCACTTTTTTTTAATATTATGAAATCGAAACTCAACGGTCGAGCGTATGATTTAATAAAATATAAGACGTGCGATAATTGGGAAGATTTAAAAAAAGAATTTAAATTAAATTTTTCTGATTTGCGATCAATAGAATTTCTTCAAAACCAAATAGTAAATTCAAAACAATTTAACCAGGAATCTGTAAAAGATTTTGCCTGTAAAATTGAAAAGCTACTTGCTGATCTAAACGATGCGTGTATCGAACAACAGGGCGAAGAAGCTGCTGTTTATATAAAAAAATTAAACGGTACCACAGCTTTACATTCTTTTCAAGATGGACTGAAAGATCCAATTAAGCTGCTAGTTAAAGCTTGTAGATTTCCAACGCTTCGCGAAGCGATTGAAGAGGACGGAAATCAAATTGAAAAGCATCATGAGTCGAAACATTGTCCACGAAACCCCAACCAAGTGTTTAAATGCCAGTTGTGTCAAAAATTGGGTCATACAGCTCCCAAGTGCTATTCACTGAATACTTTTAATAGACCAACCAATTCATTTAATAGCAGGTTTTCTAAATTAAACTCACCAAGTTCACAACCAGCTATAAGACAAATATCAATTCAGTGCGCTTATTGCAAAATACCCGGACATACAATAGATGTTTGCCGTAAACGAAAACGCAATGAATATTATAAAAATAACCATATTCAAACTCCAACTGTAAATTTTACTGATAAGTATAATTCTCAACCTTCAACTTCGGGAAACGTGTCAGCCCTCGAACAGGATCCATTAAACACGACTGTTCGAGTGAAAGACATTTAAATCCGTGTTTAAATCAAAATAATAATTTTACAAACAGAACTTTTTACAACAAAAAATTTAATTCAAATTCTCAAACTACAAACAACAATTCGATGAAAGATTTAAAACAGTTCCATATAGAAACTAATCTAAAATTTAATAATTCAATTTCATCTAAGTTCAATCAAAACTTTATAAATTTTAACATTGACTTTTTAGCAAATCAAAATTCCAAATTTTTGATAGATACAGGGGCCGATGTCAGTATCATTCAAAAGAAATATGTCAACCCTGAAACAATTTGTTATTTAGAGCGGACATGTACACTTACTGGATTAAATAAAGAAAAAATTCAAACCTTAGGCTCATGCAAAGGCGAAATTAATTTACCTAACGGGCAAAAGATAATTCAAGATTTTTATTTGATCCCAGATCTTATAACCTTAGAATACGCAGGTATTATAGGCTCTGATTTTTTAAATACTTATAAGTGTCAAATTGATTACGAAACTAAGACATTAAATGTTAATTTGAATAGTCAATTATTTTCTTTCAATTTGTCAAATCTTGAGAATTCAAATAATATCATTCCCGCTAGAGTCGAAAAAATTTGCAGTATAAACTTCAATGTAGATGAAGATAAAGAATATTTTTGTCCTCCAAAAGAAATTTCCTCTGGTGTATTTACAGCAAGCTCGATAATAAACGTCAAGAACAAATCAGCTCCAATAAGCATAATAAATACAAATCAGTATGCTGTTAATATCGACAATATTCAACTCAAACCAGAACCACTGGATACGTACAATATTTTAAAGGTATCATCCTGGTCTAATAAAAACGAAGAACGTTTACAATTACTTGAAGATAGTTTAAACTTAAACGATCTTAATATTGAAGAACGCCAATCTATATTAGAAATATGCCGTTATTTTAACGATGTATTTCATCTTAGCGGTGATAAATTAACTATTTCCAACACAGGTTGCCATAAAATTCCAATTTTACCCGATACAAATCCTATACATATCAAGCCATATAGATTACCTCATGCCATGAAAGAAGTTATAAATAAACAAGTTGATAAAATGCTAGAAGATGGAATAGTTGAACCGAGTTGTAGTCCATGGAATTTCCCACTTTTAGTAGTTCCGAAAAAGTCTGATGGAGACGAAAAACGATGGCGCATAGTGGTAGATTTCAGGCGACTTAATAATGTAACAATAGGCGACATATTTCCACTACCCAATATCATAGACATATTAGACCAATTGGGCAAATCTACATATTTCTCAACTCTAGATCTCGCTGACGGATTTTTTCAAATACCTCTAGATGATAGCAGTAAAGAAAAAACGGCGTTTAGTACCGATCTTGGTCATTTCCATTATACGCGTATGCCATTTGGGTTAAAAAACGCACCCGCAACTTTTCAGCGTGTAATGAATTGTATATTATCCGGTCTAAACGGTGTTAAATGCTTTATATATTTAGACGACGTCATAGTTTATGGCCATGATCTGAAAGATCACAATAGCAAATTAATAGATATTTTAAAATGTTTCCGCAAATTCAATCTTAAATTACAACCTCGAAAATGTCAATTTCTACGTAAGGAAATAACTTACCTTGGTCATTTAATTACCAGCGAAGGTATAAAGCCTGATACAAAAAAGATATCTGCCGTAACAAATTTTCCAGTACCATTAAACCCTACCGAAGTTAAATCATTCATAGGACTGTGTAGTTATTATCGAAGGTTTATAGCAAATTTTTCCAATATTGCAAGTCCCATACTTCATCTTTTAAAAAAGAATGTTCCATTCAATTGGGATCCATTTTGCGATGAAGCTTTCAGTAAATTAAAAAATTCACTTGTACAATCACCTATCTTGCAATATCCTAATTTTGCACAGACATTTTTCGTTACAACAGATGCCAGTGACCAAGCAATTGGAGCCGTCTTATCACAGCATATAAACTCCGCGGACTTACCTATTGCCTATGCAAGCAGAGTTCTCAATAATGCCGAGAAAAACTATAGTACTGTGGAAAAGGAACTCCTTGCGATTGTGTGGGCTGTTAAGCAATTTAGACCGTACCTTTATGGAACAAAATTTATAATAAAAACCGACCATAAACCTCTTATATGGTTATATAAAAGTTCAAACCCATCTTCCCGTCTAATGCGATGGCGTATAAATATGGATGAATACGATTATGAAATTCAATATAAATCCGGTAAATCCAATACAAATGCCGATTCTTTAAGTCGTATTATCATTAATGATGAACACCAAAATTTCGATAATCAAATTAATGTATTAACTCGAAGTCAATCAAGACAACAAAATTTAACCTCGAATTTAGCTGATTCTACATCAATTTCTAATATTACGCAACCACAAACTTCCAAACCAGACATGATTTCCTTTGTGAATTGTGACAAAACCAATTCAGTTCAACCAAAAAGAAACATTTTGTCTGACGAAAGTGAAATAAATAAAATTATTAGGGATTTTCACATCAATCCTTTAGGTGGACATCAGGGAATTGTAAGAACTTTTAAAAGAATTAGTTCCTATTATCAATTTCCACAGATGTTAAGTAAAATTCGCAAATTTATTTCCAAATGTGAGCTATGCCAGAAAAATAAAGTAACACGAACAATCAAATGTCACATGAAAATAACTTCCACATCAAAATTACCATTTGAGAAGATTTTTCTCGATATAGTTGGGCCATTACCTGAAACTCATCAAGGACATAAAGTAATATTGACCATGCAAAATGACTTAACTAAATATTCTATAGCCATTCCATTGCACGATCAAGAAAGTGAGACAGTCTCACGAGCTTTTGTTGAGGAGTTAATATGTAAACATGGTACACCCAAATCGATTGTTACGGATCAAGGCTCAAATTTTATGAGTATTCTATTTACTGACGTTTGCAAACTTTTAAAAATAAAAAAACTAAACACTACCGCTTACCATCCAGAATCAAACGGGGCGCTTGAACGTTCACATAGAACATTTTCTGAATATTTAAGAAACTACTGTTCCACAGATAAAAACAATTGGCATCTTTGGCTTCCATTCGCTATTTTTACATTTAATTCGACACCACATTCAGCTACTTCATTTATGCCATTTGAATTATTATACGGATACAAACCTTCACTACCATTTTTATTAAAATCCTCTCCTGATCCAGTTTATAACTATGACAATTATTGTTTAGAATTAAAATATAGATTACAAAATTCTTGGAGTATAGCAAGAGAAAAATTAATCAATAACAAAGAAATTTCGAAACGTTACTTTGACAAAGATACTAAATATGTTAAATTTTCTGAAAATGATATGGTTCTTTTGAAAAATATGTCTAAAGTGAAAACAAAATTAGAAGCCTTATGGTCAGGACCGTACATTATAACAAAAATAAATTCTCCAGAAAATTCAACAATTCGTATAAAAGGCCGAAATAAAACAGTACACAATAATCAATTAAAGCTTTTCGTTAAGTAGATTATAATGAGCTTTAAAAAATTTTAGTGAAAAAGTCATTGTGTGATCTACATTATGTGATCAAAATAAATACAATTAACCGTAACTCAAAAATAAACGACAATTAGTGAACTATTTAATTGCAAAAGTTCTCGATATCATGAATCGTAATTTTTATTAATAAAAATATAATAAAACAATCAAAACATTAACAACAAAACATTTGTTAATTATTATTATCTAAATGAATATTTTTAAAGAAATTATTATTATCTTATTTACAAATTAATTAGCTAAAATTAAATATATTAAATATATTAAATAGTTATATTTAAGAAAAATAATATTTTTGAATTTTCTATAAACTTATGTTTATAATTTATATATTTATTGTAATTATCATTTATTTACAGAAAAAAAAATTATCTCGATTATTCATAACTACATAAATGCAATCTCGTACGTAGCGATTTTTTTTTTCTCTCCTGTACGATAAATGTTTTGGGAACATTTATCTTTTCCTAGGGGATAGGTGTTGTGTAGAGTTATTATTTGTGAACTGCTTTTAATTCTTATTGTCAATTTGCATTAATAATGTGCATTTATGTATGTATGTATATCGAAATTTACGTAAACCGAATTGTAATGATAAAACTCTCTTCTCCCATTCAAACTGTTTATAATATAAATATAATTAATCTTATTTTGAGATCATCAGTAGGCTCTGATATTTAGTACGATTCGGTTTACGTAAAAGAAAAAAAATATAAAGTCTAAATAAATTTATAAAATAAACAATTAAAATAAAACTTTGAGTTCTAAATTTTTCATAAGTAAAACCGTGTCCCAAACTGTACATAACAAACGTGAAGATTTCATATCTCGATAGAGTCATTTACGTACACAACAGTGAGTCGTCAATAGACGTCACCTGAGTGTCGCATAATATAGTAAGGCGAATAAAACACTGGAAAGTTCATTAGGGTTGGAACTTGGACCTCCAGTGATCACCACGATATCTCGTTTGAGATAATTGATTCTCAGAGCCGTTTTCTCTGCATCACTCGTGTACCATACCAATACCAAAACTAGCACAGTCAACGAAAAGGTATAGAGGGAAATGCTTGAAACACAATTTTTGACTTCGTAGCTTTGTTTGGGCTATAGTTAGGAGGTGAACATATCAAAAGTCTCAGCCCGTAACCCTTAAGCCGTGGAAGAGGAAGGGTTTTGAAAATTTAATTTTTTGGTTTTTTGCTTATATCTCGAAAACTATGCGTCCTACCGACATGACCACTCTATCCAAATGCTGGTTAAATTTGCTTCAAGTTTTTTGACATCTTTAATTACGTGTGAGGAGCCTGGTCAGTGGGCCTTTGCAAGTATATATTCTAAAATGAGTATATGTGCTATGTAGACGTCTAGTACTGAATATGTGTACATAATTGTGCATATTTCGACCAATACGATGACCGGGAATGGTGAGAAATTGATATATGCACTAGTCGATAATTGTCGCAAAGCTTCATATTTCACGCTCAACACTGAAACTGCTTTGACATTTGAAGGAAAATAAATAAAATAGTAAAGTAATATATATTATTGACAAAAATTTAATGCTCTACAGCGCTATGGGCAGTATTTAGTTTTTTGGTGCATCGTTGAAGAGTTATCCGGTCAAAAAGAGCAAAAATGTGAAGCAAAATTTTTGTTTTCTAAAACTACAGACTTTCAAGAGCGGATATCTCTAAAAATATATAAGATATCAAAAAACTAGACCGAGTAAAACTTGTAGCAAATTTAATCAGCTTCCATTTTATATGGTCATGGCGGTAGGATAGAGGTATAAGCAAAAAACCGAAAAATGAGACTTTCAAACCCCTACCCCCGGTTTCAGGGCTTCGGGCGGGAACTTTTGATATGTTCACCTCCTAACTAGTCCAAACAAAGTAACGAAGTCAAAAATTGTGTTCCAAACATTTCCCTCTATACCTGTTTTTGGGCATTCGTTGCCGGACTATACGTCAAAAGTTGATGCTACCAACTGGAACTCCTTATTTTAGATTTAGAACTGAAGATTAAGGAAGTCGAAAGACAAGCCGAAGAGATTTGTTGTTTGTTTTTCTACGAAACGGTAAAGTTGCTGAAAAAAATTAATTTAAACAAATGGGGTGTATTCAGGGCCGGCGCTTCCTTGGAGCAGTACGAACAGTTTGACGGGGCGCTAAAATTGGAGGGCGCCAAAACCCAATTAATAAAAATTAATTTAAAATAATAAAATAAATATTTTAATTACCGAAATTTATTACCAAAAATATTTTTTTCACTGTGTAAAAATTCTTAAATTTTTTTTGTAAAATTTCTTTCAATGCAATCTTTGGCATTCAGGGGTGGGTCAGACAGGTTATACGACAAAAATAATGGTAATTTTCTCAAATTAGTAGAAGCAATCGGTGAACTTGACAATGTTCTTTCAGAACACCTACGACGGATAACTAATATTGAGACGCAAAACAAATATTTGTATAAAAGCATTCAGAATGAACTAATTTCAATCGTGTCTAAAGTTATTCAAAATAAAATCGATGATATGATAAAAGGTGCAAAATATTTTTCGATGATTGTTGATTGTACTCCAGATCAGAGCCGCAATGAACAATTATCACTTATTGTTAGAGTTGTTCATAGAAATCAAAACAAACATGAAATTAAGGAGCTTTTTATGGGTTTTTAAAAGCTACAGATACGACAGGTAAGGGCTTAACGAATTTAGTTTTAGCCCGACTTGCTTCTCTAAAATTTTCCATTAGTGATTGCAGAAGGCAAGGCTATGATAATGGCTCAAATATGAAGGGAAAACACATTGGAATGCAAGCTCAAATTAAACAAATAGAACCCCGAGCATTTTTTGTGCCATGCGCATCACATTCAGCTAACCTAGTCCTTTTAAATTCAGTTCAATGTTCACTTCAAGCTGTAAATTTTTTTGATACTGTCCAATGTTTATATGTTTTTTTTTTCTAGTTTTGTTTCAAGATGGGACATTTTGAAACAGAATGTGAAAACATTAACTCTCAAGCCACTCTGTACGACAAGATGGGAAAGCCGCATAGAAGCTTTAAAACCCTTAATGTGTAGTTTAGGTAATATTTATGACGCTTTAGTTCAAATAAGAAGTGACAAGGATAAGGACGGAATAACAAGAAATAACACGAATAGTTTATCTCTCAAAATTATTCATATTGAATTTATTTGTTCAATAATTATTTCATATAATATTCTTGATAAAATGAATATTTTTAGCAAATATTTACAAAGTCCTGCTATTTGTTTAACGACGGCAGTACATTTGTTAGAGGGCACAAAAGAGTTTTCGACGAACTTACGAAATGAGGAAAAATTTCTGGGATTTATCTTGCAAGCTAAAGAAATAGCTTTAAAATTAGATGTTCCACCAAATTTCCTGGATGCTCCAAGTCGCCCTAGTCGAAAACCTCAACTTTTTTCGTACGAAGGTAGAGACGAAATTATATCAAATCCTGGACAAAAATTTGAAGTTAAATTTTATTTTCAAATCCTTGATCAGGCAATTCAATCTGTTAACGAACGGTTTGATCAAATTTCGAAACACAATAATATTTTCAAATTTTTGCATAATATTTCTGTGGCTTCATTAAATGCTTCTGATCATTTAAATAATTGTCTTTCCCTAGAAAAGCATTTAACTTTCAATTCAAAGTCTGATATAGTAGGTTTAGATTTATGGGACAAAATTAAAACATTCCAAAGTATAATTTCAGGAACTTTAAGCCCTATAGAATCATTAGATTTTATATTTGAAAAGAAATTCGACCAGATATTACCAAATCTAGTTGTAGCTCTTAGAATTTTATTGACAATACCAGTCACAGTAGGTTCTGGTGAACGTAGCTTTTCTAAATTGAAAATTATTAAAAATTATTTACGTAGTACAATAGGACAAAAAAGACTGGTAGATTTAGCTAGAAGATCTATAGAAAGTAAATTTCTGAGCAACTTGGATTATAGTGATTTGATAGACGACTTTGCAAGAATCAAAGCGCGCAAAATAAAATTTAATTAACTAATATATTTTACAATTTAAAAATACACGCTTAGAATTTTAGTGCTATTTATCCAATTTTTTTTAATTTTTTGTTATTGAAATTCGTACGCTATATTAGTAAGTACGATAGCAATATTAAATCTTTATTTATTTTTTAAATATATTTTTAATATTAATTTTTTGTTATTGAAATTCGTACGCTGGATTAGAACGATAACAATATTTAATCTTTTATTTATTTTTTTAATGTTTGTTTTTGAGGACTATACCTACGTAGGATACCTCGTTAAAAAAAATGCACTGCATATCCTACCTTTTGGGTGATGTGGGAATGGATTATATACGACAAATAGATTTTTTTAGGGCGGCATTTTTGAAAACTGCACCAGGCGCCAAAATCGCTAGCGCCGGCGCTGGGTGTATTTAACCAATTAAGAAAAAAATGCCAGAAAGAAGTCAATTTAGAGATGTTAATAGGAACCTTTAGTCCCTTTAGGAGATCCCTTTAGGAGATGGTAATAGGAACCTTTAGACCTTTAGTCAGGAAACTTATCATGGAAGTAGGCAACAAGGATCCATTAGGTTTTATATATAAATATCAGACAAGTAAGCTTCCGCTTGAGTTCAAGTAGAGTTCATGGTGTCGTCTCTTCGAAAGAGAACATCATGTCCTCATGAAGAATCTCTAAAAAGGTTTTACTCGACACCCTGCTGCCAGACGATAAAGAGGACTTACCTGAGCATGTTGCAATCAGAAGGTTAGCGCAACTACCCAAAAATTTTAAAGATGCCGAGACTTTAGAGTCGATGATCTTGTGACAAAGCACCTGGCAAGATTTAGTTACTACTTGATGAGAGCTCCTCCACATCTACCAAAAGCCGCTGATAGTGACCTTCACGATACCGCAAATCATATCGACCAATCATGCTTCTCTCACTTGTGGGTAAAATTCTCGAAAAACTATTAAATCGCATTGGTTTGAGTGGTGGGTTTTCGGACAAGCAGTATGGCTTCAGATCGAGCCACTCTACCAAAAAACGCGATCTGTAATTTGACAGAAATTATCCCGTCAACCGATGGTAAAAACGGTTTTGGCAATTTTATAGATATATCGAGGGCTTTCAATAAACTATGGTAGACAAGCGTCACGAGCTACCGAAACAAGTCTCGGTTGTCCGACTTATCTCCATAGATTGCTGGATGGCTATCTTAACACAAGAAAACCAATAATTAAAGATAATCTTGGATTCGGTTGAAAAGACTATTACAAAAGGAGTCAGGAGTCTTTGACACTAGCATGATAGATGTCGTCTCATAAGTTGCGTATACGCTGATACTAAAGTAGTTATAATAACTGCAAAATCGAGAAAGCAATTACAAGAATGTGGTCAAGAAACACGAAACCATATGACCCTTTTGGTGCAGAAGCAACAATTTGGGCTTGTCACAACAAAAAACTGTTATGCTACAGCTAAATGGCAAGTACGACAGAACTAGGCCACAAAACATTAAATATAGCAATACAATAAAAATGGTTAATACAAAAGGATACCTTGGACTTGAATGAGAGGCCACATTTGCAACTGTGCTGCCTTACGTCAAATAGTAAGGATATACACGAAAAAATCAAAGTTTATCTTTCACAGTTTCACAAAGTTATCACACAAATGTTGGTCTTGATAGAACTACACTACATCTTATTTACAAGATTCTAGTGATATCAATTTCAACGTACTGCATTTTGTTTAATTTGAGGATTAACCGAAAAGAAGGTAAGAATTATATTATGGTGCCAGTAAAATTAAATTGATGATAAGTATGGTTGTTATTTGAATTTGTTTATGGTTTTACATTTGGGTAACTATTAAACTATATATATATATATATGAATTAGATACGCAAAATCGACGACGAAGTACTTGAAATAGTTCAACAAGGACATGGATGACAACAACGGTCAGAGGTTAACATTATGTGTATTTTAATAAACAAAATATCAAACCCAAGTTAATTGTATTAGTTGCACAGTTTATGGGTTTGATACAAAACAAACAAAAATCTTGTATCCGAAATATGGTCAGCTATATTGACATTTGGCTGTTTTACCATCAAAATATAAAAAAATGTTTTTGATATTTCACTAAATAATTGGACAAACGGTATATTTTCGAAGACCGGAATGACCAAATATATCTGGGAAGCGGTATAACGATTTTATCTAACTTCTTTTAATTTGGAGGAAAATCGTTGAAAATATTCTATACCAAATAATTTGTTCTGATACCATCTAGAGTGTAGATCAAACGAGTTATATAACGAGTCGATGCCTCAGATGAGAGCAGATATATCTGTTTCAATTATTCACTTTTAGCACTCAAAGAAACGAAAAATCCTCATGTTGGGGAAAGACACCAGATACTATCCTGGTCATAATATCCGGGTTGCTCTGTACCTCGTCTCATAAAAGTTTGAACGTTTGACTTTTGCTATAGGTAATTGCCTTTCGCAGTTCTTTATTCCTTGCATTAATACGGAACTGTTCACAAGACGCATCGGTTCTCAGGAGAACATATAAGAAGCTTTATATCATCCACTGCATCAGTTTTGCGGGCATCCATGTTATTCACCATGTAGTACAGTATTGCCTAATCCAGCACTTTCACCTACCAGTCTCTTTTTTGGGATCTCTACTGGAATCTAACTGGTGTTCGAGTTGTTTAAATAAAACACTGTGTAAAAACAAACCCCGGTGAGTACTGTGGGTGTCCACTTCAGACACTTTATAAAGCATACCTTTAAAGCATATCAACCGTGCTGTAAACACAAACAGGAGAGCTGTAAACACAAACAGGAGAGTTGTAAGAAATCGCATACAACAGAAACTGTGCTAGGAGAAACTGGTCTAATTAGAAAATGAAACGGGGATTTGTGAGCCGAAGGTACCTGAGCTAACCGGTTGTTCCAGCCGGACCAGCTCACTGGTGAATAGGAGAGGCGTAAGTCGGAAGTGTAACCCGATCGACTTTCTCGGCTCCTATGGGGTAAAGCATTAATTTTAGCCACAGTTTTACATTGATAGTGGTTGTGGTTGAAGAAATTCTGGTATATGAGAGGCTTTAGGGCCACTATGCGGAACCATTATCAGTAGTCTTTTCGGTAGAATAGGTTACCCTGGTCAAATAAGGAGACCCGAGCAGGTGAGCCTGCTTAATGAGCTCCCTACCAGATGGGATCTGGTACTGACATACGCTAGATTGCCGGCAGCGATACCATATTTGGTTTACTTATCTGTGAGATCTGGATAGTAAGCAATTTGGTTAAAGCCCTAGAGCTTCAAGCTGTGGGGTGCTGTTGAAAATAGCCTGTGCCCCTATGTGAGTGGGTGTTGTCCGGTAAAAATTTTAACTAGGTACGGCGACTAATAAATACGAACTCGGCAAATACTTGAAACAAGTTATCGTTACGTACAACGGTAAATCCATAACATGTGATACGGATAAAACCGCATTCAACCGAAACACTTATTATATACTATTGAATTGGTGAGCCCGAGATATATAACACCACTTAAATTATTCTGCCTTGAAGCTCATGGCCTAATACGCGAGAGAAATCAGGTCAAACCCTTCAGTTTAGGATAGTAGCGCAAACAGTTCTTCTAGGTCGGGAATGGAAATGAACAACGGAATTTAATTGTGACTGAGATAAATTTAATTATTTACTTCTACAGACAAAGAAATGTTTTAGACATAGTTCACTCTACCGATCGATGGTTAAGCTCATGCAAACTCTGTAAAAGTGGGAGGGACTTACAATGGAAGATCTATAGTGAGTCACAATGCATGTAGCTCTAATGTCAAGTATTCTCTAGCAAAGAAAGGTGCCAGTACGAAACTCATTGGTCCAGAAGTCTCTAGGCAACTTCCCCATCTCCCCTCTAAAAACAACCTAACAAGAAAGGGAGTCTCTGAAAATCTTAACATGATTGCGAGGCAATACACGGCCCGATAAGCCACAACATTTCCAACTAGGTCTTGTTGCTTCTGATTCATACCAGTTCTGCAATTCGGAGGCAGAAACAATGAAACATATTATCGCAATTGCTCTGACCTTACATAGCGCAGATCATTCATCATGTTCGGTCAAGGGAGATTACCACTTCCTCTACCGCAAAACATCACTACAATCGACCTCATTCACTACGTTAGGAGGCTCACATTCGACCTCATTATAGCATATCCCACAGTGACATCGTTGAAAAGAATACAGATTGTTCGTTCCAGAAACTCATAAGAATTTCGTACAATTGCATCACCCAACTTACGCGTTCACCCACCCGGTCACATCGCCCGTTCACTTTGAGAAATTTTTCAAACTACCCTCGTCAAAAACTACGATTTTAGCTTACAAATACTCAATGTTTTTTAATCTTATAATTTTATATTGTTTATTGACTAACGCAAATCGCGATATAAAACATTTTAAT
This sequence comes from Diogma glabrata, assembly GCA_963693315.1. NCBI lineage: Eukaryota > Metazoa > Arthropoda > Insecta > Diptera > Cylindrotomidae > Diogma > Diogma glabrata. Next base: position 65,156,286 of record OY856187.1, read on the forward strand.
ATTATTTTAGAAAATAAATTCATGTAAACGTAAATCTAGCAATTTCATATTAAGTTTTATTTCATAAAAAAGACGTTTTAATTTCACAATCTGTAAAAACTGTGTAAATAATTATCTGTAGAATATTAAATACTGATTAGCGTATTGTTTTTAATTTAATCATATTTTGTCACTTTTTAGATATTATATTTCTATTCGGTTGTACTAGTTCGTTAGTTACGATTAAATAGTATGGGTCGTTTTGTATATACGAAAAACTACTCATTTGTAATCAAAACCTCATTTGTTTACTAAACATAAATATAATTAATTATACAAAAAAAAAATAACAACAAACCGATATCAATTTATTGTGATATCCATAGTAACGCTATACAAAACAGATCTCATTTGTCAAATAAAAAGATTAAAATAAAACTGGAAAAAAAGTTTGTATAATCGTATAAAATATAAATAATAAATAAAAAATGTATAATTCAAGCAATTCAAGTGAGTCGTCATCGAATGTAATAGTTTCTACAAAATCCGAACGAATTGAAACAGTGCAAATACATTCAAGTGAACCAATAACATTGAAAACAACAATCCCACCACCACCAATTCCATTGCCACGTAAAAAGTTGTTTACCGAAAATTTAAAAAATTCAACAGAAACTTTTTGTAAAGAATCTAAACAACAACAAAATGAATCAACAAAACTGAGACTAGATGAAATTCTAAAAGAAGATTCTGTAAAACAAACATTTGTTAAAGATACATTAACTTCATCATCATCATCATCAACAAGATCAACACCAAAACAATCATCGAATTATTTTGCTGAGAATCGTAACGATACAATTGTAAGTAATCCAGATAGTGAGAAAAGTTCACAACAAAATGGAAATAAATCATCAGAATCAACAAAAGAAAATGAAAAAATAATTGTTCGTAAATATCGTCGTAAATCTCGATCAAAAGTTTCAGTTCCGTCAGATTCTTCATCAAGTTCATCTTCGTCATCAAGTGTAACGGAACCATCGACCTCCGCTTCTCTAAAATATAGTAAAAAACGGAAGATTAGAAAAAGAAAAAATTCCAAGGAAGATAAATTGAAAAAAATAACAAAATATTCTTACGAGAAAATTATTGGAATATTTTTACATCGAACAAGCGAGCTAAGATATGATGCTATGCTTAAAGAGCCAAGATTAAGGATTTCAATTTGTGATTTAGAAACGAAAAAATATTTGGGTAAAAGTGATGTAAAAAGAAGTGTGGTATCGTTTAATGAACCCGAGTATGTAGATTATATTCAATCGGTTATTACTAAGGCGGGCAAGTTTGTTGATCCAAGGTGAGTTTTTCAAGATGTTTTGTTAAAATAAATGATTTTAGGGATTTTAGTGGTAATTTGGCGTTGGACAAAAATTGTGAAACCTCAAAGTTCGATTAGTAAAAGGATTGTTTATCTTGTCTGCAAGACATAAGTTGCATAAGTTTTATGTGCAGTTTTCAACTTTTTCAATGTGATGGTAAATAAATTCAATTGTGTCGACTGTCGGCACTTGGCGAAACATTTTAATATAAATTAAAAACTAATAACACTTGTTTTTATATTTCGCAAATATGTTTTTATTTTTATTTTCTAAAAATTTTTGCTCAATGCATTTCGGCTTACGCCATTATCAAGAGCGATTCAAATGATGGTAAATGGCTTATTGACTGTCCAAAAGTCCTGTCCATTCGAGCTTCTTCTTCTTCCGCTTGTGATAATTTTTAACTTCAAGAGGATGTGAAAAATTACATTCAAATATCCATGGCACTCGATACCTACCTAAAATTTTGAACCCTCCAAGTTACATTTGATGATTTCATTACCTAAATGATACAAAGTGGACTCATCGCTCCTTTTAGCTTTATTTTTCACCATCGATGTATACATTTCGTATTAGGGTTCAATTGTCTAAGCATTCCCTGCATGGTATTACCGTGATTTAACTTAGGCTCAGTTCAATTCCACAGAGATGCACTATGTTTCTACTGTATTAAGGGTTACAATTTCACAGGATGTCTAATTAAGCTTACATTTGTTTGTGATGAGAATATCAATTGATACCTTAGCTGCCTTTGTGGCCTGGAAATCATGTGGTTCTAGGTTCCACATGAAGCATGATAAGACTCTGCACTGATACTTTTTGCTCACTTTTGCTATGAATTTTTGGCCGTTCTCCATGGTTCTGAAACATGGCCCACAAAGCAAACTACATCTGTAGATTATCATTTGGTGCTGTAAAGTTCACTTCTTTCCCCTTTTCAGGAGGACTGCACTAGTCAGACCACCCCTGGTTATATGTAAGGCTAGAAGGTGTCCATAGCTCACTTAATACAATCGTCCGTAAAAAATACAGCATCCGCTTTCCAGTTCTTTGAGCTGATTTTATATAACTTTTATTACTCACGTCCGCTGCACGTACACTAATTCAAAGGAAGCAAGGTTCTCGAAATGGCACCCTCTGTTGCTCGTCATCTATATACATCCAATTCGGACTTCTGAGCGAAGCCTTGATCTCAAGAACCGTGTCTGCCTTTTCTCTGTAATTTTGACAACATCTTGCCTAAAAAATGGCTTTCTTCTGCGCTTTGCAATAGTAATTGAGCAGCTGTTTCAAAGACTGTGGTAATTGCAGGTTTACTTCCGCTACAAGTAGCTCCAGTGCGATATAACAGTATTAGCAGTAAATAGTCACTAACGTTCCTCTAAAATAGTCAAGTCCTACCTTGTTTTTCTAGGGTACCGAGTAAGGAACAATGACTCTTTCATGCTGTTTTGTTTGAACAGAACAGTTCTGTGATCCGATAAAGGTTGATTTGATCTTCTGATAATTTGCCTGAGGCCACTTCTACCTTGCGGCGAATCCTCCGACTATAGTAGTAATTTGTTTAGCCACTAGTTCTGTGTTGAGGAAATCTGAAACCAAAAATAAGTAATGTTTTTCATAATCATAATGTCCGATTTAGGTGAGTTCGCGTTAGTATCCTAGAACCTTAGCTCCATTTTTTTGCAAGACTTTCTACCTTTTTGCTGTAAATTCAGGATATATCAACGTGCGAGCCAGATGTGTTTTAGTGAATTTACAGCTACTACGGCGTGGTGGACATTCAATTGGGTCACAAGCCGGTTTTCTCTCGCCTCCATCGTCGATTGGCACGATCCGTGCTCCCTCATCTAATAACAATCTCTCTTTTTTTGTAAAATCCAACGTTGCTACTTTGAACCTTCGCCACTTAATGTGTTTAACTTAAAAAATAAGGCACCGGTAATATGTTTTAGGTAATGTCTGTAATCAAGTCGGTAATTTATAATCTCGGTTATAACCCCAAAGAGGATAAATTTCTAAAGGACGTTGAAAATGGCATTCCAGACACTAAGTTTGCGAGTTGATGTTTCTGCTAAGGAATTTGTACCGGTTAGTAAATCGTCCCTATGCATATTTTGGGATAAGGTTTCCGACGCTAATGGAAATCGAACTCTATTAACTTCAGCGATATGCTTGATAACTTTGTTGACTAAATAAGGAGAATATGTCATTGGGTATGTTAAGATTTGCAGTTTGTAATGTTTAACTTTGTCTTCGTGACGTCTGTTTCAGACAATTTTCTGATAATGTCGATGCACTGGATGGATCCAAATCTGGCTACCAATTTTTCAGCATCGGCGATAAATACTATTTTGTGCATTCAAAAACGTATTAGCAGATCATTTAGTAAATTTTGTAACGGAGTATGCTAATACTCCTAGTATTTATAATAGTGATGTCTTCACTTCTATCATATCATTCAACCGTTCGTATTCTTCTGTAAATTCTATATATTGGCTTTCCAATTCCTTGTTTCTCATGAACCGTTTCTCGACTGTTGAGTCTTTAGACGGAGACCTATAATGATTCATTTAATGTTTTTCTCTCCTTCTTAAATGGCAATCTGACCATTTAATGATCATCTGGTAGTTGTTGTTTTGAACTGCTTTTCACATACATGATGTTTGGGTAATAAAGGGACAGGTTAAAAAATCTCTTCGGACTCCCAAATTTTGAAAAGATTTGTGACTAAATTCTCCCTTCTAACTACAATGGTATTACACTGACTAAACTTTGGATCAGATGGAAGAGTACCCGTCAGTATCCATCCAGACTGTGTATTTTGGGCATATATTCGATTGTTGGCATCTTTTATCTGTTCTTATTTGAGAATCTCAAATAAATTATCGGTCGCAAAAAATAAATTTATGTTAGATGCTGTCTTCGAGCTTAAATCAGCTTGGTATCGAATTAACCGTAGTAAAGGATGGTATGATATTCGTGATTACTTCCGTTTTAAAATTTTACTGGATATATGTGAAGTTATCACTAAACCTACTTTACCTTTGCTTATCACAAGGTTGTGATTCGAGAGCTCTTAAATGCACACCCATCTATTTCTACGCTGCACCCCTAACTTTTGTACTAATGCTTCCGTTATTAACGACGTTCGAGAACCGGAATTCTGTAATATGCGTCAACATTGATATTTTCCAACTCAATCTCTAGCCTTTACCGTAGCAGCTGGTAGAATTGGCAGGTTGGAAACTCAGTGTTGGCCAATCTACCCTACTGCCTTTAAGCCTCGTATAACTTTAGCCGCTGTGTCCATAATTCGTCCAATTTGTTGTGAATTTGGGTTATATTCGTCGGTAGTTCTATGAAAGTTCTAATATAAGAATGAACCGTGTAACATTTTCGATCATATCGCGCCTTTAGCTTGTTAAACGCTTCTATATAATTTGCGTTCAAGATCGGTATTTGTTTTAATAAATTAGCTGCTTCGTTTCGTAACAACCCTTTCACATGTTGGAATTTGATCGCTGGATTTTAATTCGAATTTTCAGGTATTGTAGACGAGAAAAATCATAAAATTGATTGACACTCGGTTTATTGGCTGCCAAAGGGAACGATATTGATATTCGAAAGCTTTACTTCAAGGTTCGACCCTCGTCCCTGTTCTCATATTGTCTTTCATTTAAATTCAACGATACATTACCTGATACTAAACTTACTGACAGGATTAACTTATTCAACTCAGCGAGTTCAGTATAGTAATTTTCCTCAAATTCATCTTACTGGATTATGTCATCGATCTTTACTTCCGATATCGATTACTCAACGGCAAATAAGTGTTAGTAACTGTATCTGCCGTTACAGCTATGCCAGGATAATAACAATTAAAAAAAACCATTATGGCCCCTGCCAAGAGAAATCACTAATAAAAACTAATCTATAAGACCATGATGGTCACCAAATAATTCCAAATAAAAAAATTACAGAATTCAATAATAAAAATATGGAGGGGCTGAAATCTCACAGCTCTGAGATATCAAGACTTCGGTCTGGGTTTGATTTAGGGGATTTTGATATAGTTTTCGGCAAAAAACTTTTATGCGGACATAGTTTTTAGCTACACTCAGCAAACTACTCAAAAACCTCTCCATTTAGTGTTTCGAGAAAATATTACAAAATCACAAATTCATATTTTTTCAAAATTCCAAAAATATTGTAAAAACTAAACAAAATCAAACTTTTTCCAAAATCCTAAAAATATTCCAAAAATTATTACTACATCAAATATTAGTATTAAACTTTTTTCAAAAATTCTGAAAATATTCCAAAATTTATACAAAATCGAAAATTGAAACTTTTTCAAAATTCCAAATATTCCAAAAATTAGAATAAAATCAAATATTTAAACGAAGTAACTTTTTCTACATTCTAATAATATTTCAAAAATTCTTAAAAATTCAAAAAGTTTCAAAAGTTTTATTCAAAATTCTAAAAATATATATAAAATTAAAAAAACTTTTTTTTAAATGCTAAAAACATTCCAAAAATTGGAATAAAATCAAATATTTAAACTTTTTTTAAATTCTAATAATATTCCAAAATTTCTTAAAAATTCAAAAATTCAAACTTTTTCCAAAACTAAAAATATTGCAAAAATTATAACAATATCACAAATTGAAACTTTTTCAAAATTCCAAAAATATTCAAAAACTATAACAAATTCAAAAATGTCCATGTCCAATTTCATTTTCAGCAAACTATTCAAAAACCTTCAATTTAGCGATTCGAGAAAATATTACAAAATCACAAATTCATATTTCTTTCAAAATTCCAAAAATATTGTAAAAATTACAATAAAATCAAACTTTTTTCAACATTCTAAAAATATTCCAAAAATTATTACAAAATCAAAAATTGAATCTTTTTTCAAAATTCCAAAACTTATAAAAAATTCAAAAATTTAAAATTTTTCAAAATTCTAAAAATATTCCAAAAATTCTTACAAAACCAAAAATTAAAACTTTTTCCAAAATTCTAAAAATATTGCAAAAATTATTACAAAATCAAAAATACATACTTTTTTCAAAATTCCAAAAATATTTCTAAGACTATAACAAATTCAAAAATTTCCATGTCCAATTTCATTTTCAATTACATTTACGTCATAAAAACAGCAACATTTTTTTCCCAAAAAATTGGCTAAAAAAATCAAGAAAATCATTTTTTGACACGCTTGACATTATTTTTTTGACAAACTTATAATGCCATAATTCTCTATAATAATAATATATTTTCACGTCATACAAATTATTTATTTTTTTTTTCCAAAAAATTGGTTAAAAAAATAAATAAAAATTTTTCTTTTGAAAAAATAAATAAAAATTTTTCTTTTGACACACTTGACAACATTTTTTCGACAAACTTATGATGCCATAGTTCTCAATAATAATAATAAAATTTCATTTCAAACAAAATTTTAATTTTAATTTTTTTTTCTGAAAAATTGGGTAAAAAAATAAATTAAAATCTTTCTTTTGACACACTTGCCAACATTTTTTTGACAAACTTATATTGCAATAATCTAGATTTTGGTCTCACATACCAATCCCGACCATCAAGATTTCTCAAAGTTCAATGTTCCTACTCGTGATCAATTAAAATGAACGTTTTTTAAGCAAAAAATATGCAAATTTCCTTGTTTTGACACACTTGACGATTTTTTTGACACACTTCCGGTACAGTTATCGAACACACCGTCCTTTCGGACCCGTTCTTTCGGCCGGCAGACAGACATACATTTTTTTTTTGCTTTTTTAGAATCAGTAGGTCCTAAAACGTCGAGAAATGCCTAAAAAAGTGGGGGTAAGAATTTCACTTTGAGCTCATGAATGTAATACTTAGGTCTTTCAGACCGAAGTAATAATAAATGTATGTATGTATGTAATTGTATGTAAATAGGAAAACCCTGTAATTTGGTATCCGATCAATATTAAATCTCCTAATGCTCTTTTGGATTTCTCAAGTGGTGTATCAGTTAAATTTTTTCCAAGTTTACCACTCTCATAGACTTCACCAACAAAAAAATCAGCAGCTGAATGCACTTCCGCGTGCGTTTTAATCACAATTATACCAAAAAAATTTTTTATAATTCTCTTTAATAGTACCGGCCACGGTTTCCAATATTGTTTTTTTCAAATTATAAATCACGGCTCAAAAAAATTGAATATCAAAATCAGCTATATATATATTTTTAGTTTAGCCTAAACGAGAGATTAAAAATTAATTACATAAACACTCTCGTGGCGCGGCTTTCGACTCATCAATACCATTACATCGGAATAATAAAAAACAATACAAAAATCACACAGGATTCTACACAAATGTATATTACTTTGGCTTTCAGCTAATTCACGAAACGAAAATAGGGGTCATCCTTTAAGAAAAACAATCATATGTTGCAGATATTAATCAGTCATAAACCTCACACATCGAAACATTGCAATACAAAATTGGAAACGATCATATATATTCGGAGTTTTTATGCTTCAACACAATGAAACAATATAAAACTTGAAGAGTTCATACCTTCTCAATTCTTTTGTTTCGTTTAATTAAAACAAAAGAGATAATGAAAAAACTCAAAATATTTATGTAAAGAATATGAATATATAACAAAACTAAATTTATGAAGTTATATATTTGATGAGATTTGATCGAGGGTGAGTTAAAAAGTTATTTGTACTGCCTGGTTATGTTAATGAAAAAAAATGTAATGTTGTAGCACAACAGATGGAAAATGGAAAAGTGCTTCGCTCCGGAAGTTGGTATTTACTGTCAGATGTGACTATCAAGCCCCAACCTCCTTTGCCAGACACTTTTACTCAGAACTTAAAGTGTTCTAGTTTTCTGTATTTGATTGTAGATTCAACCAAACGTTACGTGTTTGGCTAACATAAGTTCATTTAATAAGGTTTCGGTTTTTCGTAATCATAATTATTAATTTTTGTTAATGATCCCTTTAAGTTGTTTTGTCACTTCATCAATTCTTCTAACATGTTTCAAACCCGTTAAGATTTTATAAAGAAAATTTCGTTTGCACTTTTATTTTAATTTTTGTTTTTGGTTTAATTAATTTAGATTAATTTCACGTTAAATCAATTGGATAGTTTAAAATATTCTGCATTTTAATTCCTTGTATTTCGTAATCGTCTTCTATTTCAACTTCCAGAATAATAAGATTTTGAGAATGTGCTTTTGTTGGCAAATTACTGATGAAATAGATCATGCTTTTAATCCGGCTCGAAGGACCATGTCTTAATGAACTGGGGAATGGAATGAGTAGAAATCAAGAGTCTCCTTTTATTTCATTCAAAACTTATTCGTTATAATAATTAACACAATTTATTTATTTTATTTATTAACACAATATATCAATTTATTTTTTATAATAATTAATTAAAATATTATTCATTCAAAAAATTGTCATTCTCAAAAAATATCTGTTATGTTTTTAGGGCCTAGTGTATGATCTCAACCTGCACTAAAGCCTTATATTATCTGATCGAATTACGTAACCCAAATATTATCTATTCGATTGCAAAAATTCACTGATAATCTGAATTATATTCCTCGTGCATTACACTTTCGTTTGCGAACAGGACTTCATTTAATAGAGCCTTAAAACAGCCTAACATATAATTCATTGTCCATACATAACAGTAATTATTTGTTTATTGGTCAAGCTGGTAGAACATTCACAGAAGAATTTCATATTTCAAATTTACTACTATTTACTATTTTATTAAATTGTCACTGTTTTACTAGAATCATTAATGGAATCTTAAAATTTTTCAACATCATTTTTTAAAACTAATTTAACAACACACTTCTTTTTTGATTGAACTTGAACACTTTTTGGATCGATTAGTTATTTTATGATCAAATAAATGATTTGTCTTTCTGATTTATCAACAATATTCACCAAATAAAAGACTAAAAATATTATTTATCGTAGTACGACCGTAAATTCATAAAATCGTTCATCGTCGTTCATAAAATTGCTGATTTTACAATATAAAACATAACACAATTTTATTTCGATGCTCAGCGAGGGTTTTCTTGCGTATTAATATTATATACATACTGAGCAATTTCCAATATGAGCTGCTTCACTAATCGCTAAACTAACCACTCATTGGTATGGGAAAATGCCAAACAAAAAAGTAAATTATATTAAAGATATTTTCATTTCTTTATTTCAGCCCGCTAATCACCGAATGGGAAGAATTAATTCTAATCAATGAAGACATAAACCATCTGCATAGCGAAAAAATAATAATATTTTTTGAATTAATCGACATAATACCAATTTCATCCAAATTATTCAATTCACCCGAGCCACCCTTCAATCAAAATGGATGGTATCATATAGCTTGGGCCTTCCTTAAAGTATATCCATTAAATAAATTTTCGAATCTCAATCAACGTTTAAGACTTCAGTTTTATGAATATCAAAAGAAAAAATCTTCAGCGATTGAAAATTTAAGAATATTCGAACAATACTCATCGATTAAAAAACATAAAAAATATCCTGGAACATTAGAAATAACAATTAAAGGTATAAAACCGATGAAAATGTTAGATAAAGATAAACAAATAAAAATGAGACCAATAAATGCATTAGAGGAAGAATATTTAGAAAAATCTTTGCCGGGTTCGGATCAACCATTAAATTCAACAAAGCCTCAAAGGAATAACTTTTTGGCGACAACAAAATCATTATGGACGGTTACAAATCGATGGAAAAAGTTACCTGGACAAGCATATAAATCACCGAATAGATTAATGAAAAAAGTAGTAGAACATCGAAATGGAAGTTATGTTTCGAAATTCAGCAAATCAGGGTATTTCCTAGCCTACACGTATATGACAGAGGAAAAATTGTTTAACATTAATATTTTAGATTTTCCAAATTTGAATAAAATAATTACATTATCTGGACACACGAATAATATCTATGAATTGGATTGGATGGAATCAAAACAAAAATCTCCAAGTTTTCCCATTCATTTGGTTTCATCGTCTTCCGATCGGACGTCAATTTTTTGGACAATTTTCGATAGGAATAAATTTAATTACAAAATTTTACCCCATCCATCATTTGTTTATACATCCAAATTTCTATTGGTTTACAAATTATCGAAAATAGTTAGTCAAACAAATAAAATTCGTATTGTGACAGGAGGACGTGATGGAATTATAAGATTATGGAAATATGAAATTGAAAATTTAGAAAATCAAAAAATGGAAAATAATGATAAAATATTTACATTGGAAAATGAATTAAAATATCATAATGATACAAATGGATATGTTACATCGATTTTATGTCACGAGAATGGTGAATATTTTTATTCAAGTGATTCAAATGGAGAAATTGTGGAGTGGAAATTAAAAGTGAAAAATTTTAATGTTAATGGAGTGGTGACGAGGTAAGTGAAGGTTTTCCATAAAAGTCGTACTAGTTTATGGTGTACTTCATCTTGGCCGAAACATGACATATCTTTGAAGGATGACAATTATTAGCACGCTAAAAAGCCTGATCATGACCAATCCACATGATCCTAACTGTCCACTACCTACACATAACCCTGCTATGCAATACACCATGTTGGAACTATCACACGTATCTTGTATTTTAAAAATATTTCTAATATAAATTTTTACTTCCAGAAAATTTCAGTTGAATACAGACATCATAACATCAATGATTCTTCATCCACGTGGTCGTAAAATATTTTACAACGCCAATCAAACAAAAAACATTATAAGTGTCCTGGACATCGAATCATTTGATATTCTAAAGCAATATCCAGAAAATATATCATCAACCCTATCACCATCAAAATTTACAATCTCACCATGTGGTACATATTTCTTTTACACAATTCAATCATCCGGAGATATTCAAATCATAAACTTGTTAACAGGAAAATCGGAAAATGTGCTCAAAACTGCATTTTTATTTAATCAAAAAAATTTTGTAAGTTCAATTGATTTTCATTTAAAAGATTCATTTTTTTGTTTATCTGTGTATGGAATGAATGGTGGAATTGCAGTCTACGAAAACCATATGGATATCAACACAAATATAACAACGGAAAATTATTTGAAAAATTTAAATTTAGAACAATTTGAATTTAGAGATACGGAAAAATTATTTCAGAATAATTTACAACAAATTATTGAACGAATTGATAATGTTTTCTTTAGTTCGAAGAAAACTGAAAATTTAAATAAAATGGAGGAAATAGCAAAATATACAAAGAAAGACTTTGATTCATGGGATTATGATAGTAAATTAACAGATTCGTCCAAATCAAGTGTAGTTAAAAGTAGTAATCGAACTTTTGTAGTAGAAAAAGTTTCAGAGGATGAGTTAAGACGAGAGGGAAATCATGAGGAAGATAGTCGGAAGGATGATTTTGAAAATCAAACTTATAGCATTTCAAAATCGATATCAATCGATATGAATACATATGATATACAAAAAAGCTCGAAAACTCAAAATTGTGATAGTGATGGAACTAGTATTTCTGAATCCTTAGATTAATGAATTTATTATTTATTTTTTGTAGCTAAATTTTTCCTAAATTAAAATATATTTATTTAAGCTAAAACTTAACTTTGTTTAATATGAAAATTACTATGGTAGCGAAGAGTCCCGAAGCTAAATCTAGTTCACTATAAAATACATTGCTTTCTCTAATTTGTCTAAAATTTCCATACTGGACAAAGGGAAAGTATCTTGAATCGTTTTGTCATTGAGTTTCCGGCAGTCTACTGCCAATCTATATTTTCAGACACCGGCGACCTCAATTTTCTTTTTCACCAATAAAACATGCGCATTTCATGGCGAACTACTTGTCTCTATGACTTCGTTGGTCAATAGTTTCTCAACCTATTGATCTACTTCTTTTCACTATGCATATGGTGATGTATACGGTCAAACGAGTATTGGACTAGTATAGAGAATAGCATGATACCAGATTTATATTTAATACATCCTTCGAACTTATCTCCTGCAAGATAAAAACTCATTGAAGGCGTGCAATGCTGTCTCAGACCTACCATCTCTTCCTGCTCTAACTGCTCTTATCTAAGCAAATTATCTAAGCTAGATTGTTTTCCGAAAAAGCCGCTGGAAGCCTTTTGCCTTTACAATAACAAAACAATTATCACCACCAATCTCTGACATTTTTGCTTCTACTGTATAAACCCATGTCATTTTTCTCAAAACATGAATATTCAACCAGCCTTGGATTAAAATTTAATATCGCTAAACTCTAAAGTCACTATGGAAAGACTACCATTACTGAATAATGTTATGTAGTAAGAGGTATGGTGGTTCGTGAAGGTCCACCAGTTGGTTGCGCTCGCTAATATACCCTGCCACTAGCTCACTTGAACGAATGTTCTTCCAACCAACCTCTACAAGGAATTTAAAATAGAAGACAATCACATTCGTGTGCCTTAAACACCACTCAAGTTTAATGTAAGAGAGAACTGCTATGCCACACTTTCCCTATTTTAACTACATAACACATCATTTTAGAATAAAAATTTAAAAAAAATAGTCTCAAAATAAACATAAAAATTTAATAATCTAATAATCTTAAGAGCAATACCTGTGTTATTCCATTGTATCATCTGTGTTTTCGGTCTTGCAGTTAAAGGTAAAATATGCATTCCTTCTGTTATCAAATTTCCCTAAAAGGATCAGAATTCAAAATCCAATGTTCCAGAAAAAGTATAGAACGCCCACCGATCAGAACTTAGTTAGCACAATCTTCAATTGATGCAGCCCAACCCACATAAAATAAATCAACTACGGTTTATTTTCGACTTGACGTATATTTTCACCAAACAAAATTTCAATTCTCCAACCAACACAATACACCAATAATATAATGAAATTCTATTTTTTTTTTATAATTTAATTTAATCCAAAAACAAACTTAGAACATATCCTTCCTATTTTACACAATTACACAATTTTTTATTTTACCACTTAAGTGTAATTCATTTTTCACGAAAGAAACGTTTAAACCACCAAACTTTGATTACTTTAATTTTAATTTCAAAACCATTTCATTTACCTTGCCAACATACTGCACAAATTCCAACTGTCCAACTGCAACCAACTAACTGAATTAAAAAAAAATTTAAAATTCGTTTAAAATTCCCATAAGTAGACCAAAATAAACGGAAAATAAAAAGAATATGAGAAGGTCTTTCAAGAAGTGTCAGATGTACTTCGAAATATTCTAAATAATTGTGGTTTTACAAACAAGTGAGTTGAGAAATTTTTGAAAATGTATACATACATTTTCGAATAACGCTATAGTATATTACTACAGGTAAAGAGAACGGGCAATGGAAGTACGACTGACATAGAATATCTTGTCCATTACAGTTTCCGACCGTCCGTTGTCCGCTGGCTTGTTAATTGCAGATTTACAATTTTTAGCTATGTGACCAATCTCCTGATAAAGCAGTTCGCAATCGTTTTTATTTCTTTTACGCCTTTTGGCGTAAAACTTCGTGAGACAAAAATTTTCAATTCCAAAATTTCCAATTCCCTGACAGTTGTAACATTTGATCTAATTGTTTTAACGATTTTCGTAGAACCATTTATCCTCCAATACTGGGCAAAATGATTAATTCTTTCACATTTGTAACAAGAACTTCTACCTGATGGTCGATTAATAGATGTAAACTGTCGCACACCTACCTGTTTGTTTAGCTTCAGTCACACTTCTTGGTTTTGAATTCACTATATATCCCTTAACAGATATATCTTTAAATCACTGGGTATAATAATCTACAATTTATCTATCCACCCTACACTTTCGATAATCTTCTGGTAGACCAAACTCATTAGCGTCAACGCATTCAATTGTCAACTTTTTACATCATTCAAGCAACATCATAGTTTACACATCATCACCTTAAAATGGCGCTCAAAGTGGGGTTCCAGATTAACATAAATATCATCGTGTTGCCGTAAAATTTATAATTTAAGTGTATTATTTTCGTAAATTATTTTTGATTTTCCCTTTATGAAAATCTGTTAATTTCGAAAGAGATAAAAAACGATTAAATATTTTATTTTATAAAAAAATACCTAACGTGATGACATCATTCAATCTATAAAAAAAAACAATTTACAATTCATTATTTTGCATTTAATTAATTTTATTACAAAACTATTGATATTTACTTTTTTATTTTCTTTATAGTAAGTAAACAGTTAATTCAATGAATTATTTGTGATATTACATCACTCCGATGGAAGTTATCCCATCATGAATAATAAGACTGAATCTAACAAAATATAGGGTAGACAGCAGACCAAATTTTGGTTTATATAGCGTTAACTTTTTTTGGTAGTGTTTCTAGTCGGCTGGGCCTGATGAGAATGATATACTTTTTTTATAAAGTTTAATAAAAAGTTCTTATCGGTTCGAAACTAGAGCGATCGACAATTGTATGGATAGCAAAAAAATTTCATAAATAGCACACCATATTTTGTTAGATTCAGTCTTATTATAAGTAAACAGTCTTTGGTAATTATATTTTTTTTTTATTTGTTAGGTTATGTTTTCAGTATGGGCACTGAGATATTAAATTATATTCAAAAAATATTAAATATTGAAAAATAAAGGAATTAAAATAATAATAAATAATAATTATTATAATAATTATTAAAATAATAATAAATAAGTTTTATTTGGAGTTAACAAAGAGAAGCTGTGCGAAAAACGTTTTGTAATGTGTTATATGATTCATCAAGAAAGTTTCACAAAAATATAAATGTTTCGTAAAAAAATCAACTCCACACAATGCAGAGAATTTTTATACTTAAAATAGCAAAAAAAAATTATAAATACATAATTTCCATTCTATTTTAATTTTTTTTTTCTTAAAAAATTGAACATCTACAACCGCTGAAAAAAAAAATTTCTAAAACAAAAATTTTAAAATTTCAATAAATTAAAATAAATTTAAAAACATTTATCAGAGTTGAACTCATAGTATAACCCTTGGCAACAAATATTGATAAGTAACGAATAAATTCAAACCCGTTTGAACTTACGACTAGATATTTATTAGAATTTCATGTTGTTTGAAATATATTAACATACAATATTACTTATAACAACCAACATTTTCGTTTAGATATATTAAAACTTGATTTTTTTTTATATAATAAATATTTATAAATAATAAATATTAGTTATCAGAAAATAGTTTTTAAAATTTTAATAAAAAAAACTGTGTTTTGGTTTTTTTGTACAGAAATACCAAATAAATAAAATAATCGAGAAAACAAATGACTATTTTACTCAGAGGTAATAAGCGTGTGTCTTCGTTCGTCGTAGATTCCTTTTGCATAATTTATCTGTAAAGAAATAAAGTGAAATGCTATAAGAACTTAATGAAATAATCGAGTGTGCGACTGAGTAAAGGCTGACCTGGTTCTTTACCCTTTTCTGACTATAAAAAAGCATTGTTATATCTTTATGCCGCGAATGGGCATTTCTGACAAATTGAAACACGCAACATAGGCGATATTGGGTTAGGATGTTTAGATATCAAAAGTTATTATTCTATGACAGTGGGTTTAATTTAATAGTGGTTACTACGTTTTTCAATCCCTCTACTTCTCTATGAACTTTGTGCACTTGCACATCAATGTTATTGATGGTTGATGTTAACGCTTTGTTGACCAAATTTTGGTTTTATGTTCGATTTCATTTGCTGCACCAGCACTATTCATTTTGCAAATTCTAAGATTTCAGTTATAAATTAGTGTTGCCTATGTCTGCAGCAGAATATTCCTCTTCATCAGCTGCTATTAAGTTAAACTTGTAATTTTCTACGTCTAGTCAATCGTCTTCTATAGCATTTTGAGGCAGCATTATCAATTTACTTTTGTTTTCAGTTGTAAATCCTTCTAGTTCCTTCTTTAGTTCCTTAACCAATAACTCTCTTAATAAAATCATTTTAATTTACTATTTAACCGCTGTCACCAATATTACTTCATCTTCACTCTCCGATTTGGCCAAGTTCTTAAATGTACACACGTAATTCTCTAATCCCCATCTGATTCGATTTGTTAATTTTATAGGATAATTTTTTGTAAAAATATACACTTACCAGAGGAAATGTATGCCCACCAACATTAGGCTATTTAGAGCAACGTCTTTTTTATGGAAAGTTAGACAAGTTTAGTGTTAATTATAAAAAATTTTAAATAACGTTTCAGAATATTCGAAGAAACCATACCAACAAGAGTTTGATATTATAAATTAAATTTCTTCAAAGAATTTGTTAACGTTTGAATTAAAATTGTCAGGGAAAACCCACGCAGGTAGGTACGGCATTCCAAAGATGCGAGACTCTGTGGAAAAAAATTACGTTGAAAAGCTACAGTTGTAAACCTTGTCAATGGCACGGTAAAAAATGGGTCGGTTGCTCTGGTATGACTGGTGAGGTTTACTAATTCATTTAAAATCGATTTGATCCCTGCGGCAGTACCATAATGTATTTATATAGAAATTCGTTATATTCGCAAAATTTCTTTTGTTGCGCTGTACTAGGGAATGCAATCCCGGGACTTTTTGTTTCACCAATCCCGGGATCCCAAAGTTCGTGATGCAAAAAATCGAGTGATTGCAATTCCTACGTTGTACAGAAATCCTTCGTTGTACACAATTAAGGCACCTATAAAACAATAGAATAGCAAAACATTAATCTAGTTACAAGAAATTGTTGTTGTAACGCTAATTATCATCCGTTGACGTTTTTGAACAATGGAATGAACCCGCCTTTTGTCCATATTGATCTTACATCTAAATTTGTAATATTATTTGGTTATTCGAGCAAATGCTTGGTGTCGTGTGATCCCAAATTACAATTCCGACCTAAGTTGGGGATGTGTCGTTCTTGATGATTTTGTTAAAAAATATTCTGATGGATCCAATGATGGTGGCTGATCAATACGCACTGTGTTTTTCTTATAGCCTTGTATCAGCTGTTGTACTGCTTTCCTGTGTAGCTCCTTCAGGTGAGTTATATATGGCGTTGTTTATTCCTGTGGATGGCATTATATATTCAACTTTCGGACTATATGACCAATTTTGGTAGTTTCATATTTATCTCGGCAGGGTAGTGTGTGGACCAGTTCTTTGCATGGATGCAAAGTCATTCTTGTGGCAACTTATCAGATATTTATGTGCAAGCAAATCATTATGCGGTTTTACTAGCAGAATTCTGTTCTCTATGTGTAGATTGTCTTGATGTGACATTAAGGGACAGCGAAGTGACTTTTTCCATCAAGTTCGACTTAGCTGTGGCAACCAGATAATTGCCGCATAATTTATAATTGGCGACCAATGCAGAGGACTCTCAATGGTACACCTTGCTTAACTTTTCGACATTACGATTTTTTATTGTTAAATTCAACGTATGCGTCACGGCGACCACGGATGTAGATGGAGAACCATCTTTTAACCATTTGTAATAGTGTCGAGTTAAGGAACTCAAGCAATAGTTTATTGTTTACTAGTTTGCTAACGGTGGCAGAGATCGCGAGAGTTTAAGGCAACCAACATTATGCAATGATTCGACCTTTTCCGATTTAAACCACTCTATATTACACATGTAGTAGTATGAAGAGTTTGTGGTCCTATGTCTCTTCGTGAAGTCATGTTGGTGGCCAACTGGAGTTAAATGTTCCTGCAGTGCTGGAAGTATGAGAGACTCCATTATTTTAGCAATTGATGACAGTACGGAATTTAGTATGTATAACTTGGATTTGTCAACGAATTGGTCTGGTTTTAGTAAATGTAAAATACGGTCGTGAGAGTCTGAGTGCTAGGTGTGTCTAAAGCATTTGTTCATATGTTCGTTTAACAGTCTACTGCGGGCTCTGCTGCTTGGTATCAAGTGCTCAATACACCTCCTCGTTGGTGACTTCGGGTAACTAAAATTTATTTTTATACCCGTTGAAATAAGAGACCCGAAAACAAAATAGAATTTTATATGGACGTGCAAAGGGACCAGGCCATCGAATCGGAACGTGCATAGTTCGAGCGCTCTTGATGCTCAAAGAGTCTATAAACAGATGTTGCGAGGTATAGAATGGATATCATTGCTCTGCAAGAAATTAGACAGCCAATATTTGGAAAACAAGATTTGGACTCTATACTGTAGTGGTCTCCCTTCTCAAAGAGACTTTGGTAATGGTTTTCTTGTGATTGCACACGTACAAGACCCGGAATTCAATTCATTACGGTCAGTGAGAGGATCTGCTACCTACGAGTATGCAGAGAATTCAACAAGATTTCTCTAATTGCTGTGGATGCATCCAGTGAAGCTAAAACCGTCGGCAAGAAGGACACATTTTACATAGCACTGGAAGAGGTTATGAAACTGAAAAGGTGAATATATTTAAATTTAAATAATTAATTTCTACAAACAAACAATAACTTGACTTACTCATTACATGAACCGATTGAGCAATTGATAAACGCTTTATCTTGTTCCACTAGTCGATGTTAGATAGCAACACTAACGCTATAAATAAATCAATTAATTGATTCGAAAAATCGATAATCGACAATCGATTTTGGGGTTCAATGGAACGAGATATTTATGGTTTTGGCGGTAAGGTAAATAAAATAAAGTAAAATATCTTTCACTTTTTTCCGGACCTTCAAGCTAGTTTATTCGATTCGCTAATTGTTCCATAATAATTAATAAAATTTTCAGTGTGAAATAATAATTGTTTAGTGAGCATATTTGTGCACCGGAATATAGTTGCAATAATTTGTAATATTTTTATTTAAAAGTGAAAATTTTATTAATTAATAAACATTATATAATAATAAAAGAAGTTATATTACGTTTATCTAAATACGGAGTTCATATTCATTTTTGGAATCAACAACTTCATGAAAACAAATATAAACGCGTGACTTGATTATGAATTTTGGTGACTTTTATGGCCAAGTTGGTAGATATTTCTAATGCAAGTGTGGTGATCCCCAACAGCCTGCAGGCTTTGATCTCAACGAAAGGAAATACTCGAAAACAAATTTATCACGTGCTAGTGCAGGACGTTTCTTTTCGTATAGAATTCGATAACCCGATCTACCTCGAGCTAAACCACGAATGTAATGGGACACGGACACAATGAACGACCTTTAAAGAATCGGCCTGCCATGGTAATTATACCGGTGTTGCGAATTACCGTGGTGAATATTATAAGTTGATTAACTAGGCAACGCGCATACGTGGTGGAGCATAAATGCGATAACAAAACAACCAACCCTACACAGGTTCAGAATTTTCAAGCTGTTGGTTGAGTGGTTTCCAATTCCAGCCAGCGAACTGCAGCACCATTGATAACAATCTATCTGGTCCATGGCATTAAGGGTATCTGTGGCGTTAATTGTCCGGCTGATACCATCCTCTGTAGACAACATGAAATCATCTATTGTTTTCTTGTAGATTATTTGCCACGCATTACTTTTTTATCCTTGACTTTCTTTAAAATCTTTGGTGCACTTCTTTAGTGTTTGTCGTTCAACAATATTACAAAGTTCCGTTTTTTGGCTGGGGGTTGGGCAGACATTTATTAGACTGTCATATGTAGTATATGGATGACTTGAATGTTGTATTTTTCCATCCAAGCGTCATTTTGTCAATTTCCACTTTAAGACTGTTACAGTATACTGTTATATCTGGAACGGAGTTAGTGAATTGTTGATTTTGGTTTAGGTGCTGTTAATCGCTGTATTTTTGTCGTAAGTTGTGTTAGATTAGCAAAATACATTATAGATTGTGTTTCAGGGTTTTTTTGTGTACGAGTTTAGAGCATTTGCTTAAATGATATTATCAGTTCAATGAGGTGAAGTGATATTATCAGTTGTTGCACTGACGATGAGGTTTACCGTATGATGTTTTTGCAAAATGAGCAGTGCAATATTAAAGATGGACCTGAATTCGTTTCTCTTTCAGCTATTTGTAAAAGAAAACAAATCAATCTTACTGAACTAGCCTGCCCCTTAGCGAAAAAATGTCTGAAGGGTATCGTGTTTTAGAATTTGGCGATCTACGGTCGCGTAGTTAAAGGTAGTTTCGGTGTTCCCATCAGGATTACCATCGTCTTGGAAACCGCAATTTAATCGCATATTTGATTGCAAATTTTCCAACTTTTCATTCAATAAAAAATAAAAAATTATTTTTTTTGTTTTAATTTGTAAAAATTGAGGGATTTAATTTTAACACAATTAGTGCCGAAATTAAAAATATTATCTACTCATTACAACTGAAAATAATGCATAACAATGCTTCTATTTATACCTAAACCTATTGACAAAAATAAATAAATAAACTATTGAAAAACTTTATTAGAAGTCCTGCTAAACGAGATCGAGTACCTGGGATATATGTTGTTGGACACGGAGTCCTACGTATCAATCCAAACAAAATAAATGCAATCGTTGATTTTCCTACCCCAACACTGGAAAAAGTTCGACGCTTCTTAGAGGTTGCAGGCTGGTACCGTTATTTCATCACGAGCTATTCAACCATTTTGACCAGTCTGAATGAGTTACAAAAGAAAAACTGGAAGTTCATTTGAAACTTGGCACTCTGCCCACTTCGGCTTCTGTTCTCACCAACCCCGATTTTAGCCGACACTTCTATATAAAATGTGACGCAAATTATATAAAATGTGACGCAAGCAACACAGCTCAAAAAGCTATAGCGTAACTGCAGTAGAATGTCTTGCGTTTGTCCTTGCAGTAAAGAAATTTCGCGCGTATGTCGAGGAACACCCATTTACAATAAAGACAGATCACTCAACCCTGAAGTGGTTAATGTCCTTCCTTAAGGAATCTTTCCGAAAAATTGGGCCCCTGGGGTTTAAAATGCCAGATACAATATACAATTATACAATTATTCGAAATCAAGTATTGTAAAAAAACCCAAAACACTGTGGCCGATACTCTTTCCCATCTCAATGCCGATGAAATAAATCACGCCAGGGAGAACGACCTAAGCCAGATTCTGCATCTGGATCTCACCTCGATTCAATTTAAAGGCCCTCAGCATGTCGCAATGAAAACTAATTCACGGTCCAACATTCGGAAGTATATAGTCGACAATATCTCCAGAATAATGAAGGACTTAAATACTTGGATGGTGAGTTATATTGGTGTCTCGTGGTTCCAGAACCAATGCGCAGTCCCTTTATTCACTAAGAACATAACCTCTATCCGCTGCTCTTGGTGCGACCGGTCGTGGCAAAGAGCTTGGCCTATTGTTGGTCCTCTCTCACAAGGGTTGTCCGGGAATATGTGCAAGCGTATGAAGAAAGCTGCATGAATAATAAAGGTGTCAATACTACCATGCGTTCACCCATGGGAACCATTTCAGCAACTTTATGGGTATTTTATGGGACTCTATCCGCGCACCAAGCGAGGGAACATCTGATAATTGTTCTAAATCATTTTAGTCGTTTTGTACTTTTGAAAGCCATTCACCAAGCTTCGGAACTAAATCTCATCGACTCCCAGTGAAAACAGTGTTTTTCATCTATCTCTTCAGTGTACTCGAAACTTTAGTTTCAGACAATGGCAAACAGCGTATTAGCAGTCTACCTCAAAATACCCTCGGGGGGACCCATGTGTTCATATCAAAATATTCCCCATGCTGTTGAATGGTTTAACAGCTCAATCCTATTCGCGTTCCGTTCGTACTTGAAAACTGATCACAAAGCATGGATCATTGATTTTAATGCAAATGACTGCCGCGTTGAGAAACGTTTTGCACCCCATATTTTGTAGTCTTCGGACATCTAACAATCCATGGTTCCGACTAGTTCCAAATGGTGCTTGACGTAGAACATATATCTGGACAATATACCTCAGCTGCTACCAAGGCGGGTAATTTTTCGAGCACGCAGAAAGATGTTATACGACATTTAAGTCGTCCTCACCAGCATAACACCGATCGCTATAACCTCAGGCGGAAGATGCGAAATTTCTCTAAAAACCAAACGTCCGCGATTTCAGTTTCGCAACTTTCTTCCAGCAAAATTATTAAAACCAGTCGGAACCGGAACTTTTGAGGTGAAAGTCCCGAAGAGTAAACATTTAGGAGTCTACCACGTCAAGGATATTCGTACCCGGCTTGAGACATTCTCAGGGTGTGGGACGTCTCCACGCTTTGTGACGAATGAGATCTCGGAACACCACATTTCCGTCCATTCAAAAATAACAAAACTGATAGTATGTCCTCGATTAAGCTAATATGTTTAGCAAATATTAGCAATGGTTCAAAAAATGAGCTTAAAAAGTTTATGTACTTTGTTTTAATTTTAGGTTGACTTTTGACTAGCTTCGATCTTCCAGCTACTCTGTAAGCGTTATAACACGGCAGGTTGGTGCTTTGTTATTCAAGATAAATAACAATGTAGAAACGTTTTCACATTTAACTATGTAGCATTTTTTACCGATTATGTAAACAAAAATATAAGAGTTCGGGTCTGGAACTCCGATATTACGTATTGACATCATGTGGTGGCTAAACAAAATTTTCTTTAAAGAAAATATCTAGCGGTAATAGCAACGGGGACTTTGACCGATAAACGGTCTGCTTGATCATGAACTACTCAAAGGACGTGAGATGTGTAAGCCAGCTCTAATTTCGTACCGAAAAGGCAGCAAAAAGTGTAGAAGGTTTATGTTGATCTTTAATCAGATCAAATTAAAATTTCAACATTACTTGTATTGAAACTCACTAAAAAAGTGATTAATCTAAAATTAAGAATAGTAAGACTACAATGAAATACTTACATGCCTTGAAGCTTTTTGTGCCATTTCTTCTGTCTGACACCGCACCCTTGGCCTTCTTACATTTAATGAAGTTGAAACAGTTGGATTGGCATTTAAACATACTTCAATATAATATTGTGAACGTTTAGACTGATTTTCTTCACACACTGAAACAGGATGACATGATAGAATATCACTAAACAAAATATATAATAAATAAACCATCAGTACTTAAAACAACAACAACAATAATTTCATTACCTCAAATTATACGAAACAATGGTCGTGGTTACTTCTTCCGTTCGTGTAAAAACATAAAACTTTTCCGACGATACAAGCAACCTTAAACAAGACTCATATTTTTGAAACAAACATGGTTCGTATGCAATTAAAACTTCGTTAAAATTTCTTTTATTTATTAAAAATAAATGCTGTTGTCCTTTTGCTTGTGTTAATGAGAAGGGTGGAAGTAAACCACCAGGTGCTCCTGAAACACATCTTGGCAAACGTTTCCGTTCTGGTAGAATACGATTAGAACTCTTACTGGTCTCACGAACAGCATTTGCCGTTTCTGATGCTAAATCTAAGACACCGATAACAGGTTTCGTAACCGTACCCAAAACACCTTTTCCGAATCCAGAAAAGAAACCATAAAAACCATCGGATTGAACACCAACATATGTATGTTTATAAATACTTGTAACTCCACCTAATAATCCAAAACCTAATCCTTTAAATCCAGCAACTAAATGTTCTCCTGTCGAATTAGAACCACTTGGAACTTCTAATATTCTTTGTCGTACTTCGGTATCTTCCTCATCCAAAACAACTCGTCCTAATCCATCAGATATTGTTTCCGTTAACTTTGCTGTTGAATTTGATATCCCATGAGTTACATTTTTAACTAACGATTTAACGGATCCTTCTAATAACAATCCACTTACACCTTCCGATAAATCATTTGCAAATCCAAATGGATTCCCGAGAAAATCAACACTTCCCAATATAGAATGTGCCTGCCATTTAAGTTCTCTTTTGTAATGTGATTTTATAGCCCTCAAATATACCTCTAAAGTCTCAAAATGATGTTTGTACGTAAATTGTTTAAATTCAATCAAAGCATCTTCAAATTTAATTAACGTTAATCCCAAACTCTTTTTAACTTCACTCAAATGTGGTGAGAGTTTCGATGCTGTTATAACACTTAATCGTATTTGAGTCGGACTTAATTGAAAATCACCAAAATAATAACGTTTTGCATTCGCTGCTAGTAATTTTGTTGCTAAATTTTGTGCCTCATAATCTGACTCATCTGTTAACGATTCTGCATTTGTTAAACTTTTTCCAAGACCAAAGAAATCGGCCATTCGTAATATTAATCGCTCTTCCAAATATACAGATAATGGACGTATTGACAATATAAAATGTTCAAAAATAACTGCATTTGTGTTAGGTCCCGGTAGCATTTTTATATTTAACTGAAGTACAGGTAAACGATATCGAGTTGGTGAATCATTATTTGTGTTTCTTATAGGGAACACAGTAACCGGACAAGGAGTTTCGAATAATTGATTATCTATTTGTAAATCACCAACACTTAAATCTAATGATCGTAATGATGATGTTGCTATTAACTCTGTTGTTATATGTTCAAGTGTAATAAAACTAATTTCATCGATTGGTAAGCGAGATAAAATCGATATTCCTAGTCCACGTATTAATTTTAAATTGATATTAAATTCATGTGAATTTTTCTCATTTGTATTTGAATTTTCATCGAGCATGTTATCATTGTTATTGTTTTGTTGATCTCTGATATTTGAAGCATGTTTCCAACTTGGATCTATCGATAAACTACTATTAAGATATTTCACATCACGAATTTGAATTGTTTTTATTGGACCATCCATGATTATACAAACAGATAACACACCAGACCCCGGACGTAATTTTTGTCTCTCAATTGCTTGTTCTATTGGTACAAGTGTTTTTGTAATATTATGAGAATCAGAAACAATCATTCCTAATACAGCTTCTGATGTTGGGCGTAGTCCGAAAAATCCTTCACTTGCTTGAACACACATATTTGTATGCTCACACATTAATCTTCCTTCTTCTGTAAAACGCCATGTTTGTGTAGATCTCCTCTGTTTATTAGGAGGACGTACGACTAGACATATATACTGCATTAATTGTGGTGGTTTTTCAATATCTAAAACATATCTTATAGATGAATGTGATTTACCATATTCCCGAGGTGGTGAAGAACCTTCATGTTCCAACTGTTTTTCGTTATTCATTCTCCATAATTGTGATCTATCACCAGGTTGTTTTCGAACTAAAACAACACGATTTTCAGAATTAACTCCTAACACCAACTGTTGACTATCAATATCAAAACCCGGTGAAATACCGTTTGTTGACGAAAAAGTTCCACTGAATGCAATATAAATAAAATTCTCATATGTTAAGTTATACTTCATTTGTCCTAAGTCACGAAGATTGTATGTTTGTGTTACATTACCAGGAGCTTCAAATTTTAGCATTTTTGGTCCATTTGGTTCATCTAATGCATACGCAATAGACGAATGTGGTTTAACCACAGTTGATTTACTGCGATTTTCTATTGAACTCCTAGCTTCTGGTTGATAAAATTTGATGGGAACCTCTGAATAATTATCGATCCGAATAGGTGGTGGGAGGACTTGTGCATTTCCAAATAATAGAAAATAAGTTGCACCTTGAAGAACAATTTCCAAACGAAGAAAATACATTTGGCCATGTACATCACGAATATTGATATAAAAACTTTGTGTTTCATGTATCGGAACACCTCCAGACCATAAACAATCTTTAACCTCAGGCAATCGTACACATAAATCCAGTTCTTGGTCTAACCTAGGCCAATGGAATGGCAAATTACAACCGGGAATAGCATCAATAATTGTTGATTTCGCCGCTGAACTAACATTCGCTGTAGTATAACACTTTTGTGCGAATTGTATTCTGTACGAACTTCTGTTATATAATTGAAATCTTGGAGAAAATGTAACAACGCTTGTTCTAGAATATCTTCCACGCCCACGTCTTACTTCTATTCCAATAATAAAAGTTTCATTTGTATTCCCCGAACGTAATTGTCGGTTTAATATATCTTTATGCAAGCTGATTAAGTTAAACGGTTGGCACCAGGTCGGATTTGCGCCATATCTTTTACCTAATCTTACGATTAGCTCACGTGAACCATCTGTATCACTGAACGAAAACAAAAATGGAGAAACAAGACGTGCTTGTTCGTTTTCTTGAAATTGACCCGAACTATCGTGTGAAACACCTTCTTGACGATAGACTAATGGTAATCCCGTTCGATTTATTAACCAATATTGAACGTAAATAGTTACTTGAACTCCTCGATCTTTTGATATGTGTATGCTTGCTTTTAAATTTAACAAACGTTTTTTTGTATCGAACAAACGTAGATCGGTTTCGAAATAGCCAGTATAACCAGTTATTAGAGTTAATTTTCCTGAAACCGGATAACTGTCTAATGTAATATTTAATTCTAGTTGTTCTTTTTGAAGATCTATCTCATAAATGCTGGCTGTTTCAGATTGTGCTATTCGACCTGGAATAAAAGAAGATATATTTGAGTTAATGACGTTCAAGAGCTCATATTTCATTCAGTAACACATCTTTCATTCAGTGAAAGTGACAAGTCAGCAAAAATCATTTCGTCCCATACACGTGGTTTCAAATAAGTATTAAGTGTATTGAGAACTCTAACGTTTCCCAGAATGGACTTGAAATTGGAGGGCTCGAATTCGATTCCCATTCAGGCAAAGTGCGCACGAAATTCAACTGAGCCACATGTTCTTAACACTAACACCATTTGGTGACTTGTACACACACTCTGGCAAAAACCTAAATAAAGAATACGACAAGCTCATCCTAAACGGAATAGAACAAACAATTTGACATGTCACTGAACACAGAACACAAAAAATAAGCACGTTAAATTAAAGTTCTGATAATCTTCTATACAAATAAACATTAGTCCCACAGTCCTCAAATGTGACTGTTGATAGACTCAAATGCCATTTGAGATTTGCATACGAACTTAACTGCTCGTCATTGAAAAGTTTTAAAAGAAGAAGTCTTCGTTGCCAAGTACATATAGAAATAGTTCAATATAGCATCTGATTCTTTAAGCACCTCGTGTCCTAGCCACTCTTAAAATTATTGAATTTTACCTATGGCATAATAGAACCGAGTGTAAGGGAATGCTCTTTGAGATATCAATCGAGATAGAGGAAACTGTGCTCCTCACCAATGACAAAGCCCGGTAATAAATGTTTCGCCGGGAGAATAATAGAATATTTGATCCCCAAATAAAAGTTTAAAATTATATGGTCAACCATCTTTTCCTAACAGACTGATACTACTCTAATACAAAATCTTCATTTTGTTACGTAACCTTATCAATGCCAATGTTCGAATCATTTGGCAGACACGTTTATCGACTGCACCACAGAGTTGATTGGTTAGATGCAAATTTAATTTCGTTGTTCAAATTTCTTTTTATTGAAAACTTTTGTCCATCTTCATTTGTTGTTCAAGTTTGAATTACTCAAAGTCGTTGTCATCAGACAAGTGTGGGTTTTATTATTTTTGGTGAATTAATTTCTTAACCTCACTGTGTGTGAATTCATAGGAAAAGTGAATATTTTTAATCTGAAATATCCTAAGCCACTTTGTGTTATTATTAATTGTTTCCAAACAATGTGAAATCAATTCTTGATACAGGGAACGCAAGGTTACGTGTTCGAATCCCAACCGAAACACGAATAAGAGAAAATGTGTTTTAATGTAATAGACTGTAATGTTTATTCAGAGAAACAATAAAAGATTTCGAATTGAAAAAATTCAAAAGATTCACAAAGTTACTTGACTTATATTGAATCACATACTTCAAAAAATAACCTCTGACCCTGCGTCAAGAATTGATTTCAAATTGATTGGAAACACTTAAAAAAAACACAAAGTGACTTAGGATATTACAGAATAAAAATATTCACTTTTTCTATGAATTCACACATAGTGCGGTTAAGAAATTAATTCACCAAAAAAAAGATATTACATCTACAAGATATTATATCGTTTGACAATTTGTTATCGATGTTTAATTTCACAATTCTTATTTATGGGTATACAATTTTTTTTTCGTTCACGATGCAATTTTACTTTAAACGAAGCAGCAACAGTTGGAAGGCATTCTCAAATGGTTGACGGACGGACTCAACGCAACGAAACATTATCAGCTATTCGTTGTAAATTTTTGCTGCGAAATGCAAGTTCAGATTTAAATTTTCGTTGCGTATTTGAGAAACAAAACTGTTTTAGCCATATTTGCGATTTATGTTTTTACCATAAAAACATAAATTTTGAATGTTCCACGCATAATCAATGCATCCATCCTGTACTGTGTAGCTTCGTTGACAATTCTCAATGCTGAAAAAACCTTGAACCGGGCTAATTTTCAACCAAATGCGATAAAAGTAGCATGTATCTAGATTGGGATACATCGCGTAGTTTGAAAATATAGTAAGTATGTTTAATTGAAGGTTTGGTTTTCTGTCGACTCGTTTTGTGCATTTTGGAAGCGTAGCATCATTCATTACCGAATCTTACGTTCAAAAACTAGGTTTACCTCGTAAAAAACAATGAACCACAGTTGAAGATCTAGCGTCAACAAAAGTCACTCTATCACTCTATTCTGAAGGAGACAAGTACAACTACCAAGTTGCGGGTTGTTTTTGATGCATCGGCCATAAACCAAATTGGAAACATTATTAAATAAAAACCTTGTTGTTGGCCCTAATTCAACAAACATTGAAAAAGATTCTTCTTAGGTTTCACTTAGACCCATATGCCATGATTGCCGACCTCGAAAAACTGTTTAGGCAGATTATAATTACCAAACCACTAGTCAAATGATGCAATTCGTGAGTTTCGTCTGCTTACTGTACCGTATGACACCGCACCAGCACTATTTCTGTTCACTAGAGTTTTGAAACAAATCTGTATTGACATTCAACAAACATATCCAATCGCGGGTACAATTGTCGGTAGAAATTTTTACATCGACGACCTGATGACTGAGGCAGATTCAATTGAGCAACTTCCCAGTCTCACGGGCGAAATATATTCCATAATAGCAGCCGTGTTTAACATTCAGAAGTAGCTTAGCAATTGTCTGTCGTATGCTGGCGATTTGAATAGAAACCGAAAAATAATTGAAGCTCTATTTTCTACAATTTTCAAATGCACTAGGTATCTTTTGGAACAACACATCTGATCTTTTTACCTACCGAGTTTTGCTAAATTAAGACGCATCATTCACAAAAAAAACGAATGCTATCTAAAGGTTCTAGATTTTTTGATCCTTATGGGCTACAGTAACCGTATACCCCATTTCGCTATGAATTAAAGTTAATTCAAACAATAACCATACCAAGATGGCTTAAATGTACCACCAAACTAATAACACTACACGGCTTCGCAGATGCATTCCAGTTTGAAAATAACAATTCCTAAGCATTTTAAGCCACTCAGCGGCAGTCAGGAGTTATTAGTTGCCATGGTTAGAAACCTTAACACGCCCTCTGGATGTTTTCGTTGGAAACCGAGTTTCACAAATCGTCATTCATCATACCAGAAAATATTGGAAACATATACCCACAAACCGGATTGTGCATCTAGAGGTATATTACCATCCGAATTACTAGAGCACTCTCTTTGGTGGGAGGGACCTGAATGGCTTAAATTGCAAGGATCAGAATTGCCGATGAAGTTTCAACAATCAATAACCTGTAATTTGACATCGTCTTCATCAGTAGAAGACATTATTGTAGCAAAAACGTCAAATTTTAATACTATCATTCGTTTACTAGCGTATTGCAAAAGATATGTTAACAATTGTAATTCAAAGTTTGAAGAAAGAGGAAGAGGTTTTCTTGGATACGATGAATTGAGTGAGGCTAAAATATGTTCAAAATATTTACTTTTTATTTGAAATAATGACAATTTGAAACTACCAATAACCAATAAATTACTAAACCTTAATCCGTTCCTTGATAAAAATTGTATTGAAATCACACATTTATATTCACCACTCTAAAGCAGAATTATTGGATAGTCAATTGTACATTCTTAACACGACGAGTGATCGAACGGTGTGTTAAGAGTACCAGATATACACCACAAATAATTAAGTGCATTATGGCCAATTTACCAATCAGTAAAGTCTTCCCGGTGAGTGCCTTTTTAGCAACACAAGTCAGCTATGCAAGATATAATTGATTTTACGGTTGTAATACATCGACAACCTTGTTAGCAACATTAATACAATACAAGAAGTCCACAACAATAGTTATCAACATTATCAGCATCAATACCAACATTCACCTATATTTGGTGCAACGAACTCTTTGTGGTTACGATAAATGTTCAACAATCCTGTTTATTTTGATGCAACGATTTTAGCATTTACACAATTTTTTTAAGAACTATCCGTTTAATTTGGTGCAACAATTTTCGGTAGTTACAATAAATTCTCAACAATCATCTGTTTAATTTTGGTGCAACAATTTGTTTATTTATATAATTTATTTATTTGATAATCATATGTTATGGTGCAACAATTCATTTATTTATATAATTATCTCGACAGTCATCTGTTTTGGTGCATTAAGAATTGTTGATTTTCTGTAAGTTCTATGGAGGGTAGAATGCTGAACAAATCAAGGAATAACTTAAATTTTTTTAATTATAATTCGACAGTCAAAACCTTTGTTTTTGGTACACCTAATAATTATCACGTGCATCCAGCATTTGTAAGGAGCCTAGGGTGAATTTGATCGAATCCACTGAAGCTAGGCGGAACAAACTCAAGGCACGCGTACCCTCTTGACGTCAGGATTACTTATGGTAACCCCGACCGACAACCAGCCTCGTTACAAGTGCGGAGGAACTGTTTATAATTTGTAAAGAATTTCGACACGAAAACTGAAGTAGCGCCGAGTTGAAAATTTAGAATCTATTCCACAGACATAGCGCCAAGAATCAAAAGCTAATCGTATGAGAGTAAAGAAGCGAAGGAGTATGATTGGTGCATGGTGGATCTGATTTCGTCCGAGCAAGTTTTTACTTTGCAAGTTCCACTAATTTGGCATTCAAATTAGACCATTGAGATAGAGAAGCTTGATTTAGTTTTTTGGAAAAGACTAGTTTGATTGCCAAACGCGCCTGAATCTTTTTGAATTAGCTTTAAGAAAAGTTTGTTAAATGTTTCGCCTTTTGATCGATATTCTTCTTTATATGACCATTTTTTCCAACTAAAAACTAACCTGGATATATATTGAATTATCTAAGTATTTGTAACTTTTAGAACAATTTGTTGAATAGGGAGACGGTTCAGATTACCTAGAGGTATGTGACGATATATATAATTTATATAGGTTTATTTTAGTGTTGGTAATTTTTCTTATCGAAAACAAGGCCTCTGATAAAATCGAAACAACTAAAATAAATCAAAATATGTTGAACCGGGATCGTTCAGATTCAATCCAAATTTTGGTGCAATCCATAGCAGCTTTAACCAAACAAAAATATGTGGATCACGAGTTAAATCACCGCAATAATATTGGGTGGATCCGAAAATCTCAGTGCATATGAAAATTTTCACGAAATACGTTGATGACAACATCGATTGGCCAAGACTGTAAAGTTGACATTCCAAACTTGTCACAAATAATTCCAATCGAAAAATTTCCTCCAGTCAAACAGCATTATTGAATGGATCA
Source organism: Diogma glabrata (assembly GCA_963693315.1). Taxonomy (NCBI): domain Eukaryota; kingdom Metazoa; phylum Arthropoda; class Insecta; order Diptera; family Cylindrotomidae; genus Diogma; species Diogma glabrata. The sequence goes on from OY856187.1 coordinate 65,188,413, forward strand.
AACCCTTAAAAATGTAACATTTAGCACTATCGGCTGTCACTATGAGTGAAAATTAGTACAATATTCCAGTTTTAAATATTTTCTGCATCACAAAAAGCAAATTTGCATCTTCAGGGATATTTGTTTCATTTAAAAATTTTAGCAAAGTTCACTATATCATGACAAATGGTATAATTTGTTGGTATTTGCGTTGCTAACAAAAAGTTTACAAAACAAAAGGTAAATTTGTATTATTATGGATTCGTCTAGCAATAGAAAAATACGTTATATAAAGAACAAAAGTCTGAGTGAGGTAGACTTTATGTAAAGGAATTGCTAGAGTTTTATTCACTTAACGTATATGGATGTCAAGTATGTGGATGTGTAAGTGGATGTAGTAACTTGTAAAAATTTTATCGTAAGATTTAACACGATTTGTTTGAGTTGGAATAGGATTAAGTTTGGTGTAAGCTTTGTGGATTGTTTATAATTTTTGACTTGAAATGCTAGAAAATAATTTATTTTTAAAAAATTTGAAACTTGATTCTCGTCTAGCTTAAGGGATTTAATGTAAGACCGAAAAAGTGTTTGTCTAGAGTCTTAACTTTCAGTTGTCTCTAATTAACGTTTTGTTCGTAAAAATTGCTAATGCAACTGTTACCGAAAGATATATTGAAGTTCAAAACGGTAGATGTGTAGCATTTTAATGTTGACTTTAGCAACACAAGTTTCACCTTTAATATGAGGATTAAGCATGCGATAATTTGAAGAAATTGTTTGCGATCTTATTCTTTAGTAATTCAACTGTCTGAAATTAATGGCATGGCGTTAAAAATGTTAATGCTGCTACTCGAAAAATTACAATCAGTTTCGGACTCGTAAAAAAACTGGAGTAACTTGATAAAAAATATTGGACGCGCTGATGAACACATCTCCGGACACTAAGTTTTTGGACATATAGTAATCTTATAATCTACAACTAATGGCTAACTATTGTTATGGATGTCGCGTAATTCTAATTAAAAAAGTTTTTCTTGCAAGTACTCCAATCCCTGCTACTGACATACGAGCTAACGTGATACATCACATACCACTGGCAATAGAAATGAGATGGTGGCAGATAAACTGTATTCAGTCAACGATGCCACCCTCAATCTTCCTCTTCCTATAACTGTGTGTGGATTTTAATCATTTAGAAAGACAGTGCGTCACAGGATCAAGGAATATGTCACCGGCTGGATTATTGGCAACTACATTTTTGTTTTGTTTCAGCAAATTTTTGTAAAAATTTACTATTTACTTTTTAATTTACTTTTATTTTCTTTATTCTATCATAAAATATTGGCCTATGTCATATTTTGTCAGTGATAGGATTTATTGTTTGGTTATCCATTCTTTAAAAAAATATATAAAAAACAAAAAAAAGAAAGATTTACGTCCATCAACATCTTTGAACGTATGTTGTTGAAGGACCTTGGTCTTAAAATGTTTTTTATGTGTTGTTGTGACACATACTGTAATTCCTACTTCACAACACATAAAAAAAAGTAAATAACCGGAAATTAGAATGCAAAACTGTTACAAATCATAATTTAAGCATATTTACAAACTCTAATAAAAAACAATTATCAGGAGCTGAAGTTCAAATAAACAAGTTCTCGGGAGCCCCCACCCAAGATTGAAGGACACGGTACCGTTACGAATGCTCCATATTGTACAGTTTAGTTGGACGACTCAATTATTCCCAAACGAACCCAACGACCATTTAGAAATTTAGGTTTTGGAGTTCAAGAGTTTTAAAGCGAATATCCCAATGTAGATTTAAATGTAAATGGTATAAAGGTATTGCTAGAAAGAAAAGTGATGTCATGAATCAGTTGTTAATTAGTTGTTTTTTTAAATAATATAAAAAATATATCTGAAAAAAATGAGTAACTCGGTCACATTATAACCGCTTGGGGTGTTCGTTGGAGTAAACAAGAGCAAGTGGAAACAATTACCATAAAAAAAACGTTAACCTCGTGTTCAAGGAGTGTAATTTAAGGGTTGTATCCAAGTATAAAAACACGATCATAACAACGTACAAAGCAATAGGAAGACCTATTTGAAACTACGCTGCATCCATATGGACACCTCAAGTCGCTAGCACCCACTGGAATAAGATACAAGTGTCACAAAACGCACCCTTCCGAACAGCAACCGGATGTCGTTTGATGGTTCACCGAGATCACCTGCACCAAGAATGTAACATATTGCCAGTCCGTCAACATAATGAAATGCTTACCAAACAATATCTATGGGCCTGTCACAAAGAGCAACATCCCTGCAGTGGAACTTATCCACGACTACACTAATTAGAAACATAAGGATAAGGCGTACTGAGAAATGTTTCTTGAATGATGTCAGAAACAACCAAGTAACCGGCAACATCGACGAGCTTACGTATAAAAGAGGCTTAAAAATAATTCATACGAGAGTTGTTAAAGACACAATAAAGAACTACACCCAAAATCGAGTTCTCAATAGTAAGCCACCAGCAGTCGCTGCAGAAGAGGTCAAATTACCGCAGCACCAGACCCATCCTAGTGCAATTAAGAATTGGTTGGTCACGTATCTTAAATAACTACATGAATAAAATTGACCAGAACATTGTTGAAAAGTGTCCCGCATGTGAGGGTACGCCGCAAGATGCAAACCACCTTTTCATTTGTCCAGAAAAACCAACCGAATTGACGAAGGAAGATTTGTGGTACCGCCCAAGGCAGCAGCTGAGTTTCTGAATCTGAACATGGAGCCGGCAGAGTAGCAGCACCACACCGTCGCTACAACAACAACAACAACAACAAGGTTTATATATTCGAAATTACAATATATCACAACACATAGATCCGTTTTAATACCTAAAGGTCCCAGTCCCCAACATTAATGGAGATTTTTTTTAAATAATGGCCAACTAAACGATATATTATATAATCGAAGATGACATAGTTAGTAATATCTCCCTGTTATTGGTATATAATATCTCACGTATACTTGTATGTCAAAAGTTAAACTACTGTTTCAAACATAAGACACAAAAAATTAATAAAACCATAAACTTACCACTACTACCACTTTCTAGTTTGTACAGCAAATCACAGGGCAGCAGATTATGAACACTCAACGGGGGCCATAGCGTAATTAAATGTCCTGGTACATATTCCCTTCTTGGATAGCCTTCTTTCTTCGCACTAACAACAATTCTATAATTTTTATCACAGTTTCCTGGGCAAGTCCTTAATTCCTGTCTGACACCAATATCATCATCATCCCGCCAATAAATCTTCCCAGGTGTATATTGAAAAGTATTAGCCAATGCTGAAAATTCAATTGATTCATACTTTTTCCAATAATCATTTCCATTAAACGTTTGTATTGTTGTTGCATTAGATTTGTTATCAGTTACTTGATATTCTTCTATTTTGTTTTGCGATGTTATTGGTTTGAAACACATATAAGCGTGAACATGAGTTAAAGGAACAAAATACACTTCATTTGATGGTACAATTATAGATTTCATGGCCGGCCAATTACGAAATCTTAAGTGTTCTTGGTCGTGTTCCATTTGTAATAAAATCGGATTATTTAATTGATTGTATAACCGTAATGCAGATCTTACTGTTATTAATTTTTGTGCTGATCCCTGTAATGTTACTTCAAATACTATTCTTGATTGTGGCATTCTTTCAAATCGTTCATGGTTGGCATGTCTAAAACATATTCCTACACGATCAACAGAAATTGGTCCGACTTCGGTCCAGCCTTCAACTCGAACACCAATTTGATGTAAATTCAATTTATGTGTTTCATGATGACGTAATTTTGTTTGTGGCCCAAAAGAAAAGGGACACGTTGTTCCAGTTTCAACACTATTCCATTTATTATTTTGATTCGATAATATATTTGTACTAGTACCCCCTGGTGTTGTTACAAATGTTGTAAACCATAAATTTAATCCAGTTTCATTCTTCAAAGCGAATGGAATAAATGGTGTACGTCTTCGTATCTCATTCTGTCCTGACATTGACTTTGTTTCACTACTGTAATAATCTTGCATCCAGTTCTCACGTACTAATTGAAACAATTCAATAATCGTTGTAGTTACATTCAACTTTAATAAGTCTTCACTGAAAATTTTTAAATGTAACCGATTTAAAGATGCTGCCAAACGGCTGAAACTGTAATTCCATTCAGCCTCACACTTCCATGGTTCGATTAAAGGTTCCCAACCACTCAGAGCACGATTAAAATAATCACTTTCAAATACTCCTTTTAAGCAACCAGCTTTAAATCCGCTGCTCTCTGAACTAACAACATCACCCAATTCTTGCCTCAAACTTAAGTTTGAAAGTGAAAGTTCGAGTAATGGTACATCGGCATCTTTACAATCATCGATGACACATAGAGATATACGATTTCCTTGTAATTCTATTGCAGTTATTTTTAAGGAATCTGTTTTGTTTACAAGGCGAACAGGACTTGCATTTTGAGTCAACCATATTGCTGCTTCACTTAATTGATTATCACACATTTCTAAGGCTCTGATGCAATCAGAACTTGAAAATCCAAGAGCTGTTAGAGAGTTGACAAAACCTGTAAGATTAAACAAGATTTATAGAAAATATTAAAATTAATTTAATGAATATTGCTTTACTTTGATTAACAAGAACACTTCTACTCAGTTCTTTTTTACTCTTCGCCATTTTTGTTTGTTTTGGCACCGATTCCAACATTCTAGTAAACATCTTAACATCATTATAACTTAATCTAATGAATAATTGTTTTTGTAATTGAACATCCAAAATACCATTTTTAATATCAAAATTAATGGTAACTGGATCAATGATAGACAACGCAGTCTCCTCTTCTGCTCCTAACACACAAGAAAACACCTCTAAATGATTTAAATTGATCGACATAACCTTACTTAATTCATGTGGTCGATACGACACCACCGTTGTACTTTTTAATATAATTGCATTGGTATCTAGTTTGTACTGTTTCTCTACAAAAATTAATTCTGAATCGGTTATATTCAATACCAACTCCATTTGTTCGTTATCCGTTGGGCTATTTAGCTCTTTTAAATTCGTTTTTTGTAATAAACTATTTCTTTCTTGATATTCTTGTGACTGATTAAAATTTCCATAACTAGGCAATTCTTCAGATTGAGATAGGAAATCTTTTAAATTTTCCAACCAGTCTAAGATTGCCATTATTCTCATATTATTCAATAAAATAATATATTTTGATTGATTATTTCTTCGCCGGCTATGTACTTCTAATTGAACATTATTTTGATTCGGATTGTTATGGTAAATTGGTTTTAATATATTCACAAACACATTTTTGTGTTTATTTATTTCATTTGGATTGTCGGAGAAATATCTTGAATCGTTTACTAGAATTTCTTGTGAGACTAAATCAACATCTTGTGATCCATCACTAAATGAATCAATTTTCAATGATGATTTTACAAAATTAATCTTAGCCAAGTTCTTATTATTTAGATATTTTTGTTCATCGGGCAGTTGAAGTTTTACAGAAACATCTTGAAGGTCTAACGTTATTGATAAAGTGTTCCATTTCGAATTTGTATCTAGAATATCATCGTCACTGCTGTAGCTAATCAAATTAAATGTACTATTTGAAAGACTTTCTGTAAATTTGGTATAAATATCGTCGATGGATTCTCCAAGATTATATGACAAAAATCCACGAACAAGTTTATACTGTTCTAAGCTTAAAGCCGCCTCAAGTTTTGATAAAGTTCCATGAACACTTATATCAGGAATATTATGACATTTCCATGTATCCATATTTCTCTCCACTCTCAACTTTAAATGACACTTATTATCTAATAAACTTCGTCCTTTTTTCACAATTAAATATCCACCCATATCCAAGGTTACATCATTTTTTGTATGCGTTTCGGATCGACTGTTCTCGTTTTTCTCAATCCGTGCTGCAGCAAATAGATCTGTGTTCAATAAGTCAACCATCATTACATCTAAAATTTCATTAAAATCAGATGGAGTTTGTTTAACACTAATCAATGAACTTTCGTTCGAATAATGAAATGAATTCACTAACGAAAATTCACCTAAATCTGCAACTATTATTTGATCGCTTTTAGAACTCATTGGAAGTAAAATAATTGGCGATCCGGCTTTTATTGTTAATCCAAGCTGAGTTTGACGTTGATAGATATTATGTTTGGATTCTGATGGTTTAATTTTTTTCATAACCGGCTGGAAAGAGAGCATATTTAATAATCAAATCTCTTCGAAATGAACAAATACTTACTGTTTGTAGTTGTAAAAATTCCCTAAAAAATTCTTGAATTTCTACAATAAAACGTTTGGTATGAACATACCGAACTGATGACATTTGTATTTTGAGAGTTGCATCCATTGCCAAAGTTCTCTTGTTTTGTCTTTGTTCATTTCTCATATAAATAAAATTCAACGCCTCAGACCCACTGGTAACAAATTTCTCACGGTAAATTGTTCCGTGTGATGTTAAATCCAATAACGAAACTGAACCCAAACTTCCTTCGACAGTCTTCCTTTCATCATGTTTTGAAACAACAAAACGAGCATTTGATACATTTGCTTTCGCCAGCTCATGATCGTCCCGTATTAAAACTAACGTTAACGAACGAATTGATATTTCTAATTCTGAATTTTCATTTTTGAATTCAACTTTTGATTCGCTTTGATTTTGATTTTTCGTTTCTTTTGTTGGTTTTGTTGTGTCCTGATCATCATCCTCAGATAGTAAACCAAAGAAATTTAAAACAACCAACCAACTTTTTACAGAAATTATTAAATTCAAACAATTAAAATCAATAGAGCTTGATTGTCGGAAACCATTATATTGAGTTACAAAATTTGGGCACTCAGGGTCAACTAATAATGCAGAATATAAAACTAAATTATCTTGCCTAACCTTAGGTGTCGGAGATGATGGCGGTGTAGATGGATATAAATTATTATTTTTATTTTTGTTATGAAAAAATGAAAAACCAGTCTCTAGGTTATCCGGTAATGATCCACCGGGTTCAACATTAAAACGATGAGCTCCAACTAGATTTGGGCAGGAATGTGATGAAAAGGCTGTACCCGGTCGATTTAAGTTTTCCGGTGACAATGATGTAACCATCGATCGATGTTTAGAATCTTCCAAGCAAAGTAAATCTTCCATTAATATTGATCGTAACGATATCTGTACATTTGTTTCGTATTGATTATTTTTCTCATAGTTAACATTAAAATCACAAAATGATATTTCGATTAATGGTTCATGGTTATCGTTTTGTAATTGTATGATGAATGTTGGAAGCTCAAACGTTACTTTTGGTTCTAGAGTCGATTTGGATTCTGATAAACTTTCATGGTACGTTAAACGTCTTTTGAAATTCTTTTCAATTTCGAATGAATCAATATGATCTTTATCGACTTCATCAACATTGATTCGGACATCTATTGGTGGTTTTATTAAATCGGTTGGTACCTTAAATATGTTGTCTGATGTTTCAATTAATTGTTCGTATTGTTGACGCGCTAGTGATAATCGAAGTGGTTTTATAACACTTCCAGTGATCTGAAAAATACCAAAACATAACCAATCTAGAATAAAAATTCCAAAATTAAAAGGTTAGTGTAAAAAACGTTAGTGTATATTATTGAGGATAACTATAAAGAGAAATCGACGAGGAGCTGAGATTCTCACCGCGTGAAATTAATGTTACAAGTTTAACTACTTATTTTTTTTTGAAGGAGATAGGGTTCACCATATCTGTATAGTTTTGTCAAGCTAATCGTTCAAACGAGTGATCTGAAATATTCTAACAGGGATACATGTGTGCCTTTTTATAAACCATAGTTTTTGACAGGTACATCTAGCGACTATGTTTGTGCTTTTCAATTCGTTACACATCAAACGATTAGGACAGCTTAGATTCTTATTCCTGTTAGGTTTACTCGGCTAACTTGACAAAAACTTGAGACTCTTGATCTCTTAGAGTTCGAAACCCCGGTTTGATTATAATATCAGGGCGAACGAAGTCAGTGGAGGACACCTTTCGTCCTGCCCTGTAACGGCCGATTGGCTCATACCTTTATGTCCATTGCTCAGCCAGTCAAAATTCGAATACGTATACTTCTCAACCCGTCTATTATTATGTGACGTTTAATTAAGGTTTTTATTTAAAGAAATTAAATTAAACATGGAACATAATTAGTGTGCTAAGGAAACGTTTAGGAGCTGCTTTTCTTAATAATCCTAGCCGGTAGATCGTTGTTTGTTGATTATGTTTAGATCACTAATCGCACTTATCACGCGTTTGGTGTTTTTTCTTTGGAACAATTTTCTTTAGAAATTATTGTCAATGAAGTCGACTGCCAGAACTCGCACCATTTAGTGATGATGGTTTCTGGTCCTCAAAAATTGATTATCATTTATAATCACCAATCCCATGGCCTAGAACCATATTACAAGATGACGCCCAGCATTGAGCTTGTGGCGTTCACATTGCTCCACCCAACTTTGTATCCTTTCAACGATAATTTAATTTAAGTTATTTTTTTTTCGTTGTGAGAGTGAGATTTGAGAAGAGAAAGCGAAGTCAGGTCTGAGTTTACCACCAACTGAGCAAGACGTCATATTTTAATACTGTTCCCTAAGTAGTTTAAGGATCAGAGGGCACCTAAGCATCACAAGGAAACATTGGCGACCCAGAACTATACTTGATCTAGTAAAATGATTAAAAAAAGTTTTTCCGATCTAATGGCAGATTAGATAATACTAATCCTTGTCACCGACATTCATCTCACAATCGTAACAAATCAATTCATTCTTTACAAAAGCGTTAACAACAGAGTCTGGTTGGAAAATCGCCCAATTGTTGAAAATACTGTCGCCGACTCATTGTCAAGAGTCGAAGAGGTACGATGAACTGAAAATATCGAATACGAGAAAATGGCTGACTTACAGCAAGACGATAAGGAATTAAAAAAAAACTAATTAACTCGAACAAAAGTTTGAAATTCTAAAAAAAAATTCCATTTTGGCACACAAATAGAAATTAAAAATTTACTGCGAGACCTCTACCGGTTCTACAAGATCATATATTCCTATACCATTTCGTAAACAGGTTTCGTAATCAGGTTCATGTCAGCACACGTTGTAACTCCATCCAATAAAAAAAATTATGATATATCCAGTAAAAGACTAGACAAAGAACATTTGAACATCGTTTGTCTCATACCACCATAAAAAATATGACATTTTCGGTAACGATGAACGATCGCTATACACGATGGCCTTAGGCAGGCCTCAGACATAAAATAGAAACAGTTGCTGAAATAATCATTAAAGAATGAATAAGTCGTTATGGTGTAACTACTCAAATAGTGACCGACAGAAGTGCCCAATTTGATTCAGTTCTGTATAATAAACTCGCAAAATCATTGGGATGCTAGAAATGTCATAACTGAAATAAGAAATATCCGTAACTAGCCGAAGCCGAATAGCCGAAGTCATAACATAATGTGTAATGATTCTTTACGAACCACTGTACAACGACCATACGAGGGACCATACCCAGTGACTCATAGGTCCGATAAGTGCAATTCAATATTGACAAAAAAACCAATGATTCAATAAACCAGTTAAAACCTTACTGTCTTTGTAGAAGCACATGACGCATTTCCCAAAAATCTAGACCCGCTAGGAGGGGAGTGTTGTGGTGTCCACACATTGCTCGAGACAACATTGTTTTCTCTCATTGATAATTTTATTTGTCTTATTTTGTTTGGTTGTGAGAGAGTGAAGTCAGTTCTGAGGTAACCATCAACTGTTACCTCCAAAATAATTAAGTCGCAATTGGTTTTTCTTAATAAAAAATGATATCTGGTATATCAATATGACTGATGTGAACTTCAAAGTAAAATAAATAGTGCATTACACACCAAGGTTTAAAGGTAAAGCTATTATTGACTGAGAACTTTTGGCCGAAGGATATAATGTTCGAGGCCTATATTTGCCTTCTCAACCGAGATATACGTATATAGAAATCTCGTTTTATGTTTTCATGACGAATATAGTCAGCGGACCTGCTCCTTTCGTTCTGTTCTGTAACTGTCGATCCATTATCTCAAAATTGATGTTCTATTGTTCCATTTCAAAATTATTGTTCCATTTCAAGCATTCGAAAATGTATACGAATATACAAATCTATATCGAATATACAAATCTATACTCCATTCACGATTGTGAACCAGTTGTTTCAACAAGACGTTGGCATACAACCATAAGGAACTTACTTCTAAAATAACCGTGTCAATTTTGGAACATTTATGTCAAACAAATGGCTACATTCCAAAAAGGCTTATATTTCGACCAATGGGCGGAATTTTATATCAACTTTCGAGTTGACAAATAGTCTAAACTAGAAATAATTCCAAAACAGACCAAAGAGCTTACAGAATATATTTTTCGAAAATTCAAAATTAATCAAAGTCAAAGATTTACATTTAATTTCGAATATTGTCATACTGAATACACTAGTTTACAAGAAAAATCTCCCTAAATAAAAGCCAGCTTTTCTTATAGATTTTGACCTGCTGAACACAAATATCATATTCATTTTTTTATGTTAGCTCTTGTTTTTGAGGTATTCGCGAAAAATTTTTCGGTGAACAAGGTTATTCCGGTTTTTGGATCGCATATTTTACAAAACAAACAAATTTAATGTATTAATGAAACAAGTGCACAGTAAAGATGCTAATAAACATTTTGAGCTTTTTTGGGTAAAAATCCATCAAGGATTCTGGAAGTTATATTCGAAAAAAGTTGAAAAAAAATCAAAATTTTATGAATTTTTAAAATTTTTCCATATTCAACGCCATAAATTTTGAACAAACAATGATTGTAAATTTTTATAATTCAATATTCTTAATACATTAATACATTGATTTTGTTTGCTTCGCGAATATCTCAAAAACAAGAGCTAACCTAAAAAAATGAATATGATATTCGTGTTCAGCAAGTCAAAATCCACAAGAAAAGTTGGGTTTAAGTCAGGGAGACAAAAAAAGATCAAAATTTGTAAACTAGTGATATCATTAAAAATTAAACGAGATACAGCGACATAAAAAAAATCCGTAACATCACTTACCATTAAGGTATCCTTTGGATCAATATTATCCAAAAAATAATCGTTAGATTTATCCGTAATTCTTGTTATTTCCAATCTAATGGCGGTATCATGAACAATTGCAATTGCATCATTTTGGCATGAATAAAATTCTTCAGCCCTTGGTAATGCAGTCAACCGCATTCTTTTTCTATGACTTGTATCCAAAGAATATAAATTCATATTTCGAATATCTATCATATACGTATCCAATCCTTCTCCCAAACTATTCAACTTTTGATTATCTTCCTCTAACATATCATCAAATTCAAAAAGTATCTGATGATCACTATCAAGTTTATCGACTAATGTTATAGAATTATCTCCATCATCATCATTATAAACAAGTTCATTGATTTTACTATCCGAAATAATAGTTTCTTCGGTAATTGGAAATATAGAGCTATCACATTTTCTGTCTTCAAAACTACCTAAATATTCTTTGGAATTTGTCTTATTATTATTAACAGATATTTTTCCTAAATGTGCAACCAGAACATGATGACTACAACTTGAACGTGGTACAACTAAAACAGGAGTATCCAATATTATATCTAATTTTATATTAACTTTATTTTTCTGATTTGACGATTTAGAGTTGATTGAGGTATGCTGGTGTGGTCGATCATTTCTAGCGGGTGATAGATTTTCAGCTGTTTTTGGTGTTGATGAAATAATATCGTTTCGAAGTTGAACTAAACCAAGTGCCATATCTGTGGCTTTTTCTCGAATCGAACGAGCTAAATTTCTGGACACAAATAAAATGAGAAATAGACGTTAAAAATGACAATAAAAATTTAAATGTAAGACTTACTTAATATATTGTTTAAACTCAGTTGCACACCAACTTAATTCCTGAACAAATCTAGCACAATGGGTATACCAAACCGAAGCCATTCTAATTTTAATATTAACAGATGCGTTTAAATTTTTCGAAATTGTAAATGAAAGTGCTTTTTCCGTTTTATGGCTATCAATCAAATACATTTCCTGTGTTAATGAACTAAACAAATCTCGTTCTAGATTTGGTGGATCGGTTAGCGGATCTTTACCAACTGATAATATCCTTTGATGGTTTATTCCTTCTGGTGTCAAATCCAGAACTTGTAACCCACCCAAAGAACCTTCAACACTTATTTCTGCTCCTAATGTTGCATGAATTCGAGCTTCACTCATTGTAATTGTTCCAACTTTGCGACCAACCATATAAGTATCCCGCATTATTGCTCGTAATACTAATACATTTAAACGATGAAAATCAAAAGTGATTTCGGTTCGAATCGGTGATATAACATCTTCTTTTCGTTTTAAATTTAATTCTTCGTTTAACGATAGTTGAGTTTGATTCGTTTTTTGAAAATTATTAGTTTTTGATAAAGTTTTGGGAAACACACGATTTGAGAAACCAATTAGTTCTACGATTGTTTCTTGATTTGCTAAAAAAAAAGAATATTACTTTTTTATGTAAAACAAGAATTTAGGAAACTTTGTTACCAATTATATCCAAATTATTGAATTGAATATTAGCTACGTGAAGTTTTTCACTTTCTTTTTCTGGTGTTATAATTATAATTTCAATAATGATAAGTGCATCTTTGTCAGGATTGGTGGTAGCATTCCAGGTGGAAGAAATTGCTGTATTATTAAAATAAATAGGAATTTTATTTAACTGAATTAAATGTTGCTAATCAAATAACACATTCCGGCGTCATTAATTGTATAGGGACAAATTTTGGTCCGTCGAGCCGGATTTCGAGAAGAATTTTTAAATTTAAAATTGTTTTTTTTTATTCCATGGCTTGTTAATACGGGTCTCTTAATAAATTCTGCTATCTAATTATTGTATTTCAAATTTGTGTCCCTTCACCGATTATGAAAAATTTTGTCCAGCAAGGGGTTTAGGTCGAAAATATAGACAATATTTTTACACAGACCGACCGAATGACTGACTTGGTTAAATAACTGAAATCTATCTACCTAGGAAAATATGCTTTTATCGTGTGCCGATTCAATAAACCACAAGAAAATACAAATAATACCTCTTTGTAAATTATTCAACGCTTTTGAAATTGAATGTGGACTAGTTGGTCTTCTTGAATCATATAAAGAATCTGGTGATCCTGGTGATGATGGTGAACACGGTTCGCTTTGTTTTAAACTCCCAGATACACTATCCATTCCTACATGACGATGACTTGCCATCAATAATTCAAAATCAGCACCAAACGATTGAATTGCATCAACTAATAATAGCCCATGAACTGATAATGTTATACTCGTATCACTTGGTTGATATCGTAAACCAGCTTTAACACCAGTTACCTGAAGTTCGGCTATACTTCGTCCACGCGATTGTACCTCTAATGCCATTTGGTCAATATTGAATTGAAGTAAGATTAATTTTGAAGCCTCTTTTTGAATTTCAACCTCACCAATAGGTGAACTGTTGGAGAACTCTTCAGATAAAGATTCTATGTCATCAACTGGTGACTTGTAAGGTGATTGTATGTCTTTGTTCGACAACAAATTAACTACATTCGTAATCGCAGAAATTTTTTGTTCATTAACATGCACGACTAGTTTTGGTAAAGTTCCAGTCATTGTTAAACTAGGATATTGTGGATCACTGGTATGAACAACTCTTCGTTCCAGTTGCAACGATATATTAAATCGATCTAAAACATGTAAAGTTGATGTTCCTTTTGAACTGGCAAATGATAATCTCTCTTTTCCTTTACATACAATAACCTGAAGTTCTGTTAAATCTAAATTATATCGATCATAAATTTTATTATGAATCACAACTTCATTTAACGTTCCATCTATATCAGATGACATATCCTGTAGCTCGGATAACGCTGTCACTAAAGTAGGAGAATCTGTTGTACTTGGTGAACCATGTGGTGTTGAACATGGTGTCGCAAACATTTCTTCATCCTCACTTATTTCTGTTCGTGTTGCTTCAGAATTATCAGGACTTTTCTTTCTCATACTTTGTAAATCACCGTTTGTCAATTGTAAACGACCAAAGTCGACAACAACAACACAATCATTTTTATTATTTAAATTTTCAGCAAATATTATTTGTGGTGCTGATATATCTATTTCTAATGTCCAGGTTTTACGTTCACCTAAATCCCCTTCAATTATATTTTCCCAATTTCTCATAAATTTCATTTTTGTTTGATGTTTCATTTCTTCAATTCGACGACGTGCTGCTGTTATTTGATGCGGTTTACAAACAAAATCAAAAAGCCATTTTATTGCATCTATAAATAAAAACAAAATAAACTCTTTCAATCCAGCGATTAACAAATACACGGTCTTGTCTTACCTATATTGTAGACAATATCCAACGATTGTGTTTTCAAAAATAACCGATAATCTGTATTGTATGACAACGGTTTTTGTTCATAATTTAAAATAAAAAGTGGCTCAGCATTTGTGACAACCGGATTTTGTTGTGTTTGACTTGCTTTAATCCTTTGAAATTGTAACCGTGTCGGTTTAATATTTTTTTCATCACTAAATTGCGGTTTGATTAAATCAGGAAAATCAGTGTTTGGAGTAAGACAATCTTTTACTAAAACCGTTCCCAACGATAAACCAACAAAGTAAGAACCAGATCTCGGTCGTGATTCTATATTAAGTAATAAATTTTCAAATAATAATTGTATCATTGATGTTTTTTCGGTCAACGTTGTTCCAGTACAAATATCTAGCGTTCCTTTTTTAAGCGTAAAATCAAATTTTCCAAAAACTGAATCACGTTTTAATAGGGAGTTTGTGTCAACAGTATCATTAGCTAACGCATTTAATATTTCATCTTCGAATTGAATTTCTTTTAATTTTTCATCGTTTATTATTTTTTCATGTGTTGTTGGTGATATAAAAACAGTTTCGGTAGGTGAAATTACTGTTGCTGTTTTTGATGCAGAACTATACCACCACTGAGGAAACCATTGTGATAATGTTCCTCGTTGTTTGTTGTCAGTTGTAATTTGATTTTTTATAACAGGAACAGTTCGGTAACACACTTCTCTTAAATATAAAATCTCATCATATATTCGATCTTTCTCTACTTTATCTTTTATACTTTTATCTTCTAAAGATATATTTTCATTTGGATATTGTATTAGTTTTGTATATATTTCAATGTATTTTTTATCTTGTAATACTTTTTCACGATCAAATTTGAATGTTTTGAAGAAAAAACCATGACATTTTGCTGCATAAATCCACCATAATTTTGAATCTTCCTTAATTGTAGAACGTGGTCGTAATAATCTAAACCTTCGAAATTTAGCAATGTCGTCTAAACCTTTTACACATTCGACCATTTGATTGTATTGCCACTGAAACAGAAATTAAAAAATTACAAAACCGAATAGAACAATAGAATAATTATAGTTTTGAATGAAGTAATTATATATTTTGTTGACTTACATCGACTAAGGTCATAGAAACTTCATTTAAAACTAAATCACATACTAATCGAGGTCGTGTTCTTGTTCTTAGTGGTGTCTCGCTACGATCTCTTTTTAATCTAGCTTGTGCACTAACAGGACTTATAATAAAATGATGCTTCCATAGTCCTTTATTATTTAACATAGCATCAGCTAGTTTGTTTGAACTAACATTACCAAATGTTTCACTATTATTTAATGGATCCCAATAAAAACTTAAATTCTGTAGTTCAACTAATTTAAATGCAGCCGAATGTTGACTCCAATTTGATGTAAAACCGGCAATCCAATTTGGATCACAACTTTGTGCTGATAATGATTCAATTGTTATACCACAAGCAAATCTATTATCCGGCACAGTTAAGGAATCTTCATAACGTATATGTACATCATTTATTTTTAATTGTAAATTTTCAACAATATTTGTTACAAGAGTTGTTCCATAACTCATCCATCCTGAATAAGAAGATGCGTAATATCCACCTTCGATGGCCGTTTCTCGTTGTGCTCTCCATGTAGCTTCTATACGATCTAATCTTGATAATTTATATTCTAAATCTGCATTCTCTTCAGCCTCAGCATCCCACTAAAAATGAATTAAATAATGATTTGTATAAAAAATGGGGAAACATTGACATATTTATTCTAATTTATATAATCAAATCTTAGGAACAAGTGTTTGAACATTTTTGTTGTTTATGGCACGAAGCCAATTCACATAAATTTAACAAAGAGAAAGTTATTTTATTATTTTGTTTTTGTTATTAATGAGTTGGACATATTAGAGAAGTTTATCTGATTTAACATCATGCAATTTTTAATGGTTTATCTTATCAGGGAAGCCCTTATGTCGCTCCATTCTCAAAAGCGTTATACCTTTGTTTTGGTTAAGTAATATTCAACAAGATTACTTTGTCGATTTCAGTATTGGTTGTTAAAACATTAGCAATAATTTCATCTAGATTAAGATGAAATTCACGAAATATTAAAAAATTTCCCCTTGCCGTAACTTTAATTTTTCTATAAGATGCCTATTTCAAAACTGATCAAATAATTTGACAAGGTCGCCAAAACAACTGAATGTGTTAACAGATTATCTTCGGCATTTGTTTTGAAGGGTGGAATGCCGTCACGCGCGAAAGGATTTGTTAATATTCATAGAAGGAAATATTTTTGATTCGATACAATTTTGGTACAATTGGCTTCTGATACGACTTGGTGAATAGAGCGATACAACCATGTTTGGTGTTTCTAGAAAATCTCCAAACCTTATCTTTAAGATCGATTGCATGGATGTCATTCACGATAGGATGGAGGAAACCCGATAAGTTCGACGATCTGACTAAATACAAAAAATATTTATGCAAAACTTCTTCATAAAAGTTTCAAGTAAACTTTTATTTGAATCTTCGTCTATTTATTTTTACTTAACCACAATTATAAATTGTGTGAAGTAATGAAATCTATCGAAAGAAAGAAATCTTACATACCCCAAATTTTGTTTTTTCTTTTGTTTTTGACCAACCTCTATATAAATAACCAATCGCCAATAAACCGTCTGTGTGTGGGTGGGTGGTTGGATGGGTGCGTGACATACCTGCATAGGATCCTGATGAATCTTTGGCAAATGATTCAGGTTCACTTAAAAATGTAAGATCTGGATTCATTTCAAATTTGGAGAAAATGGCGGTGAGTCTATGGAACACCTCTAAGTTTAAATCTTCAATAACTTCTAATCCCGGCTTATGTTCTTATGAAAACTTGGTATATAAGGTTTTAGTATTGTTTCTAACATTTCTGCATACCAACTTCCGGTTTGTCACTTCCGGTTAAAAAGTTTTTTTTTCAGGAGTTTATCCGTACTGTAGCCTACAATTGGGGGTGGGGGTTCCCGAGCACCTGTTTTTTTTAAAGCTCAATAACATCTAATAATCGAATTGGATGAAACTTGGTACATAAGCATTTAGTACGGTTCACATCAGTTCTGCATCCCAACTTCCGGTTTTTCACTTCCGGTAAAAAAAATTTTTGTAATTTTTTGAAGTTTTTTCAGTGTCTTTATGCACAGTACAGCCTACAGTAATGAAGTGATTATGATGAAACTTATGAAAAAGGTTTCAATTAGTGTGACAAGATAATTATCATCTTTTGGAACACATTGATCAAAGTGGCGGGAGGGGTTTCCATATAACTGCTGACTTTTAACAATTTGTTTTTTAAGTTTGTTGGGAGCATACAGACTTCAATCATTAATAAATTTTAATGACACTTTGAGAAAAGAGGGAGACTTAAATGACCAAAGAACTGATTAGATTTTGGACAGTATTGTGATAAGTAGTGGGGTCCGCAACACCTGTTTATTGTGTCACCATTTTTTCAATGTTTGTTGGGAGCATACAGCATTCGTTCGTGAATGAATTTTTATGACACTTTGGAAAAAGATGCAAATATGTATGGCAAGGAAGTGATTAGTTTTTGAGCGATAGTGAACAAAGAGGTTGGGGTCCTCCGAGCACCCATTTTTTGAAAGCTCAATAACAACTGCACCTGATAATCGAATTGGATGAAACTTTGTACATAAACATTTAGTACGGTTCACAACAGTTATGCATCCCAACTTCCGGTTTGTCACTTCCGGTTAAAAATTTTTTTTGCTCTCGTACAACAGAATTTATGTTTGTTGGGATACTACTGCTTTCTTTAATATTTTTATAATTAGAACAACGCGAAATCTATAACATTGGTTAGCTTTTAAATAAAGTATTTGATGAATATTTTTTTTTAAGGCGTTCATGCTCCATATAGGAGCGTTGCCAGGCTAATCAGCTTTGAATATTCATCACGGTCAGTCGCAACAGCGACATAATTACCATGGAAGCCGATTTTTTTAAGGTCGTTTATTACGTCAGCCTTCCATTGTAGTCGTGGTCTACCTCGCGGACGCCCACTTCTAGGAGTACTAACGTACATTTTCCTAATCATTCCAGACTGTGAATCGGCTCGTAGAACATGCCCAAACCAAGCAATCCTATTAGAACGGATACAACCTATTATATCAGAACCCTCAAGAAGGTCTCTGATCTCAAAGTTGTATCGGGTTCTATACTCTCCATCGTCTCTCTTAAGTGGACCGAAACTGTAGCGTAAGATCTTACGCTCAAATACAGATAAATGCGATTCGTCATTTTCGGTGATCCAAGGAGAGGTTTAATTGAGTAGAAAATTCGATTACCTGCAGCGATTCGAGCTTTTATATCTGTAAGTATGCTGTTGTTTGAGTCAAGCCTTGATCCCAAATATTTAAAAGATTCAACTCCCTCAATTCATTCATCGCCGCACATCAAATCTTTCTTCTCAGCATCTTTTGAAACATTCATATGTTTGGTTTTATTGTAGTTAATTTGCAGACCAATTTTTCTAGCACCACTCTCAAGCGACTTGAAAGTCTCACTCATAACAGCTTCACTTCGGCCGAGGATGACAACATCATTAGCGTAAGCAATCATCTGTACTGAGTTTATTGACAAGATATTGTTATTAGTCGGTAGTTTCTTTTGACGGCATACATATTCCAAGGCTAAAGTAAAAAGTATAGGAGAGATAGCATCACCTTGTTGTGGCCAAGATGGTAAGGTTAAAACATAATCAAATTTAACGTTTGTTTATTTATTATAATGTTCATTTACAATTTATTTAATTTTTTTTATAACTAATTTGTTCGTATAATATATGTTTGGATTTTTATCACTTTTTCTATTATAGGTCATCAACACAAACCCTTTTAGTTAAGGTTAAATGCTCACCTATTTCCTTTGAATTTAATATTATAACTCTCTTATTTAAAAGTATGAGTTCAAAACGGTTTAGATTTACAAGCTTCACTGTTTTGTTGTGATTTTATTAATTCAACTACTTAATTTTTTGGCACAATTCTTATAATTAAAATTTTAAACATCATTATAATTTAGTTTTCAAGTTCCACACTACTGATTTATTTTAGAGGCACCAATCTACTAATTTAATTTGTATGCACAATTCTACCGATATATTTTATAGGCACAATTTAATTTATACGTGCAACTCTACTGATTTAATTTATATATGAACAATTCTCTTTTTAATACCCAAAACACAATTCACTGGATTCTTTTGGTTCAACTCACTTAACTCGTTTTATTGTTTAATTCAACTCTCCTATAAAAATTCAAGTCACACGATTAATGTAATTTTCTTTATTTATAATACAAAAATTGTTATAAGAAATGTTATTTTTTTAACAATATTTTAACAAACAACTCATTTCGACTTAACAATTTTTCCTTTAATTTTATAAAATAAACAAAAATGAAACAAAACAAAACATTTAACTTCTTGCCTATATTTGTTTTCTTAATTAATTTAATAATAATTATTTACAAGAAGTGTTGAACTTGAGGAAGTCGCTAATCGTTTCCTATATTTGTTTTCTTAATTAATTTAATATTTAAGTGAATATGATAGAGGGGTTGATAAGTTGGTTCCCAACAACCTTGTCTTACACCGTCCATAGCTTCTGGGAGTGGTTCTGTGGTCGTCCAAGTATTCCCTCAGCAGCGCTTAAAACAGCATCTTTGAGCAAATACCATGAAATATCGACGTCTCCATTAATGGTTTCGGATTTATCCAATGTTTCGGCAATATGGTTTTGATATCTCTCTTCCGTTTCAGCATTCTTTAATGATGAGATGTTAAAACGTGTCCGTTGATTGGATTTAGGAATGCCTGGATTTGGGAAGTGGAACATTATCGTAGCACATACAAGAAAGTGGTCACTTCCAATGTATGCACCTCTAAAGGACCCCACATCTAGAACACTCGAAAAGAAACGTGCTGTAACTAGCACGTGATCAATTTGATTTCGAGTGTTTCCATTCGGTGAGACCCAAGTCTGTTTATGAATCGATCGGTGCGGAAAGAAAGTACTGGCAATTCTCAAATTATTTGATAATGCAAACTCAGTCATTTTATCACCATTATCATTCGAATTCAAATGCAGACTGTTGGGGCCCACCACAATTCCATAAGAGCTATCTCTTCCAACCTGCCCATTTAAGTCACCAAGCATCATAATGAAGTCGCGTGTTCTATACAAATCTTGTTTTCCTATTATTAGCTGTCTAATTTCTTGCAGCGCTATGATCCATCCCATACCTCTCAGCCTCTGTTTCTAGACTTATAAGAGCATCAGGAGCGCTCAGTCTACGCACGATCCACGTTCCGATTCGGTAGTCCTTTCATGCTAGCTATGATAACAATTCGGCAATGAAAACTAGCAACCCAAGCGGCAGTCAACATTGTTTTGAATAATTTTAAGAAACTAAAAGGAATCAAAATCTCCGTAAACCGACCAAAGAGTTGTGTCAAAAAAGAAAATTGTTTGCCATAAGGAAAAAATTTCGTATGATAGACAACTCCAAGAAAGTCCAAATACAACAACTGGTGTTCTAAGGTCATGATGAACGCTTTTTTTAAACCTCTGCGGGTTGAAGTCACCTGAGACTAAGGATTCCGGCAAACTATTCCATTTGTATGCAGTTTGTATGCAGCGTGGGATCTCGACCGTTTGACTGGTTGCGGTAGCCGACTGTCGAGTGGAACGGGGGTAAGAATAAGTTTGAGGCATGATGCTGCTGATTTCATCTGAGCACTGCTGATGACGATATTTGTAAAAAACAACGAGGTCAGCAACAGTGCGACGATGTTGTAGGGAATCAAGTTTTGATGCCAAAGTTCGATCACCCACAATTCGTATAGCCCGCTTTTGAACGAAGTCTAAGAGGGCCAAGATGGAAATAGAAGCAGCTCCCCAAACTTGACAACAGCACTCCATACAGGGACGAATATAGGACTTATAAACATGGAGGAATTGGTATGGAGTGAAAAATTTTTGCATCTATTTAGGAGGCCGAGTTTTTTAGACGCGCTTTTTGCCATCGCCATTACATGATCGTTCCAGAGTAGGTCATTTGAAACTGTGACACCCAATAAACGAATGTTTTTACATTCACCTATTGGTTCATCACACATACTGAATAAAATATCTTTGGGGAACTCGGTCTTTGATCTGGAAACAATCAACAGCTGTGTTTTGGTAGAGTTGAAATTGACCCCAAGTTTTGGTCACCCCAATCGGCGACATTTTTAGGTCTTTATTCAAGTTTATGGCAGCGTCGATGGCAACGATGGCACGTCAATTATATAGAGATGCTCTGTTAATCCAAAAATTAAATAATTACCAGAACAATAAAACATGGAGCTCTGCACTAAAAGAACTCTGAGAAAAAAAATTGTTTGCAGAAAAAAATTTGTTATGTATATAAATCAATATCAACGACTTAATAATCCCCTCCTGCACTGTTAGTCTAATTTAGAATGCCTAGCCTTTTATCAAGTGTGACGACATACTTACATGATAAGAAAATATCAATAGAAGAAAGAGGTTCACTTTGTTTTCTAGAAAATTTGAAAGAAAACAAGGCTCCAGGTGAGGATCAAATTGAGATTTTTAAAAATGCTCCAAATAATTTAACATAAATAATTATTGAAGCCTTTAATGAAATTTTTGAAGCCGCTCAGGTTCCGCTCAGGCTTTCAGGAGTTCTTCAAATTTATATTTTCATTTTTTAAAAAGAAAGATGTATATGATGTGTCAGCGTATCGTTTAAATCGGTATTTCTAAGCAGGTTGACCACTTACTTGGGCAGATCAGTACATCATTCTGAATTAATTCGAAGGCAGATTGGCGGCAGTGTAGAACCGAAAATGTATTTCAGAATGGTTCAACACAAACCTACACGTTATGATATATAGAAAGGTTTAGTGCTATTAACTTTAATATAGATTGATATATGTATGTGTTAGATTTTAAAACTGTTGCTCTTTCTAACAATCCTGGAGATATTATTTAGTCATCATTTCAGGGTTACGAACTCGTACTTAATACTCCGAAGACTCCGGGTTTGAAGGTACGTCTTCGGAGCTGCGGAGCTAGGACTATTTTTCCGGGTTTATAGAAAATTTTGAATTGCATGATGTAATCGAATTATAAAACGTTCTCCTTTACAAATCTTTTTACAACCTTTTTAACAACGCTATTTTCATATACAGCACTGATAATTCACTGTTTGTGCTTGAAAAAATAGTATGAATTTAATAAAAATTGTTGTCGGTGACGTGTACAATTATTTCTCGACAAGTGTATTTATCGACAAGCTTCAACAATTATACAAGCATTTCTCGACGTTTTGGTTCATATCTCGTCTAAATGTAGCTGTGCAATCCTGAGACCTTCAGGAACATTCAACAGCACTAACTCTTGCATTAAATCGAAAAATGAGAAAATTCGGATCATTTCCCCCAACCTCCGAAATCGTCTCTCTGGCTGCTGATTACAAATTCGAGAACCAAAAGCAAGTGAGGGTGATGCCAACCTTTAAAACCACCCAGGCAGTGATTCAAAAAATTAATATTTTTCATGGGAAATCGTCAATCGGGGAGAACAAAGTTGTTTAGATTTCGAAGTATTTTATGGTTTGATTATAATTATTAAAGGAAGAATACATAGAACCAGACATAAATATTATTGTTTGTGTCATTGTGTTGTTGAAAAGTTTTTGTTTGTGAATATATTGATGAATAAAAATATTAATTGTTGTACCACTGATACTTCCGGGGTGGTTTTGGGTTATATTTCGACCACCTTCAATTGCTTTAAGATCCCCGAACACCCTGCGGAGAAACGATCTCCGATGTGAAGTTTTAACTTTTCAAAAAAAATTATCATTATTACTGTTTGAGATGCTTTGGCAGGGGAGAAACTCCCCAAATTTTCTCATTTCTAGGTAATGCAGGGATTAGTGCTAATAAATCTGCCTGAAAGTCTAAGGAATCCAAGGAAAAAAGAATTTTTAAAATCGGTGCTGTTCCACCACTTTTTCAAATTTTCCGGCTTATTAAGTGGACTAACTATACTAAACCCTTGCCACAGACCAAAGTTTTGCGTGTCGGAGTGAGACGTTTGAAACCCTTCATATTTTATAATAACTTTGAAACTGTTTATCGAATTTATAGAAATTTAATGAAATCTTCAGGTTTGCATAAAATTTATTCGGGTTTATGTTGTGTAATAGTTGGTAACCATGCATTATAGACGCGAACAGGTATTACTTTCTTCATGCAGGCAATCTTGGTGAGTCAACTCGCCAACACCAACATGGCTGCAGAACACCTGACCACTTGGCAAAAAATGATTAATAAATTAAGTGAAATAAAACACTTATTGTTGACTATTGACAATTTGCAACACAACAACAAGTGTTTTATTTCAATTAATTTATTAATGTATTTGGACTGATATGGTTTACTGATTTAGACTGATATGGTTAACTTTCTGATATGGTTTTTCTATAACGTTAAATTTTTTGAGCACTTTCTAGAATTTTCAGTTCGCCTAATCCCAATTGGTGTCCACGATTCTGCGTTACGGATGTCATCTCTTTGGGTGGAAAGTGGACACGTTTGGAATTATACCGTCTGGGGTGTGGCCAAATCTATCTTTGTTAAAAAAATTCTCGGAATTTTTTTTCCACAGAGAGGACGTCAAGTGGTAAAAATATTTACTGAATTCAATTTCAGGAAAATTGATAATATTATCACAGTCCGCTTTGTTAAAACTATTTTAGATTTTCTTCTCGGATTTCATTTGATTCATGGAACTGCTTAAAGTGATTATGCTCACGTGAATTGATTATATTTGGATGCCGGCCATTTCATCTTAAAATCATTTTTTATATCTGCTTAAGAATCTATTAAGATCATTCCAACTGTGTAATACATCAGTGACAAAATAAACATGTCACAAAGAACTGATAAAATATATTGCATCATCTCCAACTTAGTAACATGGTTAGAAAAATAATTTAAAATTAGAACATATATTAACATGTTACCAAATGACAGCTTCTCAAGATGGACGGGTCTACGCCCCAGAAGTACTCGGAACCCAGTTCCGACCAAGGACCATCACAAAAATTTCGACGAAAGGTCGAAAAAATTTCCGACGCTCCATTTTTCGGATAAAGCAGCAGTTGTCACTGGCCTCACTGCTTCAGATCCTCCTCGTCATGGCCGGTATTGAAAGAAATCCTGGACCAACTAAAATATGGCATTGTGCAATATGCAAAAACATTTTAAGGGCAAACACTATATCCGTCCAGTGTAATAGCTGTAAAGAATGGTGTCATCTTAAGAACTGCTCAGGCCTTGCAACACATAAGCAATGGACCAAAAACTACATAGCGCCATGTTGCTATGCATCAAGTCAACATATAAATACGAGCTCGCAACAGAACACAATGCGAATGAGCACACACCCGGAAACCCCAAGTGATGTGAAAATAATGCAGCTAAATTGTAACGGTCTCTTAAACAAAATCGATGATATCATCAACTTTATGTATAAAAACAATATTCTAGTCGCGGTTTTGCAAGAAACCAAATTAAATGTTAGATCTAAGATTAGTGATAGTATCTGTGATTATAGAATTATAAGACTGGATAGAGGGAAGGACAAAGATGGTGGCCTTGCCTTTATCATACACAAAACCATTATCTACCGTACAACCACATTACCAGCAGTACCGGGAACTGATAAACACCTAGAACAACTAGGTATTACAATAAAATCCGGAAATACGGAGATAAATCTAGTCAATATTTATATTCCACCAGTAAGCAGCTGTGATATAGGTTATGAACCGTCCATAGGACATTTATTTTACACCAAAGACTGTTTAATTCTCGGAGATATAAATGCTCACCACGATCTATGGCACTCACACTTGAACACTGACTCAAGAGGTGAAAATATTGCTGATCAAATTGACGGCTCCAACTTTGGAGTCCTAAATGAACCACAACCAACAAGAGTAACAAACAACTCATACTCGTCTCCAGATGTTTCACTTGCCAGCATGTCACTAATGCCAATCGCTAAATGGAGAACTGAAATTGCATTGGGATCAGACCATGTGCCCATCATCATCACCTTAAGCCGTTCCTTAAACGAAATGAAATCCGAGAAGAAAACTTACATTAATTTTAACAAAGCAAACTGGGATAATTTTACCACTTTTACTGAATTAGAATTCAGTAAGCAAATTTTACCAATTGACGCCCTCTATGGGGAAAGAAAATTCAGAGAAATTTTTAACAAAGACAGATCTCGCTTCATTCCAGCCGGCAGAATACAAAATATTAAACCAAACTTCCCACAAGAAGCCTGTGTACTTTCCTCCCAAAGAGATGACATCCGTAAGGCTGATCCAACTGATTCTAGAATTCCGGGCCTGAACAAGCAGATAAATAAACTGGTAATGGAACATAAACGCAACAAATGGAAAGATTTAGTGAGTAAGTCAAACTTTGGCACAAATAAAAGTCTGTGGAAGGTGATAAAGGGTTTAACACATCCGCGTCAATCGCATAACAACTGCATGATCTCCTTCGATGATATCCCAACAGAAAACCATAGAAAATGCGCAACAAAATTCAACACACAGTTTACAGAAAAGCAAAGTAAACATGAAAAAGAAACCAGGTCAGTATTAAGACATATGCGCAAACTCAATACTGAAAATTTCGAGGATATCATATTTTTCGAAGAAGATGTTGGAAACGCAATAAAGAAATCCAAACCATCTAAAGCTATTGGACCAGATGGCATCTCAGCCATCATGGTAAAACACATTGGACCCAAAGGATTGAACTTTCTCACTACCATACTCAACACATCTCTAAATACGCTCCAGATACCAAATATCTGGAAAACGGCTAGAATAAGTCCCATTTTGAAACCTGGCAAGACCGATCTCTATCCTCTCATCGGTTGCAAAATTGATAGAAGCACTACTACTACCTCGGTTAACAGAATCCTGCAATTTGGCGTCACATCAGCATGGCTTTAGGAAAGCACACAGTACAACCACCGCGCTTCATAGAATCCAAAACCAAATCAGCGATGGTCTAAACCAAAAACAACCCTGTGCTAGAGCAATTTTAGTTGCACTTGACCTGTCAAAAGCTTTCGACACAGTGTCATATGCTGCACTACTGAACGACATATTCAACACCAATCTGCCAGGTCTAATTAAACGCAGGTTGTGCAACTATCTAAGAGGCCGCCAAACATGAGTTGAGTTCCGTAACTCTAGATCTAAGATGAGAGTGCTCAGACAAGGAGTTCCACAAGGTGGAGTTCTCTCGCCTTCATTATTCAACCTCTACTTAAGTAGTTTACCTGCACCACCGGAAGGAATAACTATCACGTCATATGCAGACGACTGCACGGTGCTTGCAACAGGAAACAACCTGGAACAACTCACCAATGTCCTAAACACCTACCTCAACACCTTGAATGAATGGTTTAAAACCAAAAAATTGAAATTGTCCACTGAAAAGTCCACTTCTACACTTTTCACCACATGGACGAAGGAGGTAAATACAACACTCAATATCTGCATTGACAACATACTAATTCCTACTGTGAAAAATCCAAAATTGCTGGGGATTACATTCGATCCACTACGTAAATTCAACGATCATGCTCAGCAAGTAAATACAAAACTTAAAAACAGGAATAACGCACTGAAAGCTCTAGCGGGCAGTTCGTGGGGTAAGGATAAAAACACAATAATAACGGCATATAAAGCAATAAGAAGGCCTTTCATAAATTACGCTGCTCCCATTTGGACTCCCCAAGTCGCTGACACCCACTGGAATAAGTTACAGATAACACAGAACGCAGCCTTGCGTACAGCAACCGGATGTCACTTGATGGCCCACCGAGATCACCTGCACGAGGAATGCAACATATTGCCGGTCCGTGAACACAACGAAATGCTTACCAAACAATATCTTTGGTCCTGTCATAGAGAGCAGCATCCCTGCAACACCTTACCCATGACAACACCACCTAGAGACATAAGAAGAACTGCAAAATGCTACCTACAAGATGTTAGAAGCAATGAAGACATAAATAACATCGACGAGCCTACGTATAAGAGGGGGTTGAAAAATATGCATATCAAAACCGTTGAAGACACAATAAAGAACTACGCCCGAATCGAGTTCTTAATAGCAAACCACCACAAGTCGCTGCTGAAGAGGTAAAACTGCCACGCAGCACCAGAACCACCCTAGCGCAGTTAAGATCCGGTTGGTCACGCATCTTAAATAACTACATGAGTAGAATTGACCATGAAATTATTGACAAGTGTGAAGTGTCCCATATGTGAGGGCACGCCACATGATGCTAATCACCTTTTCAATTGTCCAGAGAAACCAACCGACCTGACGAAGGAAGATCTGTGGTACCGCCCAAGGGCAGTAGCAGAGTTCCTGAATCTGGACTTGGAGCCGGAAGAATAGCACCACAACTCGTCGCTACAACAACAACAACAACCAAATGACTATGATGTATTTAAGAAGTTAGGCACACGTTTGCAATCACACTGAACAATAATTCAACTCTGTCAGCACGACGCACAGTGGGATTTTTTGTGCAATAAGTAATTTTTTCGACACATAAAATTTAAAAATGTAATGATGTAGTTTTGTAGAAAATTGATTCAGTATGAAGAATCCATAAATTGTATCTCAAAAAAACGTTTATTTGTCTTTGAAATAATGAAGTAAAGTCACATGTAAATTTTGGTCCAAAATATTGAAAACTGTTTACGCACTTCTATAGTGTTTGTACGTAAGATAACTTTATTGCTCTTATTTAAATGGTGATTATTTTCAAATATAGCCTTTTCTGCGTATTTAAAAAAAAAATTATAAAGATCGCTCATATGGTTTAAGAGATATGATAGAATAAAATTGGTTCTATAATATGCCGTGATTGCAAACTTCCTTGGAAGAAAAAAAAGGTTGCTCGGTCGTGCTAGGTGCTCCCGCTATAATAAAATGAAAGGTAAGACTCCATACTATCAATTAAAAAAAAAAAAAGCTTAAATAATTAATAATCTTTTATAAAATCATAAAATTTATAAAATCATAAAATCATGAAATTTTGGGTTCTATGGGCGGTGGGTAGTGGGCGTGACCAATTTTTATGTAACTTTATTTTGTTCTTAATTGAGGTAATAAAAGGCTCTGTGCCAAAATTCAAAAACTTTGGGCCAAAAATAAAGTTTGGGTTCTATGGGCGGTGGGGTAGTGGGCGTGGCCAATTTTGATGAAACTTTATATTTTTCTTAATTGAGCTAACCAAAGGCTCAGAGCAAAATTTCAACATTCTACGAGCACTTCTTATATTTTTTGCCAAACATTGTATGAACAAATCCCACTGTGCGACGTTTTATCGATTTTATATAAACAAACAATAACAATTATATTCACAATATAATTATTAAGATAAGATTGTTTTTACACTTAATTTTATCTTGCTCTGCACTTTAGTATATAGGAAAAACATAACTAAAAACTGTTTAGCAAATGTAAAAACGATTGAGGTTTGAAAGAAGCTATTAATTATCGCTAAGACTGTAAATATATCCTAGTTAATCTGTTTTAAGTAATATATAATTATATTTTGACAATTAAGGTTCATGTTTATGAACCTTAAAATATTTTGATAAATCGCAAGAAAAATTTTGTCAACAAAATTTTTAAAGCTAAATTTAAACAAATAACTGAGACGATAGACTTCGATTTTCTTACAAACCTATTTTTAAATCAATGTAGAAATGGATACTGCACATCGTCAATATTAATGTGTTTAGATTACTTACTTGAACACAAGTTTTTTCAATTAAATATTTAATTATTTATTGATATTAAAAATTAATAATTTTATAAAAGAAGAAAAATATTTGTTTATATTTCACAGTCAAATAATTTCAGTAAACAAATTTTAATTTCAAGTCAAACATTTTTATTTTCATGCTAAAAGTATTGTTGGCAATAAATAAACCGATTTTTTAAGTAAGTATCGATCTTTAAGACCAAAATAGAAACGGAATATTCACATTCAACATTTAAACTATTGAGGGCATACATATTGTTTATTTATATAATACTAGAATATAACCATAATGAAACTGACTAAAGTGACTAAAATCTGAACAATTCACCAACAGCTAATTCATACAAAACACAGCGTTTGATTGTGAAAAATGCGTTTATCGCAATTTTATTCTTCTCTGAAACGATTATATAAACGCAATAGCCAAATTTTGGCAAATGTCTATCATGAGCAACGGATGCAGTATGCGAACAGATAAATATTTTGTTGTTGAATAAACAAACGGTAAAAATTGATTATCGGAAAACATAAACCGAAAATGACTTAACAGAAATGTTTATATACCTAGTTTTATCAAAATCGCTTATCAGAGCAAAAAATTAAACCAAAACATTTTTGATAAAAATTTCCAACCTACCTCATTCAAATTCACCGGTCCAACAACTATATAAACTTTTTCGATTAATATACACCAAGGTGCTGTCCTGAATTGCCGTACAGGAACTTGAAGTTTTATTTTCCCAATGGAACCACTTAAAGCTTCTAATGGTAAACCTAAATTTCTTAATGCATCGCGTCTTAATGGTAAATTTTCTAATTCAACTTCACCTAAAAATAGACATAAACAAAATAATTAAATTCATGTATTTATTATTTTGTAGTAAATTTGTATCCGGATTTATGCACTTATACATATAATGACAAAGTAAATTAAAAATATTTATATGACTGAACTCTTGTTAACTTTTTATACCAGCAACAAAATTACGTAAAT
Organism: Diogma glabrata; assembly: GCA_963693315.1. Classification (NCBI taxonomy): domain Eukaryota; kingdom Metazoa; phylum Arthropoda; class Insecta; order Diptera; family Cylindrotomidae; genus Diogma; species Diogma glabrata. The sequence continues at coordinate 65,218,937 of OY856187.1, forward strand.
TGATTACAAAATATAAATTTTTTCAGTTTTAGATAATTTCATGTTGACTATTACACTATAGCAATTGGAACAACATATGGAAAGATGATGAGATGAGATGTGAAGATTATCAATTAATTTTGTACGAATGAAATTAATTAGCAGGAGGGAAATATAAAAATCCAACTTTTGACAAGACGATTTATCTCCATCCTGTGTACAGATCTCAAATATTTACATTATTGCTAGAAAGTTTTATTAGTTTCAAGTTTTGACGAGCGGTGCATTGCCATGCAAAACTTAAGTTTAAGAATATTTATCCCAACTTTCTTTTATTTAATTTATTCAATTTTAGTTGCAAAGCATTGAAATTCTTAAATGCAAATTTAATACATTATTTACATAAATAATAAAAGAAATTGAAAAATAATCGAAAAATTCTAGTTAGGATCTTGATGCAACTTTGATATATGATATGGGTTCACTTGAAAATGGAATATTTGGATTCATTTCAAAATGAGACAAAATGGAACCAACACCCGTATTTTAAATCCTGGCTTTCATCTTGTTGAGACTTAGTATATAAGGTTTTAGTATTGTTTACAATATATCTGCCGGTTTGTCACTTCCGATTAAAGATTTTTTTAAAAAAATGTTTAAGGTTTTTATTATCCGTACTACAGTTACAAATTGATTTTCAAACAAAATTTATAAATTTTTCTTTCATTATGAGAATTATTTATTAGTTTTTAGAGAACATTGGGCAAAGGGGTGGGTTGGGGTTCATCATACAACATATGATTTTTGCTGTTTAGTTTCAGTTTTTATTGATTTGTAATTTTTTTTATTTTTAATCTACGAGCGTGACAGCCTCGCATAGTACCCACGCGGCGCGTACTCCAGTTCCTGCTATTGAGATACGAGTTAACGTGATATATCACATTTCACGGGCAATATCAATGAGACGTCACTAGCCAAGGTAATATCCCATTGGCCCATGTGATATTTACTCGAGCGCGTACTCCAGTTCCTGCTATTGAGATACGAGTTAACGTGATATATCACATTTCACGGGCAATATCAATGAGACGTCACTAGCCAAGGTAATATCCCATTGGCCCATGTGATATTTTGTTATGTGATAGGATTTATTGTTTAATTGTTTATTCCTTAACCAAAAATATTAAAATAACTAAAGTAGTCAACATAGATGTCAAGTGTTTTGCAACGATAGATGTCGCTGTTTTTATTTCATACTTCGTTTAATCGAGCATTTTTTCGAATATTTTATTATTTTCTTGTGATTCAAACTCAGCGATATAAAGTGAAGACATTCATTTTATTGAGATTACCATTGCCATTTTGTACCGGGATAACTTTTTTTCCAGCTAACTAACCGAACTAACCAGTTCAACTCTAACCAGAATAGAATACAACAATCAACAAAAAAACATGGTCCGAGCCGGATTCTAGACCATAACCTAATAGTGTAAACAAAGCGTGAGCAGAAATTTTCATTTTTTGTAATAATAAATTAGATTTACTTATACACTGAGAGATTTAAACAAAGGATTTATAATGAAATTGTCATTGGGCGAAGATAGTAGAATGATTAATTTATTTTACACTACTCGGATTTAATACCACCAATTAAACGTTTTGTGAAATCATTCATACGTATGTGAGTTCAAGTAACCGGTTTCACTACCGCTACTCAGGTTAGCGAAGTAAAGGCAACTCTTTAACTTGATGAGTGGAGAGAATTCCAAACTTTGGAAAATAAAGTAAAAGGCAAATTTGACGAGTCAGATGTGGAAGTAGTTGAGAAGATTGAAAATTACTCCACCGACCTTAAACAAAAATTATTTAAATGGTTCAAAATGCTTGAAAAACATCAAGACTCCAACGAACGAAATTACACTATGTCTTAAACATGAATGTCCTAAAAATAAAAAGTGAAATACGTTTATCTCGTGTTAACATACTAGTATTTGGTGGTAGTTATATAGAGTTTCTATCTTTTCGCAATATATCGATACACCACAATCAGAACATTTCAAAAACCCATAAACTACAATATTTAAAAGACTTACTCAAAGGAGAAACTCATTCCCTTATCAACCACTTAGCTGTTACTGATTCCAATTATGAAGAGGCAATGGGATAAGGTTGAAACCATACATGACAAATGAAAACATGTAGTGTCATCTTCATTAAAATAATTTATGGAGCAGCCTATTTTACATAAAGGTTGTACTAAATCTATGCGTTACATAGGTGTTGTCTCAGAAGAAGCGGTGCGTGGTTTAAAAGTTCTTGGTGCAGAAGCGGAAAGTCGATTTATAACGGAATTCAGTAGCTATGGATGTCCGTTATGTTCAGTTGAACACTATTTGGGAAGATGTGAAAAGTTTCTTGCATTGCCAGTCTGTGTACCGATGATAAAAAACTGTAGATCACTGTAGATCACCGTTGCAAAAATATGCAATTGTACGATCCAAATTTTGACAAATCTACTCCCATTGATATTTTAATTGGCGCAGATAAATTATTTTCAATCCCTGATAATGGTCAGAAACAATTTGAGTCGACTGTTTTTCAAAAAACTAATTTTGGTTGGGAGATGTATGGCCTTCCTCGATCATAGCATTCAGTTGGACGTAGACATAGCTACAACTTTTCAGCAATTTTGGGGGATAGAGGAAGGTTCTACAATAAATACAACTAGGGGACCCCTGTGCATTTGCATAAATTTTAGAACAAATATTTTTTTAAGCCTGAAATAAAATCACAATCCAAAATAATACGTATATTCGCAAGCAAGCTTAAATTGAAATTGAAATGAGAATAAAATTTAGGAGAAAAGAAATTCAAAAAATTTCGCTTATTTGTTTCGTTTATTTTAGTCGTTTTCGATTTTTTTATACCTTTTTGTATTCTCTTCTTTCTCTTTTGTATTCTCTTCTTTTCTATGGCTACGCTTTTTCGTGACTTGTGTGTTATATATATGATTACTCCAAAAGAAAAAAGATGTAAGGCATTCTACATTACTACTCAAACATGACAAAAAGATAGAAGGTATATCCCACTTTAATTTAACTCCCCCCTCCCACTCCTTTAATTAGTCATCATTCAAGGGGAGAAATTCAGTTGACGTCGCAATCCAACGATTCATTACGTTAGAATATAAACTAACAAATGATGTTATACTGAGGCAGCGATCGAGCAAATAAGTGAATATCAACAAATGGGCCACATAGTTAAATTGAAACCACTAATCCAAAACTCATAAGCAACACAAACACATTTTACTTACCTCATAATGCGGAAACTAAAGAAAACAGAGATGCAACAAAGGTGCTAATTGTATTCGATAGGATTAATGGTCGGCCCGACTATTTAGTCAATATTATGGACCACACTGATACGCTTTAGGTGCAATCGAATTGCCTTAACTGCCGACATAGAGAGTATGTATCGTCAGGTTGTCGTTACTCCAGAGAATACCGACTATTAGCAACGTTTCGTGACTTCGGCGGGCAAACGCTGATCAACGACTTAAACACGACTTAAACACGACTTAAACACAACGACTTAAACACTTTAAATTAACGAGAGTAACATTCGATCTGGTATGTTCTGCATTTTTAGCGATTCGTACCCTTGAAATAATTTTGCGTCATATATCAAACGAGTTCTACATCGATGATTTTTATCTGGCTTCAGTTAAATGCAGGGTGCGGTTGAAATAAAAGCGAACATGGTCAACGTATTGCAGGGAGGAGGTTTCGTATTAAGAATTGGCGTTCCAACATTCTAGGTTTGTGTAATAAACAAAACGAATGGACTATAACAAAATAGGAAGTACGAGCACTTCTACAACACCAGTGCTGGGATTACATCTAATCCAGTAGAAGACACACTAGTTTTTAATGTTCGCCCCGAACGAGAAGGCCAAATTATGAAAAGGAAAATAATAGATTAATTATCTCGGGCGTTTGATCTGTTAGGTTACGTGTCTCCCTCTATAATATTGATGAACATAATATTTCAAAAGCTTTGGGTTTTAAGTAGGGTTGCACCGATAAGCAAAATTGCCGATTACCGATTACCGATTAATCGGCTTCCTTTATCAGCCGATACCGATTAATCGGCTGCCGATTATTTGATGAAAATGAGTAAAACAAACCTACACAAAGAATTTTTTAATTAGACTATTAATTAGAACGCGGGACTTTTCTTTAAAAGTCGGGACAATTCCACCAAAATCGGGACGCTTTGTAACCTTAGTTTAAAATATTATGCAAATGTCGCTTTTATTTTTTTAATTTATAGTTCGACAATATTTAAATAAAAAAATTTTGTAACTGTTGAAAGTGCTTTTTTGCAAATTTCTGGCAACTATTTTCCATTTGTAGGTAAAACAATCTGCAGTCCGCTTGTTTATTTTTTACCCAATATCTATAAGTGAACGGTGTCACATTTGGTGGATTCATGTATTTGGGAACGACATCGTTGTCATTATTTCAAGCATGGTTACTCTGCTATGGAAATAATAAAAACTTACGTATTTATAAGACAGAAGCCACGAACGGCAAACTTCGAGAACCACACTGCCATTAATGACCGAACGAGAAACTTTGCACCGAATTTTTTAACACAAATCGAGTTTTCCCAATCTAAAACAAACTGTACTTCTTATAACGTATTGAACTGAGAGCATTTTAGGCAAGACAAAATAGATTTAGTGAATATTTCATGTTTCTAAGCTAAACGAATGTTTTATTGCCAATTAAATTATATAGTACCCTAGATCTAGTTTTGAACTCTTTTTAAATTTATTTTCGATTACTTTCGATATTTTCTGGGTGCTTCGCAATATTAACCCTACAGACTGTTCAGCACTCGGAACCATGCTTTTACTGGTTTGGAAATATTTCTGACTGATATGCTGCATGTTTTTAAGCATACATGATTTTTCTATTATATCGAGTATCTCATAAACTACAAACCCTATGGGTCTAACTGAAATTTAAGATGCGTATAAAATTATCCTGTCCACCCAAAATGGCGTAGTTATTAGTAAATAAAGTTGTTTTTGTTTGTTTTGCAGGGATGCGATGTAAGGCTATAAAAAATATACATTTTTTACCAAGGCCACTTTATCAAATAAAAGGGGGGTACATCAGTATTTTTACATTTATTTTTGAAATTTACACCGCGCACTTTTTGTATAATTTTGATTAATAGCAGTCCTTCCATGGTGTTTTTCGCTTTGTTCCGACCCTGATTGACTGAAAAACTTACGAGTTCGGAATGATAGAAAAATTAATAAATTTACAATGAAAAATACAATGATGTCTCAAGTAAGAATTTATGAATGGCTAAAACCAACATTCATGACACAGTTTATAGAAGTGTCATTTGAAAGAGCTTTTACTTTAAGTAATTTCGCAATTTTTTATATAATTTGTCACAGATTTGTCATATTTTTAAACAGCCCTCACTCAACCTTATACATTTTTAAAGGGGTTTTTAACTATGGCTGACTATGGTGTTTTAGAATTTGGTATTTGTTGTGTTTAAAATGAAATAAACAATTAAAAACGCATGTCTTGATAATCGGCCGATTAATCGGACAAAAAAGCCGATGCCGATTATTCGGCAAAATGGCCGATTACCGATTGTCTACCGATTAATCGATGCAACCCTAGTTTTAAGGCTTAACTGGGATAATAAATTACCTAAGGAATACGAAAAAGAATATCGAAGCGATAAAAACGAATTCAACTATTATTAAGACATAGGAATTCCACAATATACAATCATGAGGAATATATTCATGGCTTTGCAGATGCAAGTGAGGTTCCAATAGTGAATACCAGAGTCATCGATAAAAAAGGAGTTGTTATAAACTGATTGACATTTAAAACAAAGTTAAATATATCAAGAGTTTCGCTGTCGAGATAGGTTCTATGTGCAGCACACGTATTAGCAAAGGTAATGCATATGGTCAGAGAAATAATAGCGCCCATGCTACATTGCATGCATAAACAGATTCATTAATTGTTTTGGCATATCTATCAACGTATACCGCTAGATGGAAGTTTGTAGGAAATCGTACCAGTCAAATAATAGATAAATTTTCAAGAAAACATTGGTCAAATATGTCCTCCGATTTTGTCCATTGGTCATATGTCTCCTCCAGACAATCATGGCGCCAGAGGATATCTCTATACGGACATTGTTAACTTTACCACATAGTGGTGGTATGGCCCCAGTGGCTCAAGTAATCTGAAAAAGCTGGCCTGTAGCAATGTACTACATCGATCAAAATATTAGTTGAGAAAGAGCTTAGCAAGATTAGAGCACCAATTCATGCATTACAAACCACCATTGAGGAGAGCTGGTTAAGTACCCTATTTAACAAAAAATCTAACCTCAGTAAAATATTCATAATTATTGCATATGTTATGCGGTACAAAATGAATCAAAGATCAAGCTAACAAAAGTAGAGGTCAGAAATTAGGGTTGCCACGTTTTAAAAGTTTCAAAGTAGGACACACTACCCCTACGGTCTTAAAACTAAAAAACTCGTTGGATTTGTGCCACTTAATTTTTCAGTTATAAAATAAATATTTTTTTAAAAAATTAGGTTTCGGTTTGGTGTAAGTATGAATGTATGTGCGTTATTTCTGTAATGCTAATTGATTTATTTATAATGAATAATGGCATACAAATTCGCATTTATGTTATCAGCCTCCAATGCGGTAACACTCGAAAAACTTAAATTTAAAGTTTTTAAGGACTCAGAAATACAGCTAAACATACCGTCTGCTGATTCATTGGCACTTTCATTCAAATCAATAAACTTATGTTGTAAGCCATTTACTCATAAATAGTTCTGTTTTGTATATTTACATTTTCCTTTAAAAACGTTAGCTTTCTGTAGCCAAATATTTTGCTTTATAACAAAATTCAGTTCAGTCATTTTGTTTTATTAATAATACTAATACTCAAAAACTAAAATTATTTTCTTAAAATATTAGTCGAGTCAAATTAGCGTCAAAATCGATAAAACTTTTAAGTCCTCAGGGACAGTTCCGATTTTGATGATTTTTTTTTAACATGTGTGTTTCAATATATTGTTACGATTACAGAAAAATCCAGACGATTACAATGACTTCCAGAAAAATCAAAACACAACAACCAATTAATGAAATGAATAGTGTTGTTGTTGTACTTCGTGGAATTTGGGTCAACAATAAATAAAATTAAATGATTTTATGAATCAAATCAGCATAACGTAAAGTAATCGAATATTCTACTATTTTCTCAAGGTTTCTAAAAAGTGACCTCGAATTTTCTAGAACTTTGGCAGAATGGTAAATAAGCGATTGCCTCTTGTAGATTAGGAATTAGTGTTATTTTAAACCTGCGATAGTGAATTTATAATTATAAAAGCGATTTTTAAATTAGTTTTTGTGAATAAAGTTTAAAGTGTTATTAAGTAGAAATAATTTGTGTACTATCTACGTTTACAACTGTTGTAAACCCTTTGTAAATGAACTCACAGAGTTCGAAACCGGTAGGGATAATAAAAAAAGTTAATAATAATAGGATTGTTTAAATTAATATTTTTCTACTCAAGAAACAAAACGTTTTTTTCTCAATTGTTTTATTGTTAATTAAGTGAGTAAAAGTAATTGGTGCTACAATTTTAAATTATTAAAAAAATTAAAAATATTTATATATATTTGAAATTTTCTAAATATAAATATTTTTACAATATTGTTGTTTACTTTTACTTATTATCTAAGGCATAGTGGGTGGTTTTTAAGGGTTGAAAAGTTGGAAATACACAATAAATTATTTTCGAAAATATAAAATAAGTTTTATTTTACATAGTTAAATAAGGTGGCAATTCATAAAATGCTGAAACCTACATTTTTTCTATTTTTTCACGAAGGAGGAGTGTTCACCCCTTAAACCTAAAAAACGCAAGTCAGGCTTATGTCACTTTTGAAGTTAAGGGTAAGATGAAATTAATTCCTAATTTTCACGAAAACGTCGACGTAGGTTCGATGAAGGATTTTTACTTTCAGTTATACCTTGTAATATATATCAATCATACATTTTAAACTCATATAATTTATATTAGATGAAAATACGATTTTATTGTTTGGAAATGTTTAATAATGGAAATTTTTATTATTAATATGGGGACTTTTTTGCCCTTTAATCTCTCTCTCTCTCTCTCCGGCGTTTACATCCCATGAAGGGATTTTGCCGTCTGTGCAATAAGCTTCCAATCATCTCGTTAGATGACCAGTTGACCCCAGTTTCGACATCCTATATCACGAAGGTCTTGGATGATGTCATCACGCCAGCGTTGTCTAGGTCTTGCTCTACGACGAACACCAGCTGGTTGTTGTTGGGACGCTTTTTTTATCATTCTATCCAATGGAGCCCTTTCTACATGACAACCATCTAATCCGGTTGGATTTAATGAATCCGATTACATCCAAGCCTCCAAAAAGCTGTCTGATTTCATGATTCATTCGGATTCTATACTGATTTTCAGCAACTTTACATAAACCATAAAATGTTCGTATGACCTCCCTCTCGAATGTTGATAAAATTCTACAATCGGAGGAAGTCAGTGTCCAGCTTTCACTTCCAAATGTAAGCACAGGTCGGATTAATGCTTTGTAAAATGTGAGTTTACACGACCGCGAAAGATGTTTTGATCGCAGAAATTTTGAGTATGCGTAGAAAACTCTGTATGCGGCAGAGACACGGGCTTTGATATCTGCCTGCATGTCATTTGACGATGTTATTACAGACCCGAGGTATTTGAAGTTTTCCACGCGTTCCACTTCATAGTCGCCAGTATCCAGATTTCCAGGAAGTATGTTCTTAGATGTTGTTAACACTTTAGTTTTGCCGGTGTTGATGTATAATCCAAGCCGATTAGCATTTCTTTCAAGCTGAGAGAGACTATCCTTAATATCGCTTGTTCTACGTCCGAGAAGCACAATATCATCTGCGCAGCCAAGAACTTGACTAGATTTGTTATATATGCAGTTTTGTGTCTCAATTCGGCTTTTTATTATCGAGTACTCCCAGCGCAAATTAAATAGTACGAGCGCGAGTGCATCACCTTGTCGAACACCTGATGTTATATCGAAAGGATCAGAAACTGACCCTTCGATTACTATTCTACAATTTGATCCCGATGTTGTGAGTTTGCACAGAGAAACAAGTTTCTCTGATATACCAAGGCATATGAGTGCGGACCAGAGGTTGTCGCGGATGATACTATCATATGCTTGCCTGAACTCAACGTAAAGCTGGTGAATGCTGATGTTGTACTCCACATTAGCTAGTATTTTGTATGCAGTATTCAACAGTGCGATGCCACGATAATTTGCACACTTTAGACGATCCCTTTCTTATGTAGCGGAACAATAAGAGCTGTTTTCCATTTAGCAAGGAGTTCTTCTTAAGAGGTTCACAAGATGATGATTCTCTTTCTTTTTCTCTCACTTCGCTGATGCCTCCTCTTCCTGTCTTGTGTGTGTTAGGAGGGTCCAAGATGGAATATGTTGTGACATATGCTCTGGATGGGTACATTATAAATGTTCTGGTCTCTCGCAAAATGACATTAAGACCCAGCAGTCTAACTTATCCAAAGAGTGGCTTTGCTCTGGCTGCAGTAAGATAAGCAGTGATCCAATTGCGCTCATGAAGATTCAAATTACAAGCATCAATGCATTTCGCTTATCAACTGATGCTGTGCATCAAACCTTATCACAAGAGATTCACAACCTTGAAGCCTCCCATGTTAGTCTTGCAGCGGACTTCCAGCGCATGTCAGACCTTCTTAAAAGTAGCTCACAGGATTGGGCTGGTATTAAAGCTACAGTCACAGAATTCGCTACTGAAATAAATTCTATTACAGGTAACTTAGCTAAATTTGAGCAAAAGGCTGAGTCTGTGGACTCAGCTGCTGCCTCATATGCATTGCCGCAGACTAGAGTTCAGTCTCTTGAGCATGAAAAACTAAGAATGTTAAGACTTCAGAGGAGGAATGATATTATCATTTCAGGTCTTCCTATTGCAGTACCAGATCTTCACAGTACTATCCTTAAAAATTTTCGAATTTTTCTGCCTGGTTTTGATGAAAGGCTGATCACATCTTACCGTTGGGTGAACCCCAATAAATCTACGGCTGTTGTAACATTATCTCATACACAAGTTCGTGATAACATCATGGCTGATTATTTCAAGAAAAGGAAAATCCTAGCCTCTGATCTTAATGATGGCATTAACGATCATTCCATCATTTATTTAAATGACAACCTCCCGCCTCCATTGGCTGCTCTTGTCAAGCAAGCAAGGATCCTAAAAAAGAAACATTATTTCTGGTTTTCGCATTGGTGTTGCATCTGTTGTTGTTTTTAGTGATGGATCATCTTTTACTTTTGCCGACCTTGCATCTCTAAATCTGCAATTTCCTATATCTTGAATATGTTGCTATGATGCTCTACTTGCTTTCTTTTTATTTTCTTGTCCCTGTCTTTACTTGTATCTCTCACTGCAGAGAGTTCTCCTATGAATTAAATCTTCCTTTTCGTTTTTTGTTCCTCACCCCCTTTTCCCTTCACCCTTTCCTTGCTTTGTAGTTTTCGCTTTTTCATTTTGCCTTCTTCATGGCAGGTAGCCAGGTAGCTCAACCCCTGAGTACTAGAGGCAGAATATCTTGTCTACTTGGTGGTCCTAGTGATTCCCTTAACATTGGCCATTTTAATGCTCAGAGCCTTAATCCCAAACTCAACTCATCTAAGCTTGAGGAAATCCGTCTTCTACTTAAGAACAACTGTCTTGGTGGGTGTATCTGAGACTTGGTTCAAGCAGTACACTTCCAACACTGCTATTGCTATTGATGGATATCGGGTGCATCGTTTGGATAGACCTAATAGAAGGGGTGGTGGTGTTGCACTTTATGTCAGTAACTAACTCAAGTCCAAAGTCATCCATACATTATCTGACTCCTATGCTGAAGTTATTTTTGTTCAGGTGACAGTTGGAACGCTGTCTCTTGCTATTGTTTCTTATTTGCCCTCAGGTGACATTGAACTGGTAGAAGAGGCTATTGCTGAGGTTGCGGTTAACTACCCGTATGCTGTTGTTATGGGTGACTTCAATGTCAATCTCCTGTCTCCTCAATCATTGACTATCTGGAATGGTCTTGGCTTTAATTTCGAACAACTGTCCCGCGCATCATGCTCCCTCATCCCTTCTATCTAATGCTCAGAGTAACCTTAATGTTACTTCCGGTTTCTGTATAGATTTCTTTTTGTTCGGTGATGATTGTCCAGTCAGGGCTCGAAATCAATTCTGGGTACCTGGTATATCGCATAATGCCTTTATAATTATGTCACTAGGGATTTCCAAAGCACTTCAAGTTTCTTATAGATGTGTTCCGGAGTTTGACAAGATTGACACAGTTAGCTTATTTTCTTTTTTGGACACTGTTAATTTTTCTACTATCTACTCTCATACCGACATTGACACTAAACTAAATTTTCTAAGCGAGGTTATCTGCCATGCTATGGATAAGTTCCTTCCCTAAAGAAAGATTCGGCTTAACAAAGCTACCACAATTCACATTTTTGAGATTTAGCCTATTGCGAATTCCTTAGGGATGGCACAGCCGCGAATCGGGATGTCTTTCGCGTGCATAGAAATAAATTTAAGGCTATGGTTCGTAGAGCTAAACTAGATGATGGAAACAAAATCTTCAATGGTGCATATTCTTCATCTGATCTCTGGAGAAAAATTAGGAATACTGGTGTCCTTTCTGACCGTGGGGAAGTTCCCTTCCTTAATAAAGCAGAACTTAATTGCATTAATCGAAACTTTGTTAAACCCAATAGTTTTCCTGCTCTTGATCGACCTGATTTTAATCTGCCTGAGGATGGCAACGCCTGCTCTTTTCGTTCTGTAACCTGCGAAGAGCTGTGGTTAACGTTTCAGACAATTGGTTCCAACTCTGTTGGGTTGGATAATATTCCACTGAAGTTCTTGAAGCTCATATCTTTCCATTTATCGTTCATCATATCTTGCATCTGGTAAACTATGCCATTATGGTGGCGTGTTTTCCTAAGGCGTGGAAACTTGCGAAAATCTTCCCTATTCCAAAAAGGGGAAGTGTTGACTTTCGACCTATCAGTATTCTGCCTGTTCTGTCGAAGGTTTTCGAGAAGCTCATATATGTCCAATTAGCTGATCATTTAGCTCTACTTGGACTGATCTATCATCGAGTCAGGTTTTCGTAAGCACCACAGTACAACATCCACTCTGTTGGATGTTTCTGACCAGATTAGATGTAATATTAACAGGCAACTGCTTTCAATTCTTCTCTTCTTGGACTTCAGCAAGGCCTTTGACTCTGTTGACCATTCTCTGCTGGTCTCCAAGCTCACGTCTCAGTTCTTGCTATCTTCTTCTGCATGTGACCTAATCTACTCATATTTAACAGGCCGTTTTCAGTGTGCCTTCTCTGATGGTAAGTTTTCTAATCTGCTTCCTATCACAAAAGGTGTTCCTCAGGGGTCGATTTTAGGTCCCTTGCTTTTCTCGCTTTTTATCAACGACATTGCTCTGTCTTGCTCATCTGTTACTGTTCATCTCTTCGCAGATGATGTCCAGATTATCCATGCGGGACGTCAAGTCTTAATAGCTGTATAGAGGAGGTAAATCATGATCTTAAATCCATCTCAGAATGGGCTCGTACAAACCGCTTGGTGTTAAATCCAGCGAATTCACAGGTAATGCTTTTTAATTCAACTCCAGTTGTCTCTTCTATTACAATGTATCTTGAACTGGATGGGAATGCTATCCCCTTTACCAGTCAAGCGTAAAAATTTAGGGATTATTTTTGATGAAAATCTATCCTAGAAGCCCCAAGTCCAATGTGTTAGCTGGAAAAAATTTTGGTATCGTCAGCCGTTTTCGTTGTCTAAATAGTTTTCAGCCTCTACATATTCGTAAGCGACTTGTGTTATCACTTATTCTCCCACTTATCGACTATGGTGTGGAGGTGTTCTCGGGATGCACAGATGAAACCATTGCTATGCTTAGAAGAGCTTTTAACCATTCAGTCAGGTTTGTCTACAACTTGAGATCCCGTGATCACATCTCTCTTTTTGTTTACCAACTGCTCGAGACCTCCTTCCTTGACCACATCAAAATTCGTCTTCTGTGTCATCTCTATAGAGTCATTAAGTTTCAGTCTCCTTCGTTTCTTCTAAGATGGTTCTCAGTTGGTCACTCTAGAAGGCAAACAAACTTGGTACTTCCTCGGATTAGCTGTGGTCTCTGGGAAAAATCGTTTGTCGTTAGAGTCATTAGGCTTTATAATGATCTGCCTATGCCTTTGAAAAAATTTAACTTTTCTCTTGCTGTCTTTAGGAAGGAACTGACTGGTTTTTTTGCTCTGTACCAAGCTGCTAAACTGGTAAAGTTCTTCTCTGTCTCTACTAAGCTCAAATGGTTGTTTCTTCTTTTCCTGGTGCCTTATTTTATATTCTAACGACCACAAAGCTTCCTTCTCCTTCTTCCTTTCCCTTTCCTCTTTCCTTCTTTTTTTCCTTATTTCCCTCCCTTATGTGTTTGTTTCTACATTCTTTCCCTCTTTTTTCCTTTTTCTTTTCTGTATTTTTGATATGTGATTTTCACACTTTTTAGTATAGAACTGTTTATACTGGCTCTCTTGTCGTCTGTCTTGTTCTCAATTTTAATGATTTGAAAACAGGTATCCTAGCTGCTTTTTTTTCTCTTTTAAATGGGCTTACTGCAGCTCCCTGCTTTTGATAGTGGTGGTTTGCATAGCACTGGATCATATCTTTTGCTGCTGTACAATATGATTGGCCAATGGCCTTTTTGTAACCAGACCTATTCTCTGCTTGTGCTACTTTCAATTTCTATTATAATTTTTGCTACCGTTTTCTTATTCTTCTCTTTTGAATTATATAAAAATAAATATTATAAATATTATAATTTAATAAATATTATATAAAATCTTTAGTGCTTAAGTCCTAATAACGTAGTCTTTTTTTGAACCTTATTTTTAATTTATTACTTAGTTGAAGTTAAACTGTTCTTCTGTACAGTACAATAATATGGGCCATTGGCCTCCTTTGAAACCTTTTTATGATTGAATGAAATAAATAAATAAAGCCTTTTTCCTTAACCTTTTTCCTTTTTATCCTTTCCCCTCTCCATTCCCCTTACTCTCTTTCTTTTTCTTCCCCTTCCTTATCTGTTTTCTGTTTTCTTCTAGTGTGTCTCTTTTTTGCCTCTCTTTTCTCTGGTCTTCGATCTTCATGCTTTAATAAGTTTAGAACTGTTTATTCTTACCTTCCCAATTTTCTTTTTTTTTACATTTTCAGGTCATCTCTTGTCTCGGAACAGGTTTGCTTTGTTGTCTGTTGGCTTGTGAGTGTAACTTACTGTAGCTCCGTTTTGCTAGTAGCCGGTATCATAGTGCCAAAAATTTTGCCGCTGTACAATATTATGGGCCAATGGCCTCTTTGTAATCTATCCTATTCTTAAGCTCTTTCTTTATTGCTCTGATAATTGCTATTTTTCTTCTAGATTAGTTGCTGTCTTGATGTAGACAGTTAACTGCAAGTGAGACTTACATTCACAAGTCTTTAGGTAATTAGCAATGTAGCTTGTCGTTGAATTTATTTTTTTTATATAAATTTCTTATTTTGAAGTATAATCTCTGTAATTATTTTTCTTAAGTTTTTCTAACAGTTCTTCTGTACAATAATATGGCCCTATGGCCTTTTTTGTATTCTTTATATGAATGAAAAATATATTAATGATAAATAAATAAATAAATTTAAAGGGTTGTCGCCAAGCATGGCTTAGGTGGGAATACTGCTTACTTTGTGAAAACTGCTACCCCGAAAGGAGGTCTATACGCGCACATGGTATACTTGTGTGATGGCCAGGTAGATCTAATCTATTCTGAACCTGGAGCGGTCCTGACCTGGTTTGATCAACTGATATCAATAAAACGCAGAGATTCATGGTTGTCATTGTGAGACACAGTCTTATAGGCCGGCATACGAACAGAATGGGAGTCTTCTACCATGACTACTATCGCAGCTACAATAACGATGAGGAAGATCTTCTTCTTCTCTTTTCGTGTCTGTGTCTGGATCAGTCAAAGACTTATGTTTCTGAGTGCAGACACCTTTTTTCGGACGCAGACGCTTGAGTCTATGTCTCGTTCTTAGGACGGCTACTATAACCTAACGGAACCTTTCGCCCAGAATAAGAGGCTAGTCAAAGTTTCTTTGTATTCTGCTTTAAACTGCCGGTATTGAATCAAATCATTTGCCTTTGAACCCAAAAATCGAAATTGGCATAATCGCACATCGAAGTTGTTGCAATAATTCTTGATCAGACCTAGAACTGTGTAAATCCTACTAAAGTTTTAAAAATTTCAAAATTTATGATCATTTCACTGTAAAATAAATAAAATATAAAACTAAGGTCAAGATTTTTTAAGTTTTCATTCATTGAAAATCGCGGCTTCCCTCAAGGCTCAAACAGTTTATTAATAAAAATGTATCGCATTTAATTCAAACAAATTTTACGTTTTGTTTACATTTAAGTAATTTTTGTTTAGATAACAGACTAATCAACAAGCAATTTTTTTTTGCCGATAAAACTCCGTCATTCATCTCGACGTATGCCGAATTTCAGACACATCAATCTCAACACCAAAACAAACAAACCAAAGTCACATTGACTTTCGATAAAAGAAAAAAAAAGATATTAGAAGTACTACAAACCTTAAATAAATATTTATTAATCACTTTCCGTAAATATATATTATTACATAAGAAACGATAAAATAGAAAGAAAATGATGATCTCACCTGACAAGAGGGCTACAGTTAATTGTGCTGTATTTAAATTTCCTACATATTTCCCTAAATAATTATTCAAGACCCACGCAATTAATTCCCTTAACATTTTTTCCAATTTTTCTTTATTGATATAAGAAAAACTTTTGTTCAAATTTTCTTTTGATCAAATTTCACACAAAACTATATTTATTTTTCCTTTCGACATTTCACAACAATGAAAAATATTTTATATTATTATTTTAAAACTAAAAACTATTTAAATATTATTTTTATTTTCTAAAAATTTAATTTTTAATTTGATATATTTCAACATTTCACTAAAACTTTTTTTTTAGGTTATATTTTTTTTCTTTTGTTGCTAATTTTTTTTTCTTTTATCTAATTCAATGACAAATGAATCAATGATTTAAATTTTTTATATTTATGTATTGAACAACGATATTATGTTATATAAAACGAAAGATATTTATTTAAATTATATTTCAATTGCATTTTTACTGTTAAAAAAAAATAATTGAACTTTTGCAACACAGCTAGACGATTAGAAAAATGAAAACAAAATGTTTGTAAATTGCATAAACACAAAAATACGAAATGTCAAAACAATGTACACTGGTTAGATACAAAACAAATTCAGAAATTTTGAAAATGTTCGGTAATAGGTATCGCTGTTCTTTAAATTTAAATATAAAAATAAGATTGTGGTGATAAATAGCTGTTCATTTTCGTTAAAATTTAGATTTTTAAATAAAATTTATTTATTTATAGACTTGCAATTTCAAATGTGCTAGTTTTGGAATAAAATTGAATTAAAAATAAACAGAATAACCAATAAATATACTTTCAAGTTTCAATTATTAACGATCATTTTATTATATGATTACACTTTATACATGAATTTGCCTGAAAGTTAAATAAAAAATCGACGAAATGAAAAAATGTAAAAGCAAATGAAACTGAAAATTTCCTCCATTTTAGGTTTTGGTTTTGAAGACGAAAAATTCTTAAAATTGAATTTTATTGAAATATTTAAAATTTAATTTCTTTTTTTTTTTTTTTTTATTAATTAGTTAGACATGTTTAGCACACTAAATATGAAATATTCATTATTTAGACTCTTTGAATATCCGAAGATACCATGTCAACTATAAAGGAAGGAGATGAGGAAAATGGAAGGAATGGGAATATAGGGATAGCTATACTAATTGTTTTAAATGATGATGGTCATTTTCTTTAAATGCCTGAGGGGAAAATTCATCGGGAAATACAGAGGAAGGCAATGAGTTCCATAATTTGGCCACTCTTTTAAAATAGTCGTTTTGGAAGGACACAGTTCTACAACGAGGTATTTGTACAACAAATGGATGGGATAACTCGGCAGCTCTTGTTTGTCGATTATACTGCGCACACGATGGAAGGATATTTTGAATTTCCTTAGAGGAGAATTCGCTAAAGTTATATTTATAGTAGATTGATAATTCAGCCACATTTCTTCTGTGCTGGAGTGAATCAAGCTGGTCCGTTAGTTCGGTATTACCAATCAACCGTATTGCTTTTCTCTGTACAGAGTCTAGACATTTTATTGTTGACTGACAAGCACCTCCCCAAACATGACAGCAGTACTCCATACATGGACGAATAAAGGACTTGAAGATTAGCAAAATTTGCTCGGGATTGAAATGCTTTTTACATCGACTCAAGAATCCTAATTTTTGCATTGCAGATTTAGCGAGGTTGAACACATGTTTATTCCATTTCAGGTTATTTTGAATATCCACTCTATATTTGAGAATGTTTAATAAAGATTAGATAAAGGAAGAAAACGAATGAAAAGATCATAAAAATTTTCTGAATTTGTGGCGAACATATGAATTAAAGAAACTTTCAAAAATTTTCAAAATTTGGCAGGCGATGTTTTGTTTTAAAAAATAAATAATAGTACATTTTGCAACAAGAGATGAAAACATTGCTTTTTCGTGAGTGAAAATTTGTTCACAGGACGCGCGTTATCGTCCATTTTCACAGGGGATTAGGCTATAGCTGAGTTTCTATAATCACTTATTACAGATGAATCCCAATTGTATAATACAAATGCCATTTAGTTTTTCGTAGACCATCCATTGAATCCCTCTCCCATTTAATTATAAATAAATAGAAACATATATAACTTTTGTTGATTAATAATCATACATGCATGTAAACTATATTGCGTCATCTTCAATATTTATAACTCCAATTTTCTTTACACTCAATATTTAGAATTTATTGATTTATGAAATTTTTACAATAATTTATATTTAAGTTTTGAAAATTGAAACTTTAACCTTTTCTTTGAATGAATAAAAAATAATATGTTCAGGAAACTTTCTATTGAGTGTATTGTGAAATGTAATTGTTAGAACTGTGTACTCGTTGGCTAGGCGTTACCAACGATATCAAAAATTATTTAAGGCTAATCGCAACCAACACTCTATTATATTTTTAAAGCTAGATCGCCACAAACACTCCCTTCCTAGTATCATCGAAGATGAGACCATATAGAAAGATTATGGAGCTACAGCACGAAGGAAGCGAGTAGGGGTACGAGTGGTTCTGCCTGCTCGCGTAATTGTAGATGCAGGGTGGAATAGTTGTTGTTGGGGAATGGGGTCAAATCTAACCCTTTTAGTAGATACAGTACCCTTAGCGTCGCGCTGTTTCGTTTCTGTGGAGGTAGAAGGAGATGACTGGAATGTGTGCGAAGTGTTGTAATATCACGCGGTTTTTATATTAATATATGTATGAATTACCCAAGTGAAACGCACTGTTTCGAGTTCACACAAAGAGAGAGATTTATTTCGATACAAATTATATAATATACATAATACATGTCAAAACTAAAAAAGCATTCATATAGTTTACCCTATAAACCTATAAACCACAAAATGAGTTCTTATTTCAACACTCCCCCTAAAACTCATTTCTTCATAAAACGAAGTCCCATGCTTTCAGAACATTTCTTGTGTTTAAAAGCATTTAATGGTTTTGTTAAAACATCTGCTATCATTTCTTCTGAAGGTATGTATACTGGCTGAATTTTCTTGGTGCTCACCATCTTTTGAATAAAATGATGCTTTATATCAATATGTTTTGATCTAGGATGATAAGTGACATTTGAGCTCAATTGTATTGCACTTTGGTTGTCACAATATAACGGAACACTTTCTGTTGTTTTTCTTATCAGCTCACGTTGAAGACCTTTTAGCCATAATGCCTCTTGGGCTGCTGTTGTCATTGACATATACTCCGCTTCGGCTGTCGATAACGTTACTGTTGGCTGTTTCCTCGAATTCCAAGATATAGGACCACCTTGAAACTTAAATACGTATCCAGTGGTCGATCGTCTCTGATCTACATCGCTCGCCCAATCTGCATCACAATATCCTATCAAATCTGAATTGCCCAATTTATTGAACTCAAGTTTAACATTTGCAGTTCCTTTCAAGTACCTTAATATACGTTTCACTGCACTCCAGTGAATAATACCGGGATTATTGCTAAATCGGCTGACTAAATTTACTGCGAAACTCAAATCTGGTCTTGAAACCTGTGCTGCAAACAAAATGCTACCAACCGCTTGTTGATATGGAATATTTTGCATTCGATTGCGTTCATCATCATCCTTTGGATATATCTGCGATGACAATGTTTGATTAACATCCACAGGAGTTGATACAGGTTTGCAGTCTGACATATTGAATCGCGATAGGATTTCTTTTATGTATTTCTCTTGATCAATCCATATCTTTCCTTCCTTCCTATCTCGAGTAATTTGCATCCCTAACACGTATTGAGCGGGTCCAAAATCTTTCATCTTGAAAGAACACATCAAGTTAGCTTTTACTTCTTCTTTTAGTTTTATGTCGTTAGAAAAATAAGAAGATCATCTACATATATAGCAACAATAATAATACAGCTGTCTTCGATTTTCAAATAAACGCATGGATCAACATTTGATTTACTCAATCCAAAACTTATTAATGCGGTGTCCAGTTTTGTATTCCAAACACGACTGGCTTGTTTAAGTCCGTATAATGATTTCTTGAGAAGACAAACTTTTTTATTTGTGGCAAATAACTGGGGTTGAACCATATACATCTCTTCTTCTAATTCACCCTGTAGAAATGCTGTAACTGCATCCATCTGGTCAACTTCTAAGTCATACTTTGCAGCCATTGCTAACAAAAATCTTATTGAACTGTATCGTACAACTGGCGAAAACGTTTCTTCACAATCAATGCCTTTTTTCTGAGCACATCCTTTGATTACTAATCTCGCCTTGTACTGTATAATTTTACCATTGGAACCTCTCTTGGTTTTATAAACCCATTTAGAGTCGATAGCTTTTTTATTTGGTGGTAATTCAACTAATTGCCATGTTTTATTTTCAATTAAGGAGTTGTATTCAGTATCCATAGCCTCTTTCCAAAAGTTGCTATCAGATCTGTTAAGAGCTTCCTCGGTTGATAACGGGTCGGTCGTTTCCATAGAAATTGCATTGTATGTAACATAGTCATCCATTGATATGGGTTTCGGAATTCTTGATGATCTCCTTATATTAACATCGGTATACATGTTTGAATTTAAGGAAACATCGTTATTATTTAAACCATCACTGTCAATGAAATTATTTGTAACATCGTTGGAAATATGTGTATCACCAATCTCTATTGAATTACAATCTGTAGCTAAATTTTCCAAATGACTGTTGGAAACTGGAACCTCATTTATAACATTCACTTCTGAACTATTATCTTGCCGTACGTTTACTCTTGCTGAATCAATTTCTAAAAATATATCATAATTAGTTTTGTTTGATGATATAGTTACCTGGTTTTCATATCGCTGATTTTCAAAGAAGATAACATCTCGACTTATAAGCATCTTCTTTTGAACTGGATCGTATACTTTATATGCTTTAGAAGTTTCACTGTAGCCCATGAAAATAGATTGATTTGATTTTGAATCAAATTTCTTCCTTTTCTGCTTCGGAACATGCACATAACAAATACAACCGGAGTCTTTTTAAGTTGATTTTTCTGTCTGACCAAACTTCTTCTGGTATTTTTCCTTCCAATGATCGGTTGGGTGAACGGTTGATTACGTATGCAGCTGTGTTTAATGCTTCAGCCCAAAACCTTTTTTGTAATCCAGCATCAAAAAGCATGCACCGCGCTCTCTCCACTAACGTTCTATTCATCGTTTCAGAAACTCCATTTTGTTGGGGTGAATAGACTGCTGTTAATTGATGAAGTATTCCTGAATTACGCAATAATGCTTGAAACGGAGCATTACAAAACTCTGTGCCATTGTCTGTTCGTAAAACTTTTATTCGTTTATTTGTTTGATTCTCTACTAAATTCTTGAAGTCAATAAAACAACTGAGAGTTTCAGTTTTATCTTTCAAAAAATAAACAAATACTTTTTTGCTAAAATCATCAATTAGTACCATAAAATAACGAGCGCCCCCTAAAGACGTTTCTTCTATTGGGCCACATAGATCTGAATGTACTATTTCCAAAAGATCATTTGCCCGCGTACCAACGTTTTTGAATGGAAGTCTATTTTGTTTACCTTTTAAGCAAATGTCACATTCACTGTTGATCGTATTCACATTAAAATTTTCACCAAAGTTTAATATTAATTTTTGTAAACTATTAAAATTAATATGACCCATTCTTCTATGCCAAATATTTGCTTCCTGTTCAGTCAAATTCTTTGTGTTTGCTAACATATTTAATTCTAGCTTTGGTTGATCAAGAATGAAAATGCCATTGCGATGGCTTGCTGTTGCAACCACATCATTATTCGCATCATAAACTCGGTATCCATTAGTATCAAATACGACTTTTTTATTATTTTTAACCATTTGGCTTACTGACAGAAGATTTACACATAGGTCCTGAACATGTAACACATTTTTAATATTCACTTTTTCAACGTTGTTTTCAATGTTGACATTTAAACTAATATCACCAACAGCCTCTACTTTCATACGCCCATTATTTTCTGTCATTACTTCATTTATTGCTGGCATTGAAACATCTCTTAATTTATTGCCTTGAGTCGTCATGTGTGCTGTTGCGCCGGAATCTATATACCAATCGGTATTATTGATTGAATTAGTTAAAAACGATGCATATAGCGAACGATCTGTAGCTTTCGTTGTTTTTGCTTGTTTCTGTAGACAACTTTTTGCATAATGTCCATAGTTGTTACACTGAAAACATCTTATTTTACTAATATCGAATTTAGTTCTTCATTTATGTTTCTTAGTAATTAAAGCAACTGTGTGACTTTCCGCAGACTCAATTTTGACGTCTTGTAATATTTTATTTTTAATAAAATCGGCTGAAATTTGAACGCCTGAACTTTCGATTGCCATAATCATAGGCTTGTATTCTTCTGATAGACCTGCTAATAGTAATGTCCCCGTCCATTCATCACCTACTGCAAAACCTATTGCATTTAATTTATAAGCAGTTGAAATTACTTTATTAACATACTCTTCAACTGATGAACATTCACTTAATCTTGTTGTGATTAATGATTTCAACAAACCAACTTTTCGGCTTAACAGCGAATCAGCAAATGCATTTTCTAAATTTTTCCACGCTTCTTTGGAAGATTTTGCATCTTGCACGTGCACATAGTTTACCGGATCAATTAGAAGTATTATCTTTGCTGTCGTTTTTACTACTCGATCAGCATTCTGCTCGTCTTTTTCTTTCTCGATACAATCCCACAGTCCCTCGTGCTGTAAATATGCCTTAACAGCGACTCTCCACGAATCGTAGTTTTCACGTCCAACAAGTTTAGGAATTGAAAACATATTTTCTGACATAACACCAACTTAATTGCTTTTGAACTGAATAATAACACTTTAACTTGAAACTTACATATATTAAATAAATTTATACGATAATTTTTTTTTGCTGTCAGATATTTTATTTTTGATTCATACAAACTATGGTATTCAAACAGTAGGCTTTGTTTTTGCTGTCGGCAATTCTTCTTGTCGTCGATAATTTTGCTTTGTCGTTATGAAAATTCTTTGTTGTCATATTTTTTTCTAACAAAATGAAATATAATTTTATCTTAGTAGGCGCATAAATGCTATAAATTTGTAATTTATGTTTGACAAATAAACATAAACAAGCAATCATTTATGAATGAAAACGGACATTTTTATTATTTGCAATTTTACATAATTTTTTATAAGCTGAATAATTTGTAGAAAAAACTTTATTTAGAAACTAATAATTATTATCTTTTAAATAAAATTATAATTTAAAAAAAATTATCTCATTAAATACCACTCTTCATTGAAATTTTTGTCTAAAATTTTTCAATTTTACTCATTAAATTATTTTTAAGCAACACTGCTCAATCAAACCACTACTTAAACCACTCGTCCTTCGGACTCGTGGTTTATTGTGCGCTTTGATTCGCAGTGTTGCTAAATAATTTAATTCGTAAAATCAAAAAATTTTCGAAAAAATTTCAATGACTCGTGGTATTACAACCGAAAACTGGGCACATAACCTGTTGTAATATCACGCGGTTTTTATTAATATATGTATGAATTACCAAAGTGAAACGCACTGTTTCGAGTTCACACAAAGAGAGAGATTTATTTCGATACAAATTATATAATATACATAATACATGTCAAAACTAAAAAAGCATTCATATAGTTTACCCTATAAACCTATAAACCACAAAATGAGTTCTTATTTCAACACGAAGGAGTAGAATGGACAATATCTGTTGAAGACGAAGTTTCGTCTGCGCGATTGAGATCAGTTCTCAAAGTTCCAGCTCAGCCGATGAAGATTGGAAGTCTTCACGGAAAGTGGTTCGTAAACCTAGGAGTATTTACGGTAATATTCGTCTCCAGTCCGTTCTGTCGTAGGCCATTATCGCAGATTTTAGAGTTCGGTGCCAACGTTCGATTAGTCCGTTACATTTTGGATTGTAACTTGTAGTGCGTTTACGTAAGAAACCGACAAGTTTTGACAACTCGTTGAGGAAGGTTGAATTCAAATTGGGAGCCCTGATCAGTGACAATTACTGAAGGTACTCCGAAGCGCGAAATCCAATTAGAGTAGAGAGTTGATGCTACCGTTTCAGCTGTGATATCCGAGATAGGAATGGCTTCAGGCCAGCGAGTGTATCTGTCAATAATTGTGACACAATAGCGTTTGTCCTCAGAGGTAGAAAGTGGACCAATAATGTCCATATGAATCTCGGAAAATCTCTGAGAAGTTTGAGGATAATTACCTAACGGAGATTGAGTGTGGCGAGAAACTTGTGCCTTTTGGCAAGCCAGGCAGTTCTGAGCAATTTGTCGTACATCCTTTTTAATTGATAGCCAAATGACTTTTTCAGCAAGGAGTTTGGCAGAACTGTGGACTCCTGGGTGAGATAAATTGTGGAGAATATCGAAAACAAATTGACGAAATTGCTTTGGCATAAAGGGGCGTGGATTACCAGTAAAGGTATCACATAAAATAGTTTTGGCACTAGAATTGCCAAATGATACCTGAAAGGATCGGAATTGAAGTGTGGGACTAGTGTCCACTAATTCCTTTAGTTCGTTATCGTTGAACTGAGCGTCAGCAATTTCGTCGTAGTTAATGTTTTCTGGAATTGATATTTGCTCGACACGAGAAAGTGTGTCGGTGACTACATTATCGATTCCAGAAATGTGGCGAATATCAGTCGTGAATTGACTGATAAAATCTAAATGGCGGAATCGGCAAGGACTAGCTTTGGCAGGGTTCTGCGACAAAGCGTAGACGAGTGGCTTATGATCAGTAAAGAGAGTGAAGATTCTATCTTCAAGGAGATACCGAAAATGTTTGATTGCAGAGTAAGCTACAAGGAGTTCGTGATCATAAGCGCTGTATTTCTGTTGCATTTCATTGAGTCGCACAGAGAAGAAACTAAGAGGTGTCCAACAATCGTCAATTTTTTGTTGCACAACGGCGTCAAGTGCCTTGTCGGAAGCGTCGACCATTACGGCAAGTTGAACAGAGTGTGAGTGGTAAGAAAGAGTTGTTGCCTCACTGAGTTGCTGTTTGCATAACTCGAAGGCTTGAATGGCGTCTTCGGACCATTGAATGACACGTTTGTCATTCTTTTTGGAGCCTTTAAGGAAATCGTTGAGAATGGCTTAATTGCCACCAGCGTGAGGAATGAATCGGCGGTAGAAATTTATCATTCCAAGGAAACGGCGGAGTTGCATAACCGTCTCGGGTCGTTCGTAATGCGTAATAGCATCGACACGTTCAGCAGTAGATTTGATTCCGGTTGAATCAATGGAATGTCCGAGAAAGTCAACGTTGGTTTTAGCAAAGTTGCATTTATCAACGTTGATAATGAGACCAGCGTCGGAAAGACGCTCAAAAACAGTCCTGAGATATTTGAGGTGTTCCTCAAAGGTTTCAAAAGCAATAAGGAGGTCATCTATGTAGATGAAAACAAACTTAAGGTCTCGAAGAAGGGAGTGCATAAACCGTTGGAAAGATTGCGCAGCGTTTCGCAATCCGAAAGTCATTCGAACGAACTCGAAGAGTACGAACGGAGTAGAAATTGCAGTTTTTGCAATATCGCGCTCATCAATAGGAATTTGATGATATGCGCGGACGAGATCGATAGTGGAGAAAATTTTGCATCTATGTAGTTGATGCAAAAAATCCTGAATATGTGGAATTGGATATTTATCAGGAGTAGTGACGTTGTTCAGAGCACGGTAGTCACAGCAAGGTCTCCACGCGCCGTTCTTCTTTTTAACTAGATGGAAAGGAGAAGCCCAAGGACTGTTAGAAGGTCGGCAAATTCCTTGGGATAACATAACGTCAAGTTTTGCCTTTGCGATGGCCAGTTCAGGAGCAAGTCGACGATGCCTACATGAAATGGGATGACCATGTGTCTCAATAACGTGAGTTACGTTATATCTCACAGGTTTGGCAAGATCGTTTTTGGACGTTAAGTCCTCGAAATTTTTGAGAATATCGATAATTTCGAAATTAACAGAATCGTTGATTAGCGTAAGAGAAGGTGCAGGAGAAGTGGAGATTTTAGCCAATGTGAATAAGGAGGTTAGTGGATCGACAAGACGTCGGTTTTTGATGTCCACTAAAAGGCTATATTTATTAAGAAAATCAGCTCCGAGAATAGGTAACATCGGTGACAACATAGGTCTGACAGAACGCTTGTCTGAGACCAATGTTTGAGAGTTGAGTTGAGAGTTCGTGTATCATACGTGCTAACTTTAGTTGCGTTAGCGGCGTAAAGGAAGAAGTCTGATTTTCTGTGAAGTTTTTTCTCCACAGTAGCGGGAATAACTGATACTTCGGCACCTGTATCAACAAGGAAATGTTGTCGAGAAGAAGTATCGTGGACCGGAAGACGGAGTTGAGAGTAACTGTCATCACACGCCGTCACATGTGGAGAGTCCAATCGTTTTTCTGAAAAAAGTAGAGGCAGAGGAATCGGAGTGCTTGGAGACTCGGTTTACACTCTGGATCGCACCTGTTTGCATCTCCCTAGAAAGTATGAGGCAGTAGCAGATACCACCATATACTTGAATTCGTGACTTGGACTGTGGTGGCGATGGAGAGCTATTGAAACTTCTGTTGTGAATATCGTTTCGATCCTTAGATCAACTCCGATAACTATAAGAATATTGGGAGAAATTTTGCCTTTGAATGGCGCTATGAAGTTGCACGTTTTGTGCTTTCAATTTTTTGAATTTTTCCTCAAGTGACATGACTTGACTTGAGGAATAGGAAGGAGAAGCTGAAGAAGAAGCGGTCGGATAAGATACCGCATGGAGCTGAGATCCCCTTAGGGAGGTGAGAACATTGTCTGCTATCTCGGCTGTTTCTTGTAAACCGGTTTTGAGTACCGAGATAGTAGCACGAACAGTAGGTGGAAGTTTTTCCATCCAAATAACTTTAAGAGTTTCCTATTGGAAGGTATTTCGGGATACAGCAGTCATATCCCGTAAGAGCTGTGAGGAAAAGGAATGATGTCTTTTTACGTATTGTGTTTCGCTAATCCAGTCTTTCATAGGAGTTGCTATGAAAATTATAAATCGCCATTTTGGGACATCCGCCATATTGGATTAAGGATGAACTCACTTTACTTGTTGTGTTTCGCATATCAAGCCTTTTTATTTGATATATATGTCATAGGGGTTAATATTGATATTATGAATCGCCATTTTGTGACATCCGCCATATTGGATTTAGAATGATGTCTCTTTACTTATTGTGTTTCGCTTATCAAGTCTTTTCACTTGAAACTCGTATCATAGGAATTGTTGTGGAAATGAAAAAGTGTCATTTTGTAACGTCAGCCATATCGGATTAAACATGGCGGATTTTCAGTAATGTTAAAGAACCGAACATGATGTGCCAAACCTATAGCTTTATAGTGGAAGTGGGTGAAATATTCATTCCAAAATTCTAGAACATACATACAAGTGAAATTGAATAAAAGTTTCTAAAATCGGATCAAACGCCGATGATGTGAACCCGTCTTTAGTTTAATGAAAAAAAATTAATACGTCTTTTATGTTTTTATTTTTTCACTACAGTCTTGACATATGATGGCTCAAAATTCGTTAAGAATTTCAGAGAAGAGCCAAGTTTAAAGTTAAATTGTTTTTCTTTGAATGATACTAAGTAAGGCTTTATAAAAATATTACACCGATAAAGAAAAATTTAGTAATTCAGTTCACTTCAGTAATTCGATACAATAATCGATCGTTTAATTAACTAATTACAAGATGCTATCACTATATTCAAATTAAACTAATATATTAATTGAAATATGGTTAGAGAACTCGGTCTTCGATATGGCAACAATCAATAGCTGTGTTTTGATGGAATAAAAATTTACCAAATTTTTGTCACTCTAATTATGACAGCGTCTCTCCAAGCGGTTTTAGTTCGTTCATGCCATTTACCCTTTGAAGAAAAGGAACAAATGATTTGTGCAGTTTATTATCATGTGCAAAGGTAAAAAAACAAGCGTTATTTTACACGTGGAGTAAGGATGCTGTGAATCCCTTTTTTATAACTGCGAGGATATCATTTACATATCTTTTCTAAATGTTGGAAAAGAAAGTCGCATTTGTTGTAATCGTTTTTTTAGGTTATGCCGAAATATTTGATGTTTGAACATCTGTTTCAGAATTGCAAAAAACTTTGTACCAATATATATTTGCATCATTTGTACAAAAATTTTGTACCAATATTTATTTTGTTCAACGTTTTGCTTTCTAAGATGTTTCGTTAAGCATTTAATGGTGATTTCTACTGGTACGTTTGGGTAGAGTCATCTGATAATAAAGATAATATCGTCATTTTCTTTTGAAATATTTTCTCAATTACAGTACACCAAAGAGCGACTAAAATTTGAGTAAACTATTTGTCGGTTGTATTTGACCCATTCAAACGATTCCATACCTAGGCAAAATAATTTTATTTATTTGTATCAGCAACATACATCTCACGTAATTTTTTAAACTGATCCCATAATGTTAAATGTAAGATTGTGTGTGGTGCTACTCTCCAGAAATTTGCACTGAAACCTTTATACAAACCTCTCATGCCTTCGATTTTAGAGGTTTTATAAAAACATTGAAATATATTTTTATACAATAATCCTTTTCCATTCGCATCAGTTCCTTGATTAAGCATCCGGGTTGCAATAACATCGAATGGAGTCATTAAAACGCATGACCAGAAACCACTCACTACGCTAGCACCAAAGGATGCAAAAAATACAGATTTTTGGAATATCTAAAAATTAGATGAAATACTTTAAAAAGAAAACTTATTATTTAAGTAATAATTACTTCATATTTTAGTAAGATATCCTTAAAAGTAATAAAAGTTGGTAACTGAACAGCTGATCCAACAGCCATTCGAGGTACAAACCCTGTAGATCCATGAAGCAATCCAACAAAGCCCCGTTTTCTTACAATATTCTTGAGACCATCCCATGTTCCTTTATGTGCATGTTGATAACCAACAGCAAACTCTCCCACAGATTGTGCTTGTAATTGTGTTTTAATCATATACAATGGACATCCTACTATTGCACTAGTAGCGCCACAAACCGCACCCGAAACTACATATAAGACCATTGACCGTTCTCCTTTACTATTCTTCAGCCAACCATATTTATCACCAGTTTCAAATAATCCTAAACGAGTGCTATTCAAAACAAATTGAAATGCGATTGCCGGTCCAAATCCTTTTTGTAATCCTAAAATCCCGTCTGCTTTCATTATAGTTTTCATTGCTTGCAATAATCCGGTATAAGGTTGAAGTTTCGACTGAGATGATTTTACTAGTTCACCTTGTAATTGTTGGCGTGTTTTTATAACATCTAAAGGATTTGTGAACACACCAGCACACATGGCAGATACTCCACCTAATACAAAATCCATATTTTGGAGTTAATACTGAAATGATAAAACAAATTTGGATTATATTTGTTTGAAATATTTTTACTCGATAGGCAGGAAGATACATGTAAAATCATTTTTTTTAATTAGCACAAAAATTGATTTGCTGAACCAAAATATCGTTGATCAAATATTACACAAATCGAACAATATCTAGTTATTCGTATAACAATATTTCATGGTAATCGAAAATATATTCGTTTGTTCGTATATCTTTGCATACAAAATAGCTTCCATTTTTTCTATGTCAATTTTGTATTTCTTTTAGTAAAAATGGAGAAATACAGTAAAATATTTAACAAAAATATATAAATTTAAAATGTATCCAATTTATGTTTCTTTAGTAAAAATTTAAATAAAAACATTTGGTCCTTCTGGCCGGATAATGATATCCATTACTCTTTTGTGCTGTTCTTTGCCTGCATTTAATTTAATCGGTTAGTATTTATATGAATGATCAGTCCATAAAATGCATTTTCAATTCATCAACCATATTGGATTGGAAAATCAGTGTGTTTTTGAAGTTTCATTTAAACACCTTTTGACCTGAATGAGTATGGATCTCATGTCCGTCGAGTTGAAAACCTCATAAATTAAGCCAACAATTGCTTTCAATTACACTTTGTAATGTCTCTGTAGTCCACCTTTTTATTTTAATGTTTACATTCGCATGCTGTTTAATTTTTCGTATTCGAAACTAGATCGGTCGAAAATTGTATGGATTGCAAAAAGTTTCATAATATGCACCATAATTTTTTAGACTCAGTTCTTATATTATTCTTGATGGGATATTTTCCATCGGGGTGATGTTATATCACAAATAATTTACTGAATTAAATTCCTATTGTTATAAACAAATAAAATGTTAAAATTAAATTTTAACCATTCACCCACGAAATTAGTTTTCAATATAATCATCGTATTCAACGTTCAATTTCCTATAAAAAAAGTATTTTTTTTAATGGGGAAATGATGTTTATTGTCAGAAATAAATTAATTTTTCGAGCGCGGGACGACAAAAAATGACATATATATGGGTTATTCTTTTACATACCGAACAGATTAGGACAAAATGTGACTAAGACATTTTGGATTTAGTTGAAATTTTTTTTACGGGTTCTATATAAACATAACGATATACTTGTTTGAGGATTTTTTCATTTTTTTGAAGCGAAAACTTCTTTAGCCGCGTTGCAAAATTTTATATGGAGTAAAATCTATATATTCGCATCATCAATTTTTAAAACAGCAAAATATTTTTAAATATGAAACACACCCATCATTTCTTAACGTTTGAAATTGCGATGTGGATATCGCGCTCGACTGATGTTCTGTAGATCGTGAGTTCAATTCCTGGACTGATACATTTTTTTTATTGTTTTTTTTTATTTTTATTAAATACCATTAAAATTATTATTTTTTATTCATGAATTCATAATAATAATAACAATTTCTTTTTACGGATTTTAAAAAATTGACCTATAACGCAGTTTTTTAAAGTTATATTGCTACTGTCTTTTGCAATTTGCATTCTAATCATCATGCTAAATAAATATCGAACGTAGGAAAGATAGTATAACCTGAAACAATTACATTTGTATATCAAAATTGTTGGTTTGAAATTGTATGTAATACATGTTTCTAAAATTAAGTGAAAACTTAATACTTGTAACTTGATACTTGATAACATCGATTATATGGATTTA
The DNA here is from genome assembly GCA_963693315.1 of Diogma glabrata. Classification (NCBI taxonomy): domain Eukaryota; kingdom Metazoa; phylum Arthropoda; class Insecta; order Diptera; family Cylindrotomidae; genus Diogma; species Diogma glabrata. Next base: position 65,250,105 of record OY856187.1, read on the forward strand.
AAGCTCACAATTACGAGACGGAAATCGCATAAATTATATATAAAGAAGCATAGCTTATGTATGATTAAACATGGATGGCAATCATGATAAATAAAATAATTAAAAATGGTGACACTTAGCCGATAGTGATTTGCAAACGGCAACAATGGGCATTAATACCAATTAATTTACTTAGCTTTCCGCAGGAAGATTTGTAAAATTTAAAATTGTTGACCTATGGGTGTGTCAACCACGCGTACTTTAGTCCCTGCTATTGGCATATGAGTTATCTTGTGATATCGTATACCACTGATATCTTAGGGGTGCTGGCGGATGAAGTATTTTCAATCAACTATACCATCCCTTACTCTAAGTTATGGAATATTCTTTGATGATACGCTATTTTTTTTTTAAATAAAATGTGTTTGGTAGTAGAAATTACAAGGTATGTCACAACAACACATAAAAAACTTTTAAGAACAAGGTCCCACAACAACTCATGCTTTTTAAGGTGTGTTGATAGACGCAAATTTTTCTATGATATGTTTTGATTAAATTTTTTAAACATAAAAATGTATATAATAGTGGCTTGGAATGCTGATAGATGTGAAACCCAGAATAATTTTACTGATTTTAATTTAAACATTCTGAAATTTTAATTTTCAATGCTACAATAATTGGAAGACAGACAAAAAACACAGCTATTTCACAGATTTAAGTTTTCACTTCTGTCGGCAGTCCTTAACACTGCCTTCTTTTTTTATAGGGAAAATAGAGCGGTTCTAAATTTCGAAAATTTTGTGATTTTTGGCTTGAAAACTTGTTTTCAAAGATTCATAACTTCGGTTCCGGTAGAGATAGACACTTTTTGTCTGTTTCATTTTAAAGAATAGAGATGCAATTTAATAAAAAATTGTTATTTATAAAAATTATTAGCGAATTCCTATTGTTATAAACAAATAAAATTTTAAAATCAATTTTTAGTCATTATTTAAAAAAATAAAAAGAGTGTTTAGTGTGACTATCGTATTCTACGTTCAATTATCAATAAGAAACGTATACTTAATTAACGAAGAAATGAGTTTTACTGTTACAAATAAGTTAATTTTTTCAGCGCCGGACGACAAGAATTTATAAAAATTTTTATCGTTTTGCGCTCGATAAATTAGTTTATTTCTAACAGTAAAACTCCTTTCTCCATCTAGTGGTGTTATTGGTGAGAATGTGATGATTTTGGCTTATTAGCCTTTGGGGCCGTCAAAACCCTCTTCTCTGTTTCATTTTTTTTCTGTTTCATTATACAGTATCTTCTGCGTGCATACCTGTTCATTTGTGGTGGAAAAGGGGGATATTCTTACTTGAACTCATGAGACTGAAGCTTTTTGGATTACAATCTCACTTGGCACGCAGTCTACCCATTTACTTCCTGCTAGTGGCTCACTAGCAGGTTGAGTGTTCATTACATTGCTTGAAAACATGTTTAATGCAACAAATCCCATATAATGTTTATCCCAATTTGCATGATCTAGACGTAGGTTTATATAAATTTTCAAATAGCAAGACCACATTGGGGACACCATGCATCACCCGTTAGAGTAAAATATGACCAAAGCTGGACCAAAGGGTGAGGACCAAAGCTTTATCGGTAATATATGCATATATAAACTTTTATAATAATTTTTTGTTTGGTGTAGATATCTATGTTTTAAAAATCTATTACCAACACATTGCACCGCATTGCATCTAACAATTAGAAAAATGATCTCGTCCAAGTCTTAAGTTGGAAGTAGAGTACGACTACGAGACGGTTTTGAATATCCTAAAAGTTTTTACATCTCATCTAATACAGGTTTTTTCCCGATTAATTTTAGATATTTATTCTTTGAAAATAAACAAAAAAGAATTTACCTCTATCATAATTTCAGAATGCATGTTGTTGTGTACTTAAGTCTTTAAAGGTTTTTATGTATTTTTGTGACACATATTGTAATTCCTACAACAGAACACATCCGAAAGGAGGCTGTGTTCAATAACTGTACCGGAAGTGTGTCAAAAAATCATTAAGTGTGTCAAAAACAGCAAATTTTCATGTTTTTTGCTTAAAAAACGTTCATTTTAAGTGATTACTAGTAGCAACATTGAATTTGGAAAAAATCTTGATGATCGGGATTGGTATGTGACACCAAAATCTAGATATTGCATTATAAGTTTGTCAAAAAAATGTTGTCAAGTGTATCAAAAGAAAGATTTTTATTTACTTTTTTACCCAATTTTTTGGAAAAAAATAAAATTAATAATTTGTATGACATGAAATTTTATTATTATTATAGAGAATTATGGCATTCTAAGTTTGTCAAAAAAATAATGTCAAGTGTGTCAAAAAATGATTTCATTTATTTTTTTAGCCAATTTTTTGGAAAAAAAATGTAGCTGTTTTTATGACGTAAATGTAATTGAACATGAATTTGGACATGGACATTTTTGAATTTGTTATAGTTTTTGAAACATTTTTGGAATTTTGAAAAAAGTTTGTATTTTTGATTTTATAATAATTTTTGCAATATTTTTAGAATTTTGGAAAAAGTTTAAATTTTTGTTTTTGTTATAATTTATGCAATATTTTTAGAGTTTATGAAAAAGTTTTAATCTTTGATTTTGTAATAATTTTTGAAATATTTTTAGAATTTTGTTTGAAAAAGTTTGAATTTTTGATTTTATTTAATTTTTACAATATTTTTGGAATTTTGGAAGAAATATGAATTTGTGATTTTGAAATATTTTCTCGAAACGCTAAATGTTTGGTTTTGGGTAGTTTGCTGATTGTATAATCTTTTCACTAAATTATGTTAATTTATGATCTGTTATAATTTTCCAACAACGTATTGATATTTCGTGTTAGTTTTGTAATAGAGATAAAATAATACATCTACTTTAACAAAAAGTTATGTTTGATATACATCGCTGCCCAAAACTAAAAACCATGTCCTCATAAAAGTTTTTTGCCGAAAACTATACAAAAATCTTTAACCGAGACCGAAGTCTTGATATCTCAGAGCTGTGCGATTTCAGCCCCTCCAAATTTTTTCAACTAGATTACAAAGTTAATTAGAGTTCTAGCCTAGTTTTGATATGTTTCATGTTACAAACAGAAACGGCAAGTAGTTATATTCTTTTTACTCCTTAATATCTTATTACATTGTTTAAAAAATTAGCAGATGCGCATATCGCTGGTGTAATATACGATAACATCTACAGGTTTGTACTTTTCGTATACTATATATTTTAATGTTGCATAGCACGATGTCGATGTGGAGTATCTGTAAATTTTTAATTAATAATTCATATAAATTAATACAAAAAATACACTGGTACCACTACCAGAGCGAAAGGGATACCGAAAAACACACACACATTTATATATAATTAACACAAATAACTTTTTTGATATCAGTTCATAATTAAGAAAAACATTTTCGTTAAATAAATTAATTTTACTACACTTTATCTTTATACATATCACGCCATTTTTTAAATTGTTCCCAAAATGTTAAATTTAATATTGTATGTGGTGCTGCTCTCCAAAAATTTGCACCGAAACCTTTGTATAATCCTTTAACTCCTTCAATCTTAAAAGTCTTATAAAAACATTGAAATATATTTTTATATAAAATTCCTTTGCCGTTTGCATCGGTTCCTTGATTAAACATTCGGGTTGCAACAACATCGAATGGAGTCATAAAAACGCATGTCCAGAAACCACTTACTATACTAGCACTAACGGATGTTAGAAACACAGATTTTTGAAAAAACTGAAATATAGATAAAATATTTTTAATAGAAAAGAAAATTTATAATTTAAGATATAATCACTTCATATTGTAGTAAGATATCCTTACAAGAGGTAAAAGTAGACAATTGAGCAGCTGATCCGACAGCAGTGCGAGGTACAATTCCTGTATATCCATGAAGCAATCCAACAAATCCGCGTTTTTTTACAATATTTTTAAGACCATCCCATGTTCCTTTATGTGTATGTTGATATCCAACAGCAAACTGTCCTACAGATTGTGCTTGTAATTGTGTTTTAATCATATATAATGGACAACCTAATGACGAACCAGCAACACCACAAACCGCACCCCAAACTACACATAATACTGTTGAGTGTTCTCCTTTACTGTTGTTCAGCCAACCATATTTATCACCAGTTTCAAATAATCCTAAACGTGTACTATTCATAACAAATTGAAATGAGATTGCCGGTCCAAATCCTTTTTGTAATCCTAAAAAACCGTCTGCTTTCACTATCGTTTTAAATGCCTGCAACATTCCAGTATAAGGTTGGACTTTTAATTGAGAAGAATTCACTAATTCACCTTGTAATTGTTGGCGTGTTTTAACTACATCAAACGGATTTGTGAATACACCGGCACACATTGCGGCTACACCACCTATTACAAAATCCATCGTTTATGGCGTTAAATTAATGCTAAAATCATAGAATAAAACTTTATTATGTTTTTAGGATGTTGTTTAGCTCGATAAAAAATAGAACTGACTGAAAAAATCAACATGCAAAATTTTCTAGAGCACAAACATCGATAACTGAAAGAAAACTCAGAGAAAGCTATTCAAAAAATCTCAATCAATGCATTTCATATAAAAACGTGTGCATAAACATATATCATGCACCGATGTGAAATTTATTTGTACATATTAATTTACATATAACGAGGACATCACGCGATTTTAAATATTCAAGGAAGAATTCTGACTGTTACACTAGCAAGCGATGCAAATACGATGATTTTGTAATTTTTGTATAATAATAATAACAACGAAACAAATACGTTTTGTTTTTTTTTCTATGCATAATTGATGATTTTTCAAAAATTTTGAATTTTTAAATTTTCGAACCGTCAAATTTAATTCTGCTCTTGCAGTAGAATTAAATTGGAGGGGAAATTTTAAACAACACAAAAGTCAAAAAACTACATTATTATGAAACTCGAAAACAGTCTAAATCTACAACTTTTAATATGTTCCAAATAAAACTTTAAATTTAATGGCATCAAAAATTAAGAGTATGAAAATTTTTGCATTTTTGTCTGTTTGTATATATATAGAAAAACTTTTAGATGGAGTTTCATCCTAATCGGAGGACCCAGGTTTGATTTACAGTCAGTGTCAAAAAAGTGTTTAAAAGGTCAAAAAATCAAAAACAAGGCAAAACATAAAGCTAAAGAGTGCCGCAAGTAACAGTGGGGCACTAGCAACGATAGTAAGCTCAAGTCTCTTTCACAGTTCCCTCGACATTTCGGACTGTAAAATCGAACCCTGTGCCACAAGGTCATTACATACACAACATTAATTAATGGAGACAGAGCAAGGTGGAATGGTCAAGACCTTTCTCTGATTGCATAAAATTTTCTCATTAATATTTCCTTTTCAATCGCAACACGTAGATACAACTCATGCATTTACCAAAGAAACTTTCATCTTCTCCTGCAGCCAGATTCTGTAATTGTGAAGTGTTAAACATTTCTTCATTTCTTTTCATTGAAAAACTTATTACTTCACCGCTTCACAGTTACAAAATTTGTCTGCTGATTTTTTTATTCGTTAAATTTATTTTCTTATGCAATCTAAAAATTCCTTTAAGACCCGAAGTAAACTTTCAGAATTAATAATATTGGCATCATGCCAGCGTCAGAACGGGTTGCAGCTATTAACAATTTTCCACAACCTACAACAGTTAGTGCAATTCGAAAATTCCTTGGAATATTAAATTGTATAGACGTTTTATACTGCAGATGCCAAGCTAAACCAGAGGTCTTTGAATGATTTTCTTTTAGGAGCAAAGAAAAACGGTAAACGGAAACTCAACTGGACTGCAGATTCAGTTGCACTTGCAAAAAACAGTTATCCGATGCAACTATTCTATGCCTTCCAAACCCCGAAGCTTCACTTGCAATGATGGTAGACGCTTCAGATCATGCAATTGGCGCAGTCCTGCAATAAAAGGTAAACAAAACTATCAACCTCTACCATTTTTCTCAAAAAAACTTATTACTACACAAAAGCGAATAGTTCGTACGATAGAGAATTGCTAGCTGCATATTCTGGAATCAAACATTTTATATACCTAATTGAAGGCCAAGTGTTTACCTAGTTTGCGGATCACAAACCACTGGTGTACGCATTTACTGGTGTACGCGAAATCCCATCACCACGCTAATTTCGCCACCTTGTTTTTATCGGACAATTTACGACAGACATCCAGCACATCGCTGGAATGGACAACATAGTACATCGTCACTATCACGAATGAGTGAAATTGCTATTCCAACTACATTTGATTTTGTTGCACTGTCTGAAGCTCAGACTAACAACCCGTTAATTAATCTGATCGAGATGAACATTGTATTGCAGTTTAAAAAAAACTCAAATTCCTGGATCTGACAAAACAATTTTCTGCGATTTTTCCACCGGTGTACCGAGGCCATTCATTCCAGAAAAATTTGGAAAACAAATTTTTGAGCACATTCATAATTTTTGCACTTCCTGGCGTATCTACCGTCAAAAACGCAAAATTTTAATTCGTTTGACCCAAACATGTAGGACGTTTGACATGCCAAACGTCCAAAATTTCGCGTCATCTACATAGTCCATTCGGAAATTTCCCATTGGTCAGTAGACGTTTCGATGAAAGCCATATAGACCTTATTAATCCATTATCAGTTTCGAATGAACAACGATATTGCCTCACCGTAATAAATCGATTCACCAGATGACCGGAAGACACGATCGCCTTTTCTTTGTACAATGGTTGGATTTTACGGTATACTACTCCTTCATCTATAGTTATAGACCAAGGAAAACAATTCGAATCCCAATTATTTTGTGAACTTTCACAACTTTTAGGTGTCAAACGAAAGAAAACAACGTCCTATAATCCCAAAGCAAACGGCTTTATTGAACAATGAACTTCACTGGACGCGTACTCTACCAACAGTTTTATTAGGTCTCCGTAAAACGTTCAAAGAGTATTTTAAGACATTTTCAGCGGAGTTAGTATATGCTGAAACAATACCGGGGAACTTTATCAATCCTATTAATACGTCATCATTTCAGCCGACATTTGTATCACAACTGAAAGAAAACTTTAAACAGATTAATTTAGCCGCACCAGCTAAACACTATATTTAAGGAGCTTCGCGATTGTTCACATGTATTAGTGCGTTTTGACGCAGTACGTCTACCATTGCATCGACCATAAGACGGTCCTATCGAAGTAGTGGAACGACATGAAAAATTCTTCACTCTTAAAACTGAGAACGGAGATGTCAATATATGTAAAGGTCGGTTAAAACCTGTGTTCCAAGAAACGTCTGACACGGTCAAAGATAATCAGACCACAAAATTAGACACATCCAATAACCGAAGAAAAGAAGCAGGATACTACGGGTAAATCAAAATTAGTTTCTTTTAATCTTACTCCAGATGGAACTCCCTCTAAAACGACACGAACGGGTAGATTCATAAACGCGTCATCACATTATCGATAATTAATCGTTCAGGCATTCATTGAATGGGAGCACTGTGGCGAATGTTTGGTTTTGGTAGCAAAGTGAGTTGAAGCGGAGAGTTGTAATGCTTCGATCCAAAATTAAATATTGTTAAAACTTCAACATTTAAGCGAAATACTTTGAATCAAAATTGAAAATTGTTAGAGAAATTACAAAAGTTAAGTGAAATGTTTCGATTCAGAGTTGTAAATTGTTAAAGGATTCGAAAATCAAGTGAAAGGGTCAGAGACAAAATTAAAAACTACCAAAATTAAAAGATTAAAGATAAAACTAAAAAAAGGTTAAGAAGAGAAAAGACCTTTCAACCAATTTTTGAATTTTGTATTTTTGATGGTTGCCTCTGATGCTTGGTGGTGGACTATCATCTGGTGACAGGAATGAAAGAAAATTGTGGTGGGTGGAATGATTTTATTTTCGTTATTTTTTTAAATTTATGTGTGACATGATTACGATGACAGGCTAAGGTAAACATAATTTAGGGGGGGTTATGACAAGACTAGTCATGGTTTACCAGACTTCTTATTAAAAATGAGCTTCTATTACCCTTTTCGGTTAAGATGTCTTTACTCCAGAGAACTCAAGTACCAACCTTTCTCTTAGAGTAGAGAATCAAAAGCAAGCCAGAGAGTCCACAATGCCGCAAGAGAACTAGACAAAGGTGGACTTGACAACCATTCTTGACTAGTTTAAGGGAAAATCACTGCAAAAAGCTTGGCGACAGCTACACAGATGCAATATAGTCTTTTAGTTTAGAGTGACAATTTGGAAGCGATTGATACATAGACTATGTTAAAGCAGAGACTCTTATATCGAAAGCCTGATGCAATTAAATCAAGTTAGGAAGTATACATTTCACACAGGGGTACGGTGTAGTAGATAATGCTAACGACCACAGTAAATTGGCGCAAAACAGTTTTTCTTAAGGTTATGGCAGGTATGAATTCAATTGTGATGGGAAGTTATCCCAGTTACTTAAAATATTACAATATTTGCTAGTAGGGCAAGCCTAATAAAAATTCATGTACGTTGCTATAAAAGAAGTTCTACGATTTTAAGACGATTAAGCAAAAACGAACCCCTGAAAGTAGGAGTCAATGAAAGATCCCCTGAAGCCATTTTGGGAGTAGGGAAAAGCCACAGTTACTGGTTTGGTAAGACTACTTTTATTGATAATGTAAGACAAGCGTAGTAAGAACGAATGATGGAGGAGATAGTCGGAAATAGTTTAAATGCAGCAAACGAAGACTACAGAGATTAGAACAGGCATAACGGACATTCCCGATATCATAACTGATGTTACTGAGGAAGTGGAACAGTTTCTTTCGAAGAAGCTAAAGAATTATCACTCTAAAGCCATACCTGATGGAAGCCGCTGGACGTCTACCCCTGATCAAGAAATCGGGGGATTTTTTGACCAGGTGTAGGGGAGAACACGGGTTGAAATAATGATGTAACATTAAGAAGGGTGTCTTATCATTGGGTGTGATGCAAGTGCTCACAAAGATACATGGAAAGCACACCCAAGTATAAAAGATGAGTTTTTGCCAAAAATTTAACACTTTGTTCACAAAAGATTTGAGAGTTGCACATGAGCCATCCTAGTTAGATCCTAGTAAAAGTTGGTTTGTCTGTTAAACATTTACTGCGTTGCAACAAACTGCTGGGGCTGAACCTGGCAACAAACAAAGTATTCGAAACCAGTTACCTAATGACCATCGTAAAAGATTAAAAAGACAAAATTTAGAATTGATTCACGTAGACTATTAGGAAGAGCTAAACAATCTGGAAGTAAAGATGAATATAACATATGAATATAACATTTGGCGCAGCCAGCAAACACAGGCATGACCTGGCTTGTTTGTTTTGAAAAGCGATAATGAGAATAATGAACAGCAAAAGATCATTTCTCAAAATAATTCTCAAGTCACAACACCAGTTTTATCAAAGGAAGAGCCTTAACGTTTCGATAGCAAAAAGAACTGCAAAAAATCACAGATATATTTACAAGGCAAGTAGAAATTTTTAAGCAATCCGAAAGTGGGCAAAAAAGTACGATAAACAAATTACAGAAAATGAACTAGAATATAGCTATAACGAAGGACCATTATATCAAGGAATCAATATGAATTTAATGAAATTTATTTGGTAGAGTGCGAAGAGTGTAACAGGTACAATGGTATTCCAAAATTTTTCTATCAGAAATAAATTTAGTAGAATATACTATAGCATAGATCTCAGCAGAAAACTTGTTCCCCTTAGATCGACTAGATTAGTTGAAATCGTTTGGTTGCGACAAAAGAACAAAAGAAAAGGTTAATGTTTTGACAGCTTTAATTATTAAGAGTCTGCTAAATTTTGCATATAAAATACGCAATAATGCTATACTTGTTCGACATACTGTATTTGCTGAACTATAAAAAAAATGCTCTAAACCGAAGCAATATCGTAGACAAAAAGTGGTCTGATAAACAAGATCCCACTAAACTATAAGCCAAACATCCAGAAGCTTCTGCACACATTTTTGAAAAATTGCGATGAAGCCGATAGAGATCCTCTGTATAGTGGACCAAGAAACGTTTTCAGAAGACTTATTAAAAAATCGAAAAGAAAACCCCACGAAAACTACTGTGAAGTGTGAGTTCATTGAAACCATCACAGAAGGTGCTACATTAATGAGGAAAATAACCCTTTAACGAAACTGGATAATCTCAGCTTATCCTACGATAAGGTGGTTGCGTATTTCGGGCAATTTCTTGTTTGCTACGCCAAGCAAAACCAAAATAAACGAAAAAGAATTATCGGAATGACAGAAAAACGAAAATTTTGCATGTTACGATATTTTATATAATATGCATTTTTTAGTCAAATTAATGTTTTATCTTTAGGAGTTCTACAAAGATTATGATGACTAAAATTATTGTTTTTAATGCAATGTATAAAGCAAACCAACGTCTAAAATCTAAATGATTTAAAAACAATTAAAGTAAAAATAAAACAATATTATTAGATCAAAACAACTTATATAATTTTAAGATTTTGTAAGTAAACAAACTAATAAAAAAAAATACCTATTAAACCAATTTATTTCGTTTTCTACGCCAAATTAACATTTTTTTATAACACGCTAGCTTTGTTACAGTAAGCATTTGCAACATTTTTGTTAATTTATTCATGTAAACACTCATCAACAATTTATTTAAAACTTCTTAATGATTACAGGAACATTAATGACAAATAATTATTTTAAATATTTTTGGACGTTATGTAATATGCACAAAAATTCAAATTTGATTGATAATGAACTGATTTTGAATCATTTGAATTATTTACGTTAACACTCCAATCAACACAAGTTAGAAAAACACTAAGCTTCACACTTTGTTTTAGATTAATTCACATTTTATTTATTACAGCAAGAGCTACATACCATTTAAATTTTACTTCCAATTACACTAGTTGTCTTTAAACTAGTCTAGATTTAAACTAACTATCGTATTAAAACATCACACAGAAAATGCTGATCTATATTTTCTGTTTCTTGCCAAATATCAATCTGACATATGTATGTATGAATGAAACTAATTTAGTGACGATTACATGATTTTTAAATAAGTCAGCTGTTTTCTCACAGAGAAAATTGATTAAATAAAAAAAACAAAAACAATACACAATACGAGAAGAAAAACAAAACCTCGAGTTATAATGAATATACGATTGCGAGTGACATGACATGATGATGAAAATTGTTGAAAAATTAAATGTTTTTTTTAAATACGTAGGAACTAGGAAGGGAACTAAAAAGTATCTATCCCAAATTTATACTGATTATGGGAAATTCATTAGCATGTCTGTCACTAATGTTGTATTTAGAGAACGAAACATGCTGACTGCAGAGGTAAGCTTGTTTAGATTCAAAAAAATCTGACCCCATGCATCAAATCTAACTGATTTTTCAAAATGAGTAAAACAAAGCGGGGTCTTTTAAATGATTATATAGTTTCAAATTTCAACATTACTATGAAGCTCATGACTACACAACATTTTAACACAGGACATGTATCTTTGAGGAGTCGTTGAAAAAATTGAGAAACAATTTTTAATTTGTGCATGGGGCGGTTATGCCATGCAGTTCACTTACTCTATTTATGACATATAGGTAGATAAAGTAAAATTTTAAGAGCGATGACGATTGTTTTTTTGATATATCATTCCCAGGGTCTTAACAAAACGTACAACAAATCAATTTTAACTTCAATATGCCAGAATTCAATTGCGATTAATAGCAAACAATCTAAAAGCAAATGAGCGTGTGCATTTGGCATTTAGTACCAGGATGTCGAATACCAATATACCGGTGCACCGTAGAATTTTCTAAAACCAATACCGAATTTGGATGGTTTATTGAGTAGTTTTATATCGATTGCTTTCACTCAATAATGAACTGCAGAACTCACCTTGGATATATTTTTATCTTTACAAACAATATATTCATGCAATGCAAGTAAAACACTTTATGAATTAAAACTTAACTTTATTTGGAAACAAGTTTTATTTTATTTATTTCAATTTGTAAAGATAATAAAAATAACAATTTGATTTAGCTGATTTTAATGTTACTTATTTTGCGTCTCGAAATCAATTAAAATTATAATTTTGATAAAGAGAAAATTAAAAATTATAACTGTGAGTTATGTAAACGAGACAACAGCATCCCGATGAAAACCAGCAGCGATCCGATAAATCGGTGTTGTGCACTCTTCTTTTTCTTCTTCTTTATTTATTATATTCTTTATTCATTATAAACATTGATAATGCGGAACATATTATAAACATTGATAATGTGGAACATATTATGTTAGTGTAATAATCGATGAAGAAGAAATAATTATTTTGAGATATTGTTCGTTAATTTTTTGGTGAATATAAATTATTTGAATACTGATTTATGTTGCCACAGGTTTTTCTTCATCACAACGAGCAGATTTCTGCGAGTCACATTTGTAGTGAGCATGCAATTTTTTTCTCGATTTCAACCTTTTTTTCTTTTTAAAATGAAAATTCTTTATGAATCTTACACCATCAGGAAATTTAAAGTATGTTTTACAATCTCTGAGTTAATATATGTAAATGTTGTTCTGGTTTTAGACACTTTCTCTACCTTAAAGTGAAAGTATGCACATTTGCAAAGTTTTACACGAGCTATTTATTTGGGGAATAGACCTTTGTGAGTGAGAGTGGATATTTGTGAAAAGAGGAAGAATTGTTGTTCTGACTGTCGAAATTTTCTCCAATTTAAAAATTAATCTGGACATTTAAAAAATTTAACGAAATTCGATGGATTGGGTACATAGTTTTATTCAATTTGGCTGGAGCATTCAAACCACAAACAAATTATCTGTATTAATCCAGGATCGTCTGAGCATTTTCGAACTTTGTCGAAAGTAGTTAAAGGTACACTAGAGGCATACACTACTATAAATATTGAAAGGTACACTAGAGGCGTACACTACTATAAATATTGAACGTAGGAAAGATAGTATAACCTGAAACAATTACATTTGTACAGTAGGGGCAGAAAGTATGAGACATGTTAAATAAATCAAAATAGCTTTTGAAGTTGAATACATATATCGCAACTATTTTAGATATTTAAATTTGTCTTAACAACCACAATTTGTTGAACATATAACTATATTTCAGGAGAGAGTTAAAAAAAATTAAAAAAATATATACAGACATTTATGGAAAATAGGCAAAAAATTCCTTAAAGTAAATATCTTGATAAAGTGATTAAGGTACCTGCATTTAAAATTATTGTGTTTTTTTCTAATAAAACTGAGGTTCCTTAGCATACACACATATTTATATTAAGAAATAACGGTAAATCTATATTTTTTTTAAATCTTAGTCTATAAAGGACTTTTTTTACAATGTTCAGCGATAAAATGATTAAAAGATAAGAATTATCAATAAATCAACGTGAGAGAATATTTGTTTATCACCAAGAAGAATTTCTCAAGTTTAAATTGCTTAAAAGATAATATTTCGCGTTGAGCTGTCCAACGTACGTTTGCGTGCTATCGTACTCCAGACACTCACCACTCAAAAAACGTTCTCGCTGCCCAAAAAATACATCAAAACGCCAAGAAATTGAAATAACGAATATCTCTCTATTAAATAGACGTCTATCCAGCGAAGTTACTCTGAAGTACAATCAATTCCATGATCCGAGAGCTAGTGTGTCTACAATAAAAAAAGTGTTCGAGAAAAAGGTCTTAATGAACGAGTTGCATCACGGAAATCATTACTGCAACCACGAAATAAGGAAAAACGGTTAAAATAGGCGCTGGCACACAAAGATTGGTCACCTCAACAGTGATGGAAAGCCATGTGAACCGATAGTTTCAAATGTTTGAAACCAAGCGAAGAATTTCCGTACTACGCAGAGATAAAGAATGATTTAGATGACTGCACAAGAAGACCAGATTGACTGTGAAATATGGTGAAGGATCCGTTATGGCATGGAGATGCTTTGGTGGCAAGTAGCTTGCACAGAATTGTGGTTATTATGAATAAGGAAATGTATAGAAACATTCTAGAAACCCAAGTTGTGCCATCTGCTAAGAAACTATTTCGGAATCAATAAGTCTTTATACTGGATAATTACCCCTAACATAAAAGGAAGATATGCACGCAATTTTTAAAGAATTTGGAAAAGAAAAGAGTGCTCACAGTATTGGAGTGGCCACCACAAACTCCTGATTGCAACCCCATCGAATTACTATGGGAAGAAATGGATCGGCAGGTTCGAAAAACAAATATTGCATCTATTATTAATCTCTGGGAGATACTCCAGTCAGTGTGGGATAATTTGGATGCAGAATGTCTTGACAAATTAGTCGGTAGAATGCCAAGAATTTATGCAGCAATTATTAAAAAAATGGGTGGTTATTTTGATAAGTTCAATATTAGGCTAAATAAACGTAAACGTGGGCTAAATTACTTTTAATTCGGTGTTAAAAAGTTAAAGTTTTATATTTCAATATTATTATAACACAATAAAATGAAGTGCATATTTAATTTTTGCTTTTTCACTAAAAATTAAAGGGTGCCTCATATTTTCTGCCTCTACTGTACATACGAACATCCGTACGGAATAGGAATACTTACATATAGGAATACAAAATTTGTTCTGGTTCTGTATAGTATCTATAAAAAAAATTTGAACCATCCGTTTAATTTTATGAGATTTGCAAAATTTTTCTCACTTAAAGTAGCAACCCTGGTTGGGGATTCTAAAGATCTACTTTATTCTAAATTAACCGAAAACCTCTACTTTAAAGCTGAATGTATCTCAGAGGAAATTTTATCAGATTTTTCTTTACAGAAGACCTCTTGGGCATATGCTCGTCAGAATGTTCGCTATAACGTTCTTGGTGAGTTTCAGCATTTTTTGGATTTTGAGTATTTGGAAGCTTTAAGTAATTGGAAGGATTGGTCTCACATTTTAGAAACAACGTTATTTCTCTTATCTGACCAAAATCAAACCATAATTTTTTATGCCTTTCCCCCCACTTTCACTAATATTTTAAGGTATGGTTATAATCGAGAACATAATATACATTGTTGTTATTTTTACGTCATAAATTGAATTAAATTATAAATAATAAATATAAACAACAAAAAATGACCAACTATATTAGTTATTCTGCCCTTATGTAGGGCAAATGTTCAAATGTTCGTTCAAATGTATGTATGTATGTATGTTCAAATTAACAGTTGAAAGAATAAAATAAAAACATCCCTCGGATAAAGATTCGGTTAAGTTAGTTAAAAATTTTAAATGGAGCTCAAACAAGAAATTGATGCTAAAATATTCAATGATTTAAAAGAATACCAAATAATATTTAAACTTATTACCAAATATTTAAAAGATTACCACCTAATAATATCGAATAAAGATGTTGATTTATATAGATTACTTCAACAATT
Organism: Diogma glabrata; assembly: GCA_963693315.1. NCBI lineage: Eukaryota > Metazoa > Arthropoda > Insecta > Diptera > Cylindrotomidae > Diogma > Diogma glabrata. The sequence goes on from OY856187.1 coordinate 65,265,665, forward strand.
TATCGAAAACCTTTCAATGATTGTATACTAAATTTACTGTATTGCTCTCAAAAATAATTTTTGTGCAATAGCGATAGTTATTGAGCACGACCAGTGAAAATAACTTCGTCTATTACTATACATTAATATTCATAACCTTGAGATTCAATCGTCATTTAAAAATCGTAGAACCATTACTATGTATTGATTTTAGAGATGGAGCCTAGTTTTGGCAAAATCTTTCCATTAAAATTTACCCCAGGTTTGCAAGTTACGCCGTTCCCAAGATAATAGTTTTCCAGATAAAAATTCCCAAAATTGGTTAAAATTTTGAATTTTAAACAAAACAGACCGTAACGGGATAAATTGAACAAAATAAAACTCAGAGACGAACTATAAAGAATTATTTATTATATTTTTACAATACAAAAAAAGGACTCTATGATGAATCGAAAGTACTTACATATTTTTGTTTTATCTATCGCACATTTGGAATATGAGTGTGGTAGTAATAAATAGAAAATAGTAGTTTAATCAATGAGTGAATAATGAAGTAGTTTATTCTTAAGCAAAAGTTTAAAATTCGAGCGAGGCACGAGCGAGAATTTTAATTTGCGAGAGAATAAAATTCATTATTCACGAATCGATTACAATACTTTATTCTCTGACAAAGATTTTATTATAAAAAAGAATTGTGTATTATAAAAAATAAAAACATTTTCTTCAATTAAAACAATAAATCTTTATTGTTTTAATTGATAAATCAAATTTCTTAATAAAAAAACCCTGATGATAAAAAACGCCCTTCTCATACAATCAACCAAGTTCAACTAAACGAAATAAGAGAATTACTCAAAATTTGATTTTTGAACAAAACTTATCAAAGCAAATGTGATTATAATTTGAAAATAATTTTAATGAAATCAAAATAATTTGACCAATTGGAATCATACCAATTGAATAAAAGTTTCATTAGGCACTAGGTTAAGTTCATTAGGCTATAGGTTAAAAAACAATACAATAATACATACTATTATTATCGAAAAAACATACAAATAAAGCTGATATAATTAAATGGAAGAGAATAAATTATTTTAAATACTTGTTATAGTATGATATATGAATGGAAATATTTATGCATTTATTGTAGTATATTTTGTTTTAGGTTTAAGAAAAAATTAATGAATGAAGTTTTTTAAATTTACAAATAAAGGATATGTATTTGTAATTTGTAAAGATATGTATTTTGATTTATGGTTTGAATGAAAATATCATAGACATTTGACTCTTGATTTAATAAAAAACGCTTGATACTTTTCATATCATTTCATCCATGATTATTGTTTGAGGCATTATGGTATTGAAACTGCAGAAGTGTTATGAGATAATTAAATCTGTAAGGATTGTAATGTAACAGAACATAGAATCATAAAAAAAGTGTAACAATCAATATATTTTGAAATATGTATAATAAAAACTGAGTAAAACAATCATACATTTGTAAGGTTTATTTTTAAAGCTTTATCTAATTTTAAATAGCTTTCTGTAGAAGCCTTTCAAACTGTTAGTTTAGATAAAATATGTTGTAGGTGAATGACTATAAGTCAAGCGAAAATCAGTGGAGCTGATATGGAAAATATATGTTCGTACAAATAAATCGTTTAAATTTTCTTAGCTCATTTACGTATATTCTTAATCTTAAAATAATCAAAAATGTACAATGTTAATAACAAGAACCAATAAATATTAACCAATAAAAATTTCAACTTTACTTTGTTTTTACTTTCTATTACATCTCATCAAGTCAATTTTTATAACAAATACGAAGCGGTAGGGATCAGAAACCATAATGTTGTTATCAAGATAACAACATTATAACATATTATATTGAATCAAAAATATCATTTGATATTTTTATAACTTATTCAATAAAATTAAAATTATATATCTTAATTGAAAATCCAAAAGGTATTTTCAATTTGAGTTTTGCAAATTGTATAATTGCAAACAATTTTTGCAAATTGTATGTATCATTGTACCATAAAGGCACAAAAAGATCAACATATAAAGTTTTTCGATATCATGGAGCTCTGAAAAATTATTATTAATTTTATTTATCTATCAAACGAAGCCTCTTATAATTTTTCAGAAATATTAAAAGACTTATAGAATGAAATAAAATGTTTTAAGTATCAAAACGTAAAAACTGAATTTTTAGAAAACATTCCCAAGGGAAGTAAACCCAGTGCTGTATGACAAATGTCACCAAATATAAGTGGTTCTATGGATGATTGATTCCCATAGTTTAGTTGATACTGTGATGATGAATCCAATTGAGTTGCGTCAATGCGGCGTAATTAAATTTAATGACAGGACGACCTTGAAGAAATGACATTATCGTTGATAAGCCAACAATTACTAATTCAGAATTCAAAGAATTATATTTTAGAGACTCTACAGCAGCAATTCGTAGATCTGGGAATTGTCTGGTAATTGCATTAAAATGTGCTGCAGCCATAGCGCATGTGTTGATAAAACGGTTAAAACCTCCTTCAACTAATCAACTAATTGTAATGTTCCATTTCCAGCATTTCTAACGCACTCAGCTTTTATTTGCTTTTTTATTGGAAGTTCACTCTTTTCTTCTACGCTAAATAACATATCGTTTTTATAAAAAGGTGATTAGATTCATGAGTTATGAAATAAATTTACCAACAGGCAAATCAATGAAATATACCATACATATATGGACCACCCTCTATTTAATAAATAAAATATTTGTTCTTACATGGCGTTGTTTTTTTTAAATTTTATTTCATATATTTAATTCATTGCAGATAGATAAATAAAACAATTAAATTAATCATAAAAACAAAAGAGAAGATTATGTGTGACATGTGGCTTGTGACATGCCAAAACCACAAGAAAAGTACATGAAAATCAAGATGGTGACCTGTTTAATTAAAGGCGCATTCACCATTTCGATCGTTCGGTCGATCGCCACAATTTACATTGTTCCGTTCATCGCAACTGTGCATCTTAACAATCACACAATTTGTTTGGAGTAAGAGTTTACTAAATCGAATGCTGACTAACGTACACCAATTTATGGTTTTTTATCCTAGTCGAGAAAAGTGAAAAAGAGCTCGGGTCCGAAAACTGTTCTGTTTGCTTAAATTTAATAAAATTTAATAGTTCGATCCTACCGAGCCAAAATAACGAGATGCCTAAAATATTGAGTGAATTATCATGAAAAAAATAGTGAAATAAAACGGAAAAAACACTTTAAAAAGTAAAAAATTGCACGACCATAATATTATGCACAAAACTTATAAGCAGCTTGCTTGGTAATTAAAAATTAATTAAATCAAAACAAATCTTTTGATCCAAATAGTCAAAAACATTGTAACATATATTGAATTTGAAACATTTGTTTTAATAAACAAAACCTGAATAATTCTTTTTTAATAAAAAATCAACTAAGTATGTATTGAAAAATAAATAATTTAAGAAACATAATAAATATAAATATCAATGCAAAAAAATAATATAAGAATAAACGTTAAAAAATTATATCTAACTATTCATTTCATTTCTTCACAAATAACTGAAATCAATTGGTTCACGACCGAATTTATTAATCTCAATCATTACTTTATCCCATAAACTGTTTTATGAATATATGTTTATGAATTAAATTAATAATAAAACAAAACTGTAAATAGAAAAAATGATTTTCTCTTCACATCTAATTGTTTAACCCATAATTAATTTAAATTTAACTGGGACCTATATTTGTTACGCTAATGTCTACTTCTAAATAGTATGAATTTTTGTTATATCTGGTCGTCGCGGGTATGCTTTTATCTCTCTCAACTATGAAGAATTAGAGAAATTAGACAGAATAAATATGATGCTTAAAGCCGTCAACACTAACATTTTCTAAAACAATTTTTTCAAATATAGTTCAGAGAGAAAAAAACATGCCCGCGACGACCAGATATAACAAAAATTCATACTATTTAGAAGTAGACATTAGCGTAACAAATATAGGTCCCAGTTAAATTTAAATTAATTATGGGTTAAACAATTAGATGTGAAGAGAAAATCATTTTTTCTATTTACAGTTTTGTTTTATTATTAATTTAATTCATAAACATATATTCATAAAACAGTTTATGGGATAAAGTAATGATTGAGATTAATAAATTCGGTCGTGAACCAATTGATTTCAGTTATTTGTGAAGAAATGAAATGAATAGTTAGATATAATTTTTTAACGTTTATTCTTATATTATTTTTTTGCATTGATATTTATATTTATTATGTTTCTTAAATTATTTATTTTTCAATACATACTTAGTTGATTTTTTATTAAAAAAGAATTATTCAGGTTTTGTTTATTAAAACAAATGTTTCAAATTCAATATATGTTACAATGTTTTTGACTATTTGGATCAAAAGATTTGTTTTGATTTAATTAATTTTTAATTATCAAGCAAGCTGCTTATAAGTTTTGTGCATAATATTATGGTCGTGCAATTTTTTACTTTTTTATATTTTTACAAGAATCAAATTTTTTCCTAAACAACACACCACGTTTTCATTTTCTCTATAATACAGGCCCTGATACGGAGCCAGTTATTAATATTATGAAAAATAGAATTTGCGCGGGATACAGGTTATCCCCACACGAATCTTGAGATTGGGAATCTCTCACTATTTTTTTCCTAAATTTATTCTAACATTCTAAAGGGGAAAAAATACTTAAACAAAAATTAATATAATTAAAATTCAAAATACCTTAAAATTATTAACTGTTGAAATTAACTGCTATTATTTCACCCAAAACTTCATATATTTTCCTGACATTAGCCTCATTAACTCAATAGATTTCACTTCTGTTATTAATTTGCCAAAACTTCACAGATTCCTGACAATAGCCCAATTAACTTATTGGATTCCACTACTGCTACTAATCCACCAAAACTTTTATAGATTTCTGACAATAGCTCAATTAATTTATTAGATTTCACTACCGCTATTACCTCACCAAAAACTTTCATCGTTTTTTCTGCAATGGCTGCCACCAAAATTAATGGGTCCACACCCACGATATAAATCAAGGAAAAAGCAAGACCCCAATTGTGTTGCAAGTAATAAAAAAGGTCACTTCTTTTATCTTCAACTTTTTCCTTTATTCCTTTTATATTATTTTCTTTTATTTTTAATTTAGCTAAAATTTTTAATTTTTAATTGCTACAAAGTTGAACACCGAATGAATATCTATCAGTTGCAAAAATACAACCATGACAGCATTCTTATTTTTATTTCTTGTTTTATTTAATGTTTAAATCACAAAAACAATTCAACATTTCTTTTTTAAAAGCCAAAATGGAATGAAATGTTTTTCCAAATTGCAAAATGTGATTTTGCTTTTGACATCTTATGATGTCAAAAACAAAATCGGGTAATACTTGAAATTCAGCAAATGATTAACAACGACGTCTGTTCATTAGTATTGGAAATAAAAATTTAGTACGTTCGTTTGCTTTTTATAGTATATTCAAAATTTAACTAGCAGTTAAGTTTTAGAAAATTTTAAAATTATTATTAATGTAAAAATGAACGGAAACTAATGAAATGCATTTCCATTGAATTGAAAACGAAGATGAATTTGGTTTTATTGTTGTTTTGCGATTATTGCGATCGTTACACCATGAATTCAAGGTAGAAACCAAGACTTCCACTCTTGAAATCACAAAAACGTCGCCATCCCCTCCACGACAGAAAACCACCGAACCACTTCCACCTATTAAACTGTATCTGGGATCGAGACACCCACAGTCACTGGCGTCAAGACCGATGACCGGTTCCAACACTCATGAAGTCCTTAAGAACTTCACTGAGTATTGAGACCGACCATCCATCCGAACGTCAGCACCATGGACACCCCGATACAACCAGTAAGTATGACCTGAAGATGTGAACCCCAGAGACGACAATCAGCCAGAGGAACAACCCTACCTAACGAAAAGACATCATTCCCTGATGTCTTTCGCGTGATGGACTCCAAGATTCTTACCGCTCATATCTGTGCACTCGTAGAGTACATTTCCAATCTTAGTCTTAATCATTGCAGGTAAGAACTTTGGAGCCAATTTTGCCGAGAACTTTTTGGTAGCGTCACTCAAATGGTGTTGCCGTACAAACACACGTTGTTGTGGTTGAAAAGTCCGTAGTTTAGATCGCAGGTTGTACTGATGTTGCGATTTTTTGAAGGCTGCTTTTAAATTTTGTTGAACCCGGTTCCTAAGCAGAGTCAAATGATCAGTGCGTTCTATTTCCTCACCAGCATCTTTACCAAGCTTGTGTAGTGATCTCAACAAATGGTAAGTATTCCCATCCGATATTGGATGTTGACCAAATAATAAATAGTACGGTGAGTACTTGGTAGCAGAATGTACTGCAGCCCGCAGTGCATATGCGATTTCACCAATTTGTGAATCCCACTTGGTGTGTTGACCTTTAATGAACGCTCGAATTGCTGCTAAAACTGACCTATTGACCCGCTCTGACGCGTTACTTTGAGGACTATAAACACCGGTCCTAATGTGTTTAATGCCGAAATCTGACAAAAGATTTTGAAAGTTCCTACTAGTGAACTGTTTGCCATTGTCACTGTGCAGAAACTCTGGTACCCCATATGTAAGAAACACTTCATTCCTTAGAAAAGCATTCACCTTCGGTGAAGTTGCATTTCTAAGTGGTTTCAGTAGTACAAACTTCGTAGCATGATCCAGAACTATCAATAACACCGTATTCCCAAGTGTAGAACGAGGGTACGGTCCCAAAAAATCTATATAGACTCTCTGCCATGGACGTGCTGTTTCGAATTGATATTGCATCGGAGGACGCAATATCTGATTCGTGGCTTTTGTTTGTTTACATGTGTCGCAGGACACAACATAGTTGTGTACCTGTGACGCCATGCCCGGCCAATAATAAAGACGTCGAAGTAATTCTAAAGTCTTTTTAACACCTCCATGAGCAGCAGTACTATCATCATGATGTTTCTGAATCATGTTTGAAGTCATCGGTTTTGGTACCCAGAGTTTCCACACAGGAACATCGTTGGGTATTGCATCAGATCTTGGCTCAATACGTATGTATAGCTTATCATCCACGACTTTAACAGATGGAAAGTCCTTGGGTGATGATTGAACTTTAGCTATCATATCCGTATATTCCTTGTGCCGATAACCTTCATTGTCGATTTTGATGTCGTTAATGTGATGTGTTAATGCTTCCGTCAATTCCTCGTGTGTATCGTCATAAAGACGAGATAGAGCATCAGGGACTATATTTTGGGTACCTTTTTGGTGGACAATGGTAAAATCCATATGTTGGAGTTTTAGGCTCCACCTAGCCAGACGACCACTCAAGTCCTTCTGTGACATAAGCCACTTCAGACTTGAGTGATCAGTCACAATTGTAAATCGGTGACCTTCAACATAGCCCCTGAATTTCTTCACACTCAGGATTGCCGCAAGACATTCAAGCTCAGAAACAGAATAGTTTCGTTGAGCTTTATTAAGTTTCTTCGACATGAAGGCTATCGGACACTCTTGTCCGTCCTCGTCGATCTGATACAGTACACTACCTATCCCTGTCAGACTCGCATCGCATCTAATAAAGAACTCTTTATTATAATCAGGGTTAATTAATACTGGTGCTGTAGTCAGCAATCGTTTTAAATTTTCGAAAGCAGCTTGAGCTTCTAATGTCCATTTCAATTTTCCCGAACTCTTTTTTAATAAATCTGTAATTGGTGATACCACGCTTGCATAATTTGGTATGAAACGTTGGTACCAACCAGCCATTCCTAATAAACGTCGTATCTGTTTTACTGTAGATGGAGCTGGATACTCAGCTACAGCTCTTACCTTGTCAGGGTCTGTTCGAAGACCATCTTCACCAACCAAAAATCCCAAGTATTTCACCTCTCTCAGAACAAATTTACTTTTCTTGAGGTTTATTGTTAACCCAGCCGCTCTTAACAATGAAGAGACTTTGGACAGCAATTCCATATGTTCCTGGAACGTGGAAGAGACTACCAATAGATCATCTAAATAAACAAAGACATTTTCGTGATATTGATGTGGTATCACTTTGTGCATTAGCCGACACATTGTCTGGGGAGCATTGCACAATCCAAAGGGCATAACCCGGAATTGATACAATGGACGACCAGGCACTGTGAAGGCTGTCTTGTCTCTAGATGCTTCTGCCAGAGGAATCTGCCAGAAAGCATCTTTGAGATCAATACTGGAAATGTACTTTGTGCTATTTAGACGACCTAGTAAGCCATCAATCAAGGGAAGTGGGTAAGCGTCCTTTTTAGTTAGTGAATTGACACGACGGCTATCAATACATAATCTGTTTTTACCAGATTCTTTTTGTACCAAAACCACTGGCGAGCACCAAGAACTGTTACTCTCTTCGATCACGCCCATTTGAAGCATTCGGTCGAGTTCGGCATAAACCTTTAGTTGAACAGCCGGCGATGTGGGATAGTGCCTCTGTTTAACAGGTGCACTATCACCAACATCGATGACATGTTCAACCAAAGAAGTCTTTCCGAGCCCAGACACTTCAAATGACGGGAAAGAATCCTTGATCATATCCAGTTCATGTTGCTGATCAGTGGTGAGGTTATGTGTATTAAAAGTTTGTAGCTCTGTGCGAGTCAGTTCACTAACAAATGAAGGAACAATACCATATTTCTCCCAGAAATCTATGCCCAGGTAGAGCTCTTCTCGTAATCCAGGGACTATATGGAACCGCATTGGTTTAGTGGAGCCATTCACAGTTATTGGAATTTCGATGTAACCCAAAATTTTTGTTGCAGTACCATCTGCCGTACGAATACACGAAGTGTACTTACGGTAAGTTGTACCTGCTGATTCCAATAATTCCAAGGAATTTCTTCCAAGTATAGTGATTGACGCTCCACTATCCAATAGACCTGAAATATGTTTGTCCAAAATCCTAATTGTTAGTCGCGGCCGAGGATCCTTTGTTTCTGAAAGGATAGATGAAATACAAGCTTTACGAAATAATTTCCTCATCCTCCAATATCTAATGTTACGTTCAAGACGTCTAAAATATGTTCGATGTAATGATGGGAAATTAAATGTACTGGGTGATCTTATTCTGGTTTCTTCGGTGGTAGATCGTCTTGTGTTCCTACATCTCTCGTCGCTTTCTTCGGGCTCATTGGCTGTTGAACCGAGGGTACCATCCCCGAAGCATGTACTCTCGGACGGAAGTTTACCGACGGGTGACAATAAGAACAATTTGCATAAATGACGTCAGGTTTGTTGCACTTCCAGCAATACAGTTTTATTCTGTTTTTAGAACAATCAGGAGCTCGATGTCCATTTACCCCGCATCTAAAACAGACAATTGGTTGTCTGGACATTGATGGATCAGGTTGATTAGTATTACCAGATGATATCGCAGGTCGTTGCAGAATTCTTCTAGGTTGTGTATCCACAGCTTCAATATATCCATCTTGTTCTGGATCTATTTCTGATTCATAGTCGTCCACTTGCTGTAGTTCGCTAATCCTTAAGTTTGACATTCTGGTTGGGACTGGTGTAGACCACAAACGTTCGAACTTCTGACACAATGTCCGAAGCTCGTCCATAGTTGTAATTGTTGCTGCAAGTGTAGCGTTCTTCAGTTCTACACTCAGTCCTTCCCTAGCGATTTCTAATAATTCAGCTGCAGCAAATGGTCGAACTAATCTCCGATTTAACGAACCCACTTCAACTAAATACTCATAAACGCTCTCTTTGACTTTCTGTTTACGGTTCAAAAGAACACGTAATACCGCTTTATCATCGGTGAGCGTACCGAAGGTGCGTAGGAGTCCTTCCCTAAGCACTGAGTAGGTCACTTCCTCATATTCATGAGTTAAATTCAAATAATATCTATCGGCAGCTGCCTTGAGGTACCGTGGAACGATCGACCTCAGGTCGTCCCAGGACACACGGTCCCTCCTTGCAGCCGCCTCCACTCGATGGATAAACTCATGAACATCAGGAGAGTGACCATCCCCTGTGAAGTTCGGAACCCAATTTGAGTCATAACGACTCAAATTGTTCCTACGTACCTCTCGGTATGCTCCCGGTGACAATGCTGGAGCCGCGACACGAGATACCTGAGGAAGTGGGTTGTATGGTGGTGGTGCTGTTAATGGAGCTTGTGGATAATTTGTTTGAAATTGTTGTAACTGCTCCTGTGGTATCGGTTGATAATTCAGAGGCTGCTGTACCAATGCCGGATTGATGTATCTTTGTTCAGCTTGGAACGATGAACCCAGTTGTGGTAATGCGAAGTCCTCCACTCTTAAACCTGATTGTTGAAAATACGATGGTGGTAATTGTTCTGCCCGTCTTTGTTGTTGCTGATACCCACGATTTAAACTGTGTATCGTATTAGTTATTGGCTGTACTGGTATTGGAGTGGATCTCTCCTCTGGCTGAAACGCAGGCGATTCGGATGGTACAGATGATCCTCCTGGTTTACTCTGCATAACTGGACGTGTCGACAACGATCTTATTATATCCCAAGCGCGTGACAATTGGGAGATAGCGTAGGTGCGGGCTTCTTGCAAATCATCGCGAGAACCCAACCTATTCATCCTCCCTGTATAGTGCAACACACGATTAGCCAGACCATCTAAGAATGGCTGATTAATCGGTGGCTGAAGTCTACGTATCTGATCCACAATTAGTTGTGCCGCCTGCACCACCATTTGAGACTCAGCTACCAAATCTCTCGCGTGAGATACCGTTAATGGAACTGAACCTTGTACCGCGTGGTTTCGAAGTTCCTCTGCCCAGTTGACCCCTCTGAAATCCACACCTCGAACCAGACATTCGATCTGCAGTTCGCCGGGTTCCAATCCATAAAATGGATGGTCAATGTCTATTTGACTTGACATTTTGATGGTAAAATTTATAGAATCCAGAATTCACAATAACAAATAACAATAATAAAACCAATCTCAACAACAAAAAAAATGTAGCTAGTATGCTGTAAAAGTGAAAACAATAAAAAGCGCAAAACGACAAAAAAACCAACGAACGCCCCAAAAAAAAACAGAAAATTTTTGTAAAAAAAACAAACTTCGTAAAGGGACCAAGGGAAAGACCGTCGTAGTTAATCCTTGCTGAATCTGTACAAAACTTCCTAAGATATTGTATATGTAAAAATATAATTTATTTATTTTAATTTCAGATATGCTGAAATTTCAGAATTAATTATATACCTAAAATTATTTATTGACGATAGCACCCCTAAAAATATTTATTTATTTTAAAAAAAATTGAAGAATAAAAAATATTCAAAAGAATGTTTATTTATCGGATGCACCGTCTTAACTTTGAAATATTGATTTATTTTTTAAAAAAATAAAAAATATTTATTTATATCTTGACGTAAAGCTTAATTAAGAAAATTTATTTATTTAGTTACCTAAAATTAACTTAAATTTTAAAAAAAATTATTTATTTAATAAAAATTTTATTTAGTTAATTGAAAAATTTGTTTGATTTATTTTATTTTTTTTATTTAATAATTAGATAAGAGATTCCCAAAGTCAAGATTCGTCTGGAGACAATATAAAAAGTAAGTATGGTACAATATCCATTTCATTTAAATTTGAAATATCGCGCTCGCGAGCCCACTCCAACCATGCATGTGAGAACTGACTAGAAAAGCCCCTAACGACCAGATTCTACAGAACAGTTTCTCCCCAGTCTAATAAAACAATCACAACTGTCACGATTAGACACTAGGTCCATTTCTACTGACCCAGTTGTGCTTGTTTAACCTAAAAATAAATTACAACTAAACCTAATGCGAAAGTTGTAGAACGCTCCCGAGCACCAGACTTCAAATCCTAAACTCTATGAAAAATTGTTTTATTGTAAAAGCTAAGTGGAAAAGTGGAAAAGTTTTTGAATTTGTTTGAGGTGAAGCCTCTGATCCTGAAAGCAAAAGTATAATTGGTTCTTCTCTTCATTACACCGAAGAAGCCTCTGAGCAAAGAATGGTACTACTGGTTTGCACCTAAGTACAAACACAGCAACACCACTCCTCGTCCCTGAGGACTTCCTCGCCGAATGAAGAGAAGAAACCAATGTTCTTCGATCGCATAACCCCGGTGGCCATAGGCGATCTAAGAACGACATCAATGTTAAGGGGATAAGCCCCATGGATGGCTTTTTAGGCCGCTGGGAAAAGTGAATCAATAACCCTAAATAATATATAACTTATCCATAATCTAAATAATTTCTTATTTAAAAATGCTAAATCGAAACATGAAATACATAATACGTGTTAATAAAGTTTTACATGAAATTAATTAAATTTAATCTTCAGACTAGATAATAAATTGGTAATTAAAAAAAAAATTACGATTATTTTAAATTCAAAACTAAGCTTACTAATTTTTAAGTTATTAATTCTAATATATTTGTTCAGGTCAAATTTTCATCGCTTTATTTATTGTATTCAAAACAAAAATAAATGTTAGCTAAAAATAATTATTTCTATATTTATACCACTTTTTAAAATTAATCGCAATGAAAAAATAATTCTAAAAAAAAATGGTGGTAGCTAAAATGGACTCATACGAGATCTGTATACGTACATTAGCAGATCAATATGATGACAAATGTAGAGATATTGATTTGGATCCGCTCACTCTATAAAGTTGATGGGAATTAATTATTTTCAATTGTACTTCCATAAACATAGACCAATAATACTTTGAAAGTAGTGACGAAAGATTTAAACTTATACAAAACTGTTGAAAAGCTGTTTGGTCAATGTTAACCTTTATTACGTTAATAACATCCTAAAACTCATAAAAACATGACTTAACCACAATCAAAAAAAACATACGATTAATTTCATATATAAATTAATTGCATCATCCAAAAATGTGTACAATATATAACCAAATATATGTACAATATGTACATGGTAGCATAAAAAAATTTCAAAAAAAAAACTGCTTCCCCAAAACGGTTTTCTTTTTTCCAAATAAAAAAACAATTAGTATTACTAAAAGCAGATGACAGCACAAAAAACAATCTCCAAAAAAAATTGCTGTCCCAAAACGGTTTTTTTCAAAATTAAAAAAAAATTAGTCTTAACTAATTATACAGTGAGGGACAGGGGCCTCCTGTGGACCAGACCACTCCTCTTCCTGTCGCGTGGTCGGTGAGATGGGGACCTCCTCAACCAGCTCCTCCGTTTGAGTACTCTTGGTCGAGGAAGCTCCCAGCTCCACGACCAAGCGACTCTCCTTCTCCCTTCTTCTCCTCTCCTTCCTCTTCAGGTGAGAGCTCCTATTTCTATTTATCCTCCTTCTCTCACGCCAGCCCACATTCACTTCCTCAGTCACTTCATCCATCTCATCCGCTTCCTCATTCACCCCATTCAACTCCTCATTCACTATCTCACAAATCAAATCATCCAGAAACTCATCATATTTTTCTTCGTAAATATCATCCATCAATTCCAAAAATATTTTATGTTTTACTTCATCCAGAATCACATTTATCATTCCATCCACTACATTCCTCGCCTCAACCATTCTCTCTTTTCTCTCCTCATTCGCTCTCCCATCCACCTCATTCATCCAGGGCTCAAACCCACCTGGCCGACACCTCCTTAACAACCCCTGACCCCTCATAATTGTATACATTCTTATCAAAATTCAAAATATATAATTTCCTAATCAAAACCAAAACGAAACCAATAACTGGTTTATTTCAAGATAAACAAAAAGCTGATTGACAACCACGGCCCAAACCGGTTGCCACCACCCTATTACCAAAAAAAAAACCACAACTGGTTTATCCTAAAACTTACAAAGAGAAACGCGGAATTCTTTAAATTTTTGAAAATATAAATTTAGAGTACTTATGATAAATATACACATGAACACCTTAGAAACTAAACCTTTATTTTTTTCCTCTAGCTTTTTAACAAAATTTAGCTAAATAAACCGACGCGAAAAATAAACTATATATAGATATTAATTAATCTGAATTGAAATAATCAATTAATATATAAATATAATAATATAAGATGTTCCACACAAAAAAAAAGTTTTTTCAAAAAAAAACCGGCTTGCCAACGCCCAACCTGGAAAATATTTTCCCACCAAATAATATAACTGTAATTAAGCTAACGGGTCCCTTTTTGTTCGGCGCTACTTTATAATACAGGCCCTGATACGGAGCCAGTTATTAATATTATGAAAAATAGAATTTGCGCGGGATACAGGTTATCCCCACACGAATCTTGAGATTGGGAATCTCTCACTATTTTTTTCCTAAATTTATTCTAACATTCTAAAGGGGAAAAAATACTTAAACAAAAATTAATATAATTAAAATTCAAAATACCTTAAAATTATTAACTGTTGAAATTAACTGCTATTATTTCACCCAAAACTTCATATATTTTCCTGACATTAGCCTCATTAACTCAATAGATTTCACTTCTGTTATTAATTTGCCAAAACTTCACAGATTCCTGACAATAGCCCAATTAACTTATTGGATTCCACTACTGCTACTAATCCACCAAAACTTTTATAGATTTCTGACAATAGCTCAATTAATTTATTAGATTTCACTACCGCTATTACCTCACCAAAAACTTTCATCGTTTTTTCTGCAATGGCTGCCACCAAAATTAATGGGTCCACACCCACGATATAAATCAAGGAAAAAGCAAGACCCCAATTGTGTTGCAAGTAATAAAAAAGGTCACTTCTTTTATCTTCAACTTTTTCCTTTATTCCTTTTATATTATTTTCTTTTATTTTTAATTTAGCTAAAATTTTTAATTTTTAATTGCTACAAAGTTGAACACCGAATGAATATCTATCAGTTGCAAAAATACAACCATGACAGCATTCTTATTTTTATTTCTTGTTTTATTTAATGTTTAAATCACAAAAACAATTCAACATTTCTTTTTTAAAAGCCAAAATGGAATGAAATGTTTTTCCAAATTGCAAAATGTGATTTTGCTTTTGACATCTTATGATGTCAAAAACAAAATCGGGTAATACTTGAAATTCAGCAAATGATTAACAACGACGTCTGTTCATTAGTATTGGAAATAAAAATTTAGTACGTTCGTTTGCTTTTTATAGTATATTCAAAATTTAACTAGCAGTTAAGTTTTAGAAAATTTTAAAATTATTATTAATGTAAAAATGAACGGAAACTAATGAAATACATTTCCATTGAATTGAAAACGAAGATGAATTTGGTTTTATTGTTGTTTTGCGATTATTGCGATCGTTACATCTCATTGGAGTATACTAACAAAATTACCCAAATTTAAAGTTTCGGTTCAAAACATGTGCTTTTGACGTTTTTATCATAATCAAATTTTTGGTAAATATGAGAATGAAAGAATTTCTACTCTCTTTTTTTAAATATCAATTGAAGTAATTTAAAGTTGTGAGCATGAAATTTCGCTTTAAAAAAAAAATAAATAAATAATTGTAAGTTCATGACAAACAAATCGTTTTCGGAAATAATTTTTTGTAATAGATTACAGGTTGATTGTTGAATGCACACAAATTCCCGTTAACTTCAAAGTTTAAACTACAGAGTTGGAAAAAATTGTGTATACAAACAAGGAGTTAGTCTTCTCAAAAAGTGTTGGAAACAATTTTTTCTTGTCAAGAATGTGTTGAATTGAATTTATTTTTACTTCACCTCAATTTTAAATTGTGTGAAGTAATGCAATCTATCGAGAAAAAAATCTTATATACCCCAAATTTTGTTTTTTCTTTTGTTTTAGACCAATTATTCTCTATCTAAATAGCCAATAAAAATTTTGGTGTACTTCTGTTTGAGTGATTGACAAATTTGCATAGGATTTTGATGAAACTTTGACGTATAATCCAGGTTCACTTGAAAATGGAAGATTCGTTTCAAGACTGGATAAAATGGCAGGGGGTCTCCCGAACACCTCTAAATTTAAATTTTCAAAAACTTCTAATCCCGGCTTTCGAGGGGGGATATATTTCTCAATATATTCCCATATTTTCCCATATTTCTGCATACTAACCCGGTTAAAAAGTTTTTTTTTCAGGTGTTGTTCCGAAGTTCCGTACTGTAGCCTACAATTACCGATCGATTTTCGTGAAAATTTTGGTAAAAGCTTTCAAGTAACATGTTTCAAATATTATGAGAAAGATTTCATTAGCTTGTAAATCTAAGGGCTAAGTACAATTGAAAATAATTAATTCCCATCAACTTTATAGAGTGAGCCGGATCCAAATCAATATCTCTACATTTGTCATCATATTGATCCGCTAATGTACGTATACAGATCTCGTATGAGTCCATTTTAGCTACCACCATTTTTTTTAGAATTATTTTTTCATTGCGATTAATTTTAAAAAGTGGTATAAATATAGAAATAATTATTTTTAGCTAACATTTATTTTTGTTTTGGATACAATAAATAAAGCGAAAGATTTAACCTAAACAAATATATTAGAGTTAATAACTTAAAAATTAGTAAGCTTAGTTTTGAATTTAAAATAATCGTAATTTTTTTTTTTAAATTACCAATTTATTATTTAGTCTGAAGATTAAATTTAATTAATTTCATGTAAAACTTTATTAACACATATTATGTATTTCATGTTTCGATTTAGCATTTTTAAATAAGAAATTATTTAGATTATGGATAAGTTATATATTATTTAGGTTTGTTGATTCACCTTTCTCCAGCGGTAGGCCTAAAAAGCCATCCATAGAGTTCACTCTTTAACATTGACGTCGTTCTTAGATCGCCTATGGCCACCGGGGTTATGCGATCGAAGAACATTGGTTTCTTCTCTTCATTCGGCGAGGATTCCTCAGGGACGAGGAGTGGTGTTGCTGTGTTTGTACTTAGGTGCAAACCAGTAGTACCATTCTTTGAAGGGAAGAACCAATTGTACTTTGCTTTCAGGATCAGAGGCTTCACCTCATACAAATTCAAAAAACTTTTCCATTTTTTCATTTAGTTTTCAATAGAACAATTTTCATAGAGTTTAGGGTTTGAAGTCTGGTGCTCGGGAGCGTTCTTCAACTTTCGCATTAGGTTTAGTTGTAATTTATTTGTAGGTTAAACAAGCACAACTGGGTCAGTAGAAATGGACCTAGTGTCTAATCGTGACAGTTGTGATTGTTTTATTAGGTTGGGGAGAATCTGTTCTGTAGAATCTGGTCGTTAGGGGCTTTTCTAGTCAGTTCTCACATGCATTGTTGGAGTGGGCTCGCGAACGCGGGATTTCAAATTTGAACAAAATGGATATTGTACCATACTTACTTTTTAAATTGTCTCCAGACGAGTCTTGATTTTGGGAATCTCTTATATTATTAAATAAAAATAAAATAAATCAAACAAATTTTTCAAAAATTAAATAAATAAAATTTTTTATTAAATAAAGTAAATTTTCGTAATTAAATAATTTTAGGTAAATAAATAATTTTTTTAGAATTAAATAATTTTAGGTAGCTAAATAAATAAATTTTCTTAATTAAGCTCTACGTCAAGATATAAATAAATATTCTTTGTTTTAAAAAAAAAAAAAAAAAAAATAAATAAATATTTCAAAGTTAAGACGGTGCATCCGATAAATAAACATTCTTTTGAATATTTTTTTATTCTTCAATTTTTTTAAAAATAAATAAATATTCTTAGGGGTGCTATCGTCAATAAATAATTTTAGGTATATAATTAATTCTGAAATTTCAGCATATCTGAAATTAAAATAAATAAATTATATTTTTATATACAATATCTTAGGAATTTTTGTACAGATTCAGCAAGGATTAGCTACGACGATCTTTCCTTTGGTTCCTTTACGAAGTTTGTTTTTTTTTTACAAAGATTTTCTGTTTTTTTGGGGCGTTCGTTGGTTTTTTTTCGTTTTGCGCTTTTTATTGTTTTCACTTTTACAGCATACTAGCTACATCTTTTTTTTGTTGTTGAGATTGGTTTTATTATTGTTATTTGTTATTGTGAATTCTGGATTCTATAAATTTTACCATCAAAATGTCAAGTCAAATAGACATTGACCATCCATTTTATGGATTGGAACCCAGCGAACTGCAAATTGAATGTCTGGTTCGAGGTGTGGATTTCAGAGGGGTCAACTGGGCAGAGGAACTTCGAAACCACGCGGTACAAGGTTCAGTTCCATTAACTGTATCTCACGCGAGAGATTTGGTAGCTGAGTCTCAAATGGTGGTGCAGGCGGCACAACTAATTGTGAATCAGATACGTAGACTTCAGCCACCGATTAATCAGCCATTCTTAGATGGTCTGGCTAATCGTGTGTTGCACTATACAGGGAGGATGAATAGGTTGGGTTCTCGCGATGATTTGCAAGAAGCCCGCACCTACGCTATCTCCCAATTGTCACGCGCTTGGGATATAATAAGATCGTTGTCGACACGTCCAGTTATACAGAGTAAACCAGGAGGATCATCTGTACCATCCGAATCGCCTGCGTTTCAGCCAGAGGAGAGATCCACTCCAATACCAGGACAGCCAATAACTAATACGATACACAGTTTAAATCGTGGGTATCAGCAACAACAAAGACGGGCAGAACAATTACCACCATCGTATTTTCAACAATCAGGTTTAAGAGCGGAGGACTTCGCATTACCACAACTGGGTTCATCGTTCCAAGCTGGACAAATATACATCAATCCGGCATTGGTACAGCAGCCTCTGAATTATCAACCGATACCACAGGAGCAGTTGCAACAATTTCAAACAAATTATCCACAAGCTCCATTAACAGCACCACCACCATACAACCCACTTCCTCAGGTATCTCGTGTCGCGGCTCCAGCATTGTCACCGGGAGCATACCGAGAGGTACGTAGGAACAATTTGAGTCGTTATGACTCAAATTGGGTTCCGAACTTCACAGGGGATGGTCACTCTCCTGATGTTCATGAGTTTATCCATCGAGTGGAGGCGGCTGCAAGGAGGGACCGTGTGTCCTGGGACGACCTGAGGTCGATCGTTCCACGGTACCTCAAGGCAGCTGCCGATAGATATTATTTGAATTTGACTCATGAATATGAGGAAGTGACCTACTCAGTGCTTAGGGAAGGACTCCTACGCACCTTCGGTACGCTCACCGATGATAAAGCGGTATTACGTGTTCTTTTGAACCGTAAACAGAAAGTCAAAGAGAGCGTTTATGAGTATTTAGTTGAAGTGGGTTCGTTAAATCGGAGATTAGTTCGACCATTTGCTGCAGCTGAATTATTAGAAATCGCTAGGGAAGGACTGAGTGTAGAACTGAAAAACGCTACACTTGCAGCAACAATCACGACTATGGACGAGCTTCGGACATTGTGTCAGAAGTTCGAACGTTTGTGGTCTACACCAGTCCCAACCAGAATGTCAAACTTAAGGATTAGCGAACTACAGCAAATGGACGACTATGAATCAGAAATAGATCCAGAACAAGATGGATATATTGAAGCTGTGGATACACAACCTAGAAGAATTCTGCAACGACCTGCGATATCATCTGGTAATACTAATCAACCTGGTCCATCAATGTCCAGACAACCAATTGTCTGTTTTAGATGCGGGGTAAATGGACATCGAGCTCCTGATTGTTCTAAAAACAGAATAAAACTGTATTGCTGGAAGTGCAACAAACCTGACGTAATATATGCAAATTGTTCTTATTGTCACCCGTCGGTAAACTTCCGTCCGAGAGTACATGCTTCGGGGATGGTACCCTCGGTTCAACAGCCAATGAGCCCGAAGAAAGCGACGAGAGATGTAGGAACACAAGACGATCTACCACCGAAGAAACCAGAATAGAATCATCTAGCACATTTAATTTCCCATCATTACATCACACATATTTTAGACGTCTGGAACGTAACATCAGATATTGGAGGATGAGGAAATTATTTCGCAAAGCTTGTGTTTCATCTATCCTTTCAGAAACAAAGGATCCTCGGCCGCGATTGACAATCAAGATTTTGGACAAACATATTTCAGGTCTATTGGATAGTGGAGCGTCAATCACAATACTTGGAAGAAATTCCTTGGAATTATTGGAATCAGCAGGTACAACTTACCGTAAGTACACTTCGTGTATTCGTACGGCAGATGGCACTGCAAATAAAATTTTGGGTTACATCGAAATTCCAATAACTGTGAATGGCTCCACTAAACCAATGCGGTTCCATATAGTTCCTGGATTACGAGAAGAGCTCTACCTGGGCATAGATTTCTGGGAGAAATTCGGTATTGTTCCTTCTTTTGTTAGTGAACTGACTCGCACAGAGCTACAAACTTTTAATACACATAACCTCACCACTGATCAGCAACATGAACTGGATATGATCAAGGATTCTTTCCCGTCATTTGAAGTGTCTGGGCTCGGAAAGACTTCTTTGGTTGAACATGTCATCGATGTTGGTGATAGTGCACCTGTTAAACAGAGGCACTATCCCACATCGCCGGCTGTTCAACTAAAGGTCTATGCCGAACTTGACCGAATGCTTCAAATGGGCGTGATCGAAGAGTCTAACAGTTCTTGGTGCTCGCCAGTGGTTTTGGTACAAAAAGAATCTGGTAAAAACAGATTATGTATTGATAGCCGTCGTGTCAATTCACTAACGAAAAAGGACGCTTACCCACTTCCCTTGATTGATGGCTTACTAGGTCGTCTAAATAGCACAAAGTACATTTCAAGTATTGATCTCAAAGATGCTTTCTGGCAGATTCCTCTGGCAGAAGCATCTAGAGACAAGACAGCCTTCACAGTGCCTGGTCGTCCATTGTATCAATTCCGGGTTATGCCCTTTGGATTGTGCAATGCTCCCCAGACAATGTGTCGGCTAATGCACAAAGTGATACCACATCAATATCACGAAAATGTCTTTGTTTATTTGGATGATCTATTGGTAGTCTCTTCCACGTTCCAGGAACATATGGAATTGCTGTCCAAAGTCTCTTCATTGTTAAGAGCGGCTGGGTTAACAATAAACCTCAAGAAAAGTAAATTTGTTCTGAGAGAGGTGAAATACTTAGGATTTTTGGTTGGTGAAGATGGTCTTCGAACAGACCCTGACAAGGTAAGAGCTGTAGCTGAGTATCCAGCTCCATCTACAGTAAAACAGATACGACGTTTATTAGGAATGGCTGGTTGGTACCAACGTTTCATACCAAATTATGCAAGCGTGGTATCACCAATTACAGATTTATTAAAAAAGAGTTCGGGAAAATTGAAATGGACATTAGAAGCTCAAGCTGCTTTCGAAAATTTAAAACGATTGCTGACTACAGCACCAGTTCTAATAAACCCTGACTATAATAAAGAGTTCTTTATTAGATGCGATGCGAGTCTGACAGGAGTAGGTAGTGTGTTGTATCAGGTTGATACTGACGGACAAGAGTGTCCGATAGCCTTCATGTCGAAAAAACTTAATAAAGCTCAACGAAACTATTCTGTTTCTGAGCTTGAATGTCTTGCGGCAATTCTGAGTGTGAAGAAATTCAGGGGCTATGTTGAAGGTCACCGATTTACAATTGTGACTGATCACTCAAGTCTGAAGTGGCTTATGTCACAGAAGGACTTGAGTGGCCGTCTGGCTAGGTGGAGCCTTAAACTCCAACATATGGATTTTACCATTGTCCACCAAAAAGGTACCCAAAATATAGTCCCTGATGCTCTATCTCGTCTTTATGACGATACACATGAGGAATTGACGGAAGCATTAACACATCACATTAACGACATCAAAATCGACAATGAAGGTTATCGGCACAAAGAATATACGGATATGATAGCTAAAGTTCAATCATCTCCTAAGGACTTTCCATCTGTTAAAGTCGTGGATGATAAGCTATACATACGTATTGAGCCAAGATCTGATGCAATACCCAACGATGTTCCTGTGTGGAAACTCTGGGTACCAAAACCGATGACTTCAAACATGATTCAGAAACATCATGATGATAGTACTGCTGCTCATGGAGGTGTTAAAAAGACTTTAGAATTACTTCGACGTCTTTATTATTGGCCGGGCATGGCGTCGCAGGTACACAACTATGTTGTGTCCTGCGACACATGTAAACAAACAAAAGCCACGAATCAGATATTGCGTCCTCCGATGCAATATCAATTCGAAACAGCACGTCCATGGCAGAGAGTCTATATAGATTTTTTGGGACCGTACCCTCGTTCTACACTTGGGAATACGGTGTTATTGATAGTTCTGGATCATGCTACGAAGTTTGTACTACTGAAACCACTTAGAAATGCAACTTCACCGAAGGTGAATGCTTTTCTAAGGAATGAAGTGTTTCTTACATATGGGGTACCAGAGTTTCTGCACAGTGACAATGGCAAACAGTTCACTAGTAGGAACTTTCAAAGTCTTTTGTCAGATTTCAGCATTAAACACATTAGGACCGGTGTTTATAGTCCTCAAAGTAACGCGTCAGAGCGGGTCAATAGGTCAGTTTTAGCAGCAATTCGAGCGTTCCTTAAAGGTCAACATACCAAGTGGGACTCACAAATTGGTGAAATCGCATATGCACTGCGGGCTGCAGTACATTCAGCTACCAAGTACTCACCGTACTATTTATTATTTGGTCAACATCCAGTTTCGGATGGGAATACTTACCAATTGTTGAGATCACTACACCAGCTTGGTGAAGATGCTGGTGAGGAATTAAAACGCTCTGATCATTTGACTCTGCTTAGGAACCGTGTTCAGGAAAATTTAAAAGCAGCTTTTAAGAAATCGCAACATCAGTACAACCTGCGATCTAAATTACGGACTTTTCAACCACAACAACGGGTGTTTGTACGGCAACATCATTTGAGTGACGCTACCAAAAAGTTCTCGGTAAAATTGGCTCCAAAGTTCTTACCTGCAATGATTAAGACTAAGATTGGAAATGTACTCTACGAGTGCACAGATATGAGCGGTAAGAATCTTGGAGTCCATCACGCGAAAGACATCAGGGAATGATGTCTTTTCGTTAGGTAGGGTTGTTCCTCTGGCTGATTGTCGTCTCTGGGGTTCACATCTTCAGGTCATACTTACTGGTTGTATCGGGGTGTCCATGGTGCTGACGTTCGGATGGATGGTCGGTCTCAATACTCAGTGAAGTTCTTAAGGACTTCATGAGTGTTGGAACCGGTCATCGGTTTTGACGCCAGTGACTGTGGGTATCTCGATCCCAGATACAGTTTAATAAGTGGAAGTAGTTCGGTGGTTTTCTGTCATGGAGGGGATGGCGACGTTTTTGTGATTTCAAGAGTGGAAGTCTTGGTTTCTACCTTGAATTCATGGTGTAACGAT
The DNA here is from genome assembly GCA_963693315.1 of Diogma glabrata. Taxonomy (NCBI): domain Eukaryota; kingdom Metazoa; phylum Arthropoda; class Insecta; order Diptera; family Cylindrotomidae; genus Diogma; species Diogma glabrata. Next base: position 65,289,115 of record OY856187.1, read on the forward strand.
CGCAATAATCGCAAAACAATAATAAAACCAAATTCATCTTCGTTTTCAATTCAATAAAAATGCATTTCATTAGTTTCCGTTCATTTTTACATTAATAATAATTTTAAAATTTTCTAAAACTTAACTGCTGGTTAAATTTTGAATATACTATAAAAAGCAAACGAACGTACTAAATTTTTATTTCCAATACTAATGAACAGACGTCGTTGTTAATCATTTGCTGAATTTCAAGTATTACCCGATTTTGTTTTTGACATCATAAGATGTCAAAAGCAAAATCACATTTGGCAATTTGGAAAAACATTTCATTCCATTTTGGCTTTTAAAAAAGAAATGTTGAATTGTTTTTGTGATTTAAACATTAAATAAAACAAGAAATAAAAATAAGAATGCTGTCATGGTTGTATTTTTGCAACTGATAGATATTCATTCGGTGTTCAACTTTGTAGCAATTAAAAATTAAAAATTTTAGCTAAATTAAAAATAAAAGAAAATAATATAAAAGGAATAAAGGAAAAAGTTGAAGATAAAAGAAGTGACCTTTTTTATTACTTGCAACACAATTGGGGTCTTGCTTTTTCCTTGATTTATATCGTGGGTGTGGACCCATTAATTTTGGTGGCAGCCATTGCAGAAAAAACGATGAAAGTTTTTGGTGAGGTAATAGCGGTAGTGAAATCTAATAAATTAATTGAGCTATTGTCAGAAATCTATAAAAGTTTTGGTGGATTAGTAGCAGTAGTGGAATCCAATAAGTTAATTGGGCTATTGTCAGGAATCTGTGAAGTTTTGGCAAATTAATAACAGAAGTGAAATCTATTGAGTTAATGAGGCTAATGTCAGGAAAATATATGAAGTTTTGGGTGAAATAATAGCAGTTAATTTCAACAGTTAATAATTTTAAGGTATTTTGAATTTTAATTATATTAATTTTTGTTTAAGTATTTTTTCCCCTTTAGAATGTTAGAATAAATTTAGGAAAAAAATAGTGAGAGATTCCCAATCTCAAGATTCGTGTGGGGATAACCTGTATCCCGCGCAAATTCTATTTTTCATAATATTAATAACTGGCTCCGTATCAGGGCCTGTATTATAAGCTTTTGGGGTACATCAAATAAAGGGTTGGGTCCTCCATTCAACATGTGGTTTTTTCACTATGTTTTCAATGTTTGTAGGGAGCATACAACATTCGTTCGTGAATGAATTTTAATGACACTACGGGAAAAGATGCAAATGTGTATGGCAAGGAACTAATTAGTTCTTGAGCGATATTGAACGTGGTGGGGGGGTCCCCCAAGCACCTGATTTTGTAAAAGCTCAATATCATCTGAACCTGATAATCGGAAGGAATGAACTTGGTACATAAGCATTTAGTACGGTTCAGAATAGGTCTGCATCCCATCTTCCGGTTTTCCACTTTTCCACGTTTTCGTCTGACTTTTCTCACTTTGTCTTTAAGGTTTGTCAACTTCATTATCATTATTTCATTTTAATGACACTTTGAAAAAAGATGGAAGCTTAAATGACATAGAACTGATAAGTTTTTGATAGATATTGGGGTAAGTGGTGGTTTCAATAACATCAGCTTCTGATAATTGAATTTTATGAAACGTGGTATATATGCTTAAAATATAATTTGTAACAGTTCTGCATTCCAACTTCCGGATTGACAAATTTTGAATAAATCCGCTGAAACCCTTTGAAATGAAAGTGCAGGAATTGATTTCTTTTTAATCAATTTTTCTTTGGCATTTACTAACTGTGGTTTTTGATATAATATGGCTCAATGTGGAAAAAAATTTTGACATCAACCGTTTGATTACACCAAAACAAAAATTACCTTGCTCTTCGTAAGGCCGTGTTTATACCAGGATGTCCAGCATGAATAGTTTCTATAATGTTTAAATTTTCTAGTGCAGGTGCTAAAACCTTGCTACCCTGAAAAACCAAGTCATTAAAATATGCTATTTCATCCCATAAAGTCGACTATTTTTTTATATTCTTTGGCAGATTTTTAACATCAGCCACACATTAGCGATGATTTTAATTAATGATTATAGTTCCGTATCTTTTTGCGTTGATGCTTTAAATCTTTCGATAGCGTCGTCAAAAATAGCTAATATCAACATTATTTCTAATTATTTTTCATGCTCTTGACTTTTTTTAATACAATCTCTGCTTAACGTATATCTACTATTGCCATTTCCCTTAACGTATGCTATTTTTGGATTATATTGTTGAGCGTCAAGTAAAATAGGTTGCAATTATGGTGGTGCCGAGGTGGTGCGAAGGTTTCTCGAAAACTAGATCCAATGGTTTATGGTCCGTTTGGATGGAACATTCATATCAAACAGCAGCAAAGAAATTTGTGATTTTATTTTCAACTGTTTTTTTTCTTTTATTTAATTTCAACAACAAGAAATTTATATACATATTACACAAATTGCTGTGGTAGCAAAAAAATGTATTATTCAATTAAAATAATTTTTCTTTAACAAAAATTGTTTATTTTAATTAATTTAAACATCGGATATGTAATAACACTTTCTTTTTTAATCTTTCTCTTGGAAAGCTACAACTAGACTAAAAAGTTGATTAAAATCGTTTTCACAGAACGACTTTATTTTCTGAAAAAAAAAGAAACACATTTATCTCATCGTTGTGTTTAGTTGTCTCATTTTTCAAATAAACCGTTACCCATACATTGAAAATCTTCCGTATAAAAAAAACAAATGCAACCGTGTCACAAATCCAATCATAACCATAAGGTCCTTCAAAATTCAATCAATTATTAATATTGCGAACATATTTAAGTTTAAACATCACAAAATGAAGTACCTTATTAATGAAAGCAAGATCAACACATCTGCACAAAATCAATATACTCTATTTCGTTATCTGTTTAACAAAAAAATATATTTGTTTCTCATTAAAAAAAATAAAATAAAACAACAATTGACAACTATAAGATCCGTTAATTGAGTTGGACATTATAAAGTAATAAACTAAAAGATGAATTTATTTATACAGTGAAGCTTTGTATACGTTCAGATAATATTTATGAAATGATCTTAATTTGTTTGATAGTAAGAAATGAAAGAATGATTAATGTGATGACTGTTTGTTTTTAGATTTAAAAAAAAAATGTCTATTGAACAGGTTTTTGTTGGTCGTTACAAAGTAATTTTTTAATGGCTCTGTAATAGAAGACAAATTATTATTAAATTTATTTAAATAGTTTACTTGCTTCTTATTTTTCGGTTCCTCCAGTTTTTATATTGCTTTAATTTTTTTTGGGTCAGCCGTTACACCGTTATCATATGCTATTTAATGTTAAACCAGCTGTACTTAATTTTTTGACGACTACTTCAGAAATTTAACGAAGTTTTTTAATATTATTCGCAGAAATTAAAATGTCATCCATTGATTTTTCAGCATTTTCTACGCCTTCATGCACTTTAGTTATATTTTCAGTGAATACTTACGGAGATGATGAAATTCCATATGGTAATCTTAAACATTTATATCTTCCCCATCGAGTCCAAAATATTAAATAATTGATCGATGTTTTTGTAACTTTGATTTATCAAAATCCCTTATTAGAATCAAGCAATGTAAAAAATGTTGCATCACCATGTTGCGTTACCAGGCAATACAAAACAAATTTATGCTTTAAAATAATAAATAAATTTATTATATCAAAGCAATAAAAGGTAAAACTTTACCTGCCTACCGCCTGCTAACAGCAAATATAAAATATCAAATAATTTTTTAATAAAAAACAATCTCACCAATTATATAATTGTACGCCTCCGTTCTTCAACACTTTTATTTTCATAAACACTAGCACAAACACTAACACACACTTCAGTGTATTTTATCTTACATGCAAAAATAAAATAAAACAAAATACAATTTGTTTTTCTATTTTCGATTATTTTTTTTTCTTTAAAATTTAGACAACCTTTTTCGTCTGACTCCGGTTGATGAATGTAATGTAATAAATCTTGAATTCTATGAATGTAATAAATCTTCAATTCTATTATTTTTCTGTTCTTTACACAAAAAAAATCGTTAATCACAGTGTAACGATCGCAATAATCGCAAAACAATAATAAAACCAAATTCCTCTTTGTTTTCAATTCAATAAAAATGTATTTCATTAGTTTCCGTTCATTTTTACATTAATAATAATTTTAAAATTTTCTAAAACTTAACTGCTAGTTAAATTTTGAATATACTATAAAAAGCAAACGAACGTACTCAATTTTATTTCCAATTCTAGCGAACAGATGTCGTTGTCGTTATTAATCTTTGCTGAATTTTCAATATTACCCGATTTGTTTTGACATCATAAGATGTAAAAAAAGGAAAAATCACATTTTCCCAATTGGATTTTTTTTAAAGATTCATTCCATATTTGTGCGTCAAACAAATATTTTCAGAGTTGATTTTAGAAAAAATTCAGTAGATTCATTAAGGTGTTAATATATGTGTTGGCTCTTTTAAATTAATTGCTAATTAATGTGATGTGAAATAATAAAAACATCAAATACTAAAAATATAAGTCAAATTTATAATTTGAAATGAAATTATTATTGTTATCATGGTTGTGAACATTAATAAGAATACAATAAAAAGATTTATTATGGCCAGTTGTGACTTGTAATTGTCCACTTTATAAGAAGTTAACATTGATGAAAATGTTTCATCATGCGACACCAGATGTTTTTTTCCAATATATAATACAAATTTGGATTATCAAAAAGATGTCAATGTTTTGAATAATAATAACAACAATAGTAGTGGCGCCGTAGTTTCAAATGGATATTCTAATATTTCAAATCAGGAATTAAGCAAATATTGGCTTAAAGGAGTTCACTTGGTATCCGAAATAATATCTCTGCTTATCCAGATCAAAATTCAACAACTTTGGAGCGTGGTATTGCAACTGGTGGAAACAGAATCAACAAGTTAATTTAAGGTATTTGTCTAATTTTATATTAATATTGCATTTATAATTTTTTATGTGGTTCAACTTAGTTTTTAGAATGATAGGCTAATTGAAGAATAATAAGAGATTTCCAAAATTTAAGATCCGTGTAGGGACAATCCGGATGGCGGGAGTGATCTCCTTTGCTTTAACTTTTTATTTTTTTTCCTAATATAAAAACGATGGAATATCAGATGTGCTTGTGACTTGTATAGTTTTAACAGTATATTGAACAGAAACAAAGTGATAAAAGTCCAATCCGATTCACGAAGTGAATCAATTACATACGTGGCTCCGTATCAGGGCCTAATTACAAACGTGGGCCGAAACAAAAACCTGGCTTTTGTTAATGATAACCGAGATTACGGTTAATTTTTTTTTGATATAACGGTTAGTTATGAGTCATATTCTTGGCGCAATTTTAATTATATATTCTTAGCGCGATTTTTGAAAACCAGTTTTGGTTTGTGTGGTCAAAATTTTCTGGAAAAACCAGTTTAGTTTTGTTTTGGTTGAAAAGAATATTTTTTTTGTTGATAATATTTTTTGTTGGGAGAACCAGCGTGGTTTTTTTATATGTATACCTTTTTTGTGTATATATAGATTATATATATACAGGGGAAATATCTTATTATTAAAGTTTTTAATTGAATTTTATAATATGTACATGAGAGGTCAGGGGTTGAGAAGGAGGTGTCGGCCAGGGGGGTTTGAGCCGTGGTTTTGAATGAGGTGAAAAATGGGATATATTTGGAAATTATGGATGATATTTATGGAGAACGGTATGATAAGTTATTGGATGATCTGATTCGTGAAATAGTGAATGAGGAGTTGAATGGGGTGAATGAGGAAGCGGATGAGATGGATGAAGTGACTGAGGAAGTGAATGTGGGCTGGCGTGAGAGGAGACGGGTCAAGAAAAACAGGAGCTCACACCTGAAGAGAAAGGAGAGGAGGAAGAAGGAGAAGGAGAGTCGCTTGGTCGTGGAGCTGGGAGCTTCCTCGGTCAAGAGTACTCAAACAGAGGAGCTGGTTGAGGTGGTTCCCATCTCACCGACCATGCGACAGGTAGAGGAGTGGTCTGGTCCACAGGAGGCCCCTGTTCCTCATTGTATAATTAATTAAAATTAATTATTTTTGCTTGTTTGAAAAAAAACCGTTTTGGGACAGCAATTTTTTTTGGAGATTGTTTTTTTGTGCTGTCATTTGAATTTGTTTTTGTACATATTGTACATATTTGTAAATATTTTTGTAAATAATTTTTTTTTTGTATATAGTTCATATATCTTTTTTGGAATAATATTGTACATATTTTCATTGTACATATTTTTTTTTATGGAATAATATTGTACATATTTTCATTGTACATATTTTTGTATATAATCGTGTACATATTTTGGAATGACATTGTACATATTTTGTAAATATTTTTTGGTACTGTCAATGTACAGGGTTGTACAGGGTTGTCGTTGGATTCGCTCATTCAACATGATATGGGTGTGTGCAGGATATATTTTTTGTATTTACAATTTTTTATTGGTGATTAATTTTTTTTTTTGAATTTCTTTTGGAAAACCAATTATTGGTGTTTTTATATATATATATATGGTATTGTATAAGGTTATAATTAATATCTTTCTCAGCGGTAGGCCTAACAAGCCATCCATGGGGCTTATCCCCTTAACATTAATGTCGTTCTTAGATCGCCTATGGCCATCGGGGTTATGCGATCGAAGAACATTGGTTTCTTCTCTTCATTCAGCGAGGGAGTTCTCAGGTACGAGGAGTGGTGTTGCTGTGTTTGTACTTAGGTGCAAACCAGTAGTACCATTCTTTGCTCAGAGGCTTCTTCGGTGTAATGAAGAGAAGAACCAATTATACTTTGTTTTCAGGATCAGAGGCTTCACCTCATACAAATTCAAAACACTTTTCCATTTTTCCACTTAGTTTACAATAGACCAATTTTTCATAGAGTTTAGGTTTTGAAGTCTGGTGCTCGGGAGCGTTATTCAACTTTCGCATTAGGTTTAGGTGTAATTTATTTGTAGATTAAACAAGCACAACTGGGTCAGTAGAAATAGACCTAGTGTCTAATCGTGACAGTTGTGATTGTTTTATTAGGTTGGGGAGAATCTGTTCTGTAGAATCTGGTCGTTAGGGGCTTTTCTAGTCAGTTCTCACATGCATGGTTGGAGTGGGCTCGCGAACGCGATATTTTAAATTTAAACAATATGGATATTGTAGCCATACTTACTTTTTAAATTGTCTCCAGACGAATCTTGATTTTGGGAATCTCTTATGATATTAAATAAAAATAAAATAAATCAAACAAATTTTTCGAAAATTAATTAAATAAAATTTTTATTAAATAAATAATTTTTTTAAATTTAAGTTAATTTTAGGTAACTAAATAAATAAATTTTTTTTAACTACACAATACTTCAAGATATAAATAAATATTTTTTATTTTTAAAAAAAAAAATAAATCAATATTTCAAAGTTAGGACGGTGCATCCAATAAATAAACATTCTTCTAAATATTTTTATTTTTCAATTTTCTTTTAAAAATAAATAAATATTCTTAGGGGTGCTATCGTCAATAACTAATTTTAGGTATATATATATATTTCAGTATATCTGAAATTAAATAAATAAATTATATTTTTACACATACAATATTTTAGGAACTTTTGTAAAAGATTCAGCAAAGATTGGGTACGACGGTAGTCTTTCCTTTTTGTTCCTTTACAAAGGTTGTTTTTACAAAAAGGTTTTTGTGTTTTTTTGAATTGGGGCGTTCGTTGTTTTTTTTCATTTCTTTGTGTTTTACAACTTCCATCGGACGAATTTTTCCGGGCGAATTAACTCCACCTTTTTTCTAGTTGGAATTGGTTTTATTATTGGTGTTGACGTTTTTTTTGTGAATTCTGGATTTTATAAATTTTACCATCAAAATGTCAAGTCACATCTTCAGGTCATACTTACTGGTTGTATCGGGGTGTCCATGGTGCTGACGTTCGGATGGATGGTCGGTCTCAATACTCAGTGAAGTTCTTAAGGACTTCATGAGTGTTGGAACCGGTCATCGGTCTTGACGCCAGTGACTGTGGGTATCTCGATCCCAGATACAGTTTAATAAGTGGAAGTAGTTCGGTGGTTTTCTGTCAGGGAGGGGATGGCGACGTTTTTGTGATTTCAAGAGTAAAAATCTTGGTTTTTACCTTGAATTCATGGTGTAACGATCGCAATAATCGCAAAACAATAATAAAACCAAATTCCTCTTTGTTTTCAATTCAATAAAAATGTATTTCATTAGTTTCCGTTCATTTTTACATTAATAATAATTTTAAAATTTTCTAAAACTTAACTGCTAGTTAAATTTTGAATATACTATAAAAAGCAAACGAACGTACTCAATTTTATTTCCAATTCTAGCGAACAGATGTCGTTGTCGTTATTAATCTTTGCTGAATTTTCAATATTACCCGATTTGTTTTGACATCATAAGATGTAAAAAAAGGAAAAATCACATTTTCCCAATTGGATTTTTTTTAAAGATTCATTCCATATTTGTGCGTCAAACAAATATTTTCAGAGTTGATTTCAGAAAAAATTCAGTAGATTCATTAAGGTGTTAATATATGTGTTGGCTCTTTTAAATTAATTGCTAATTAATGTGATGTGAAATAATAAAAACATCAAATACTAAAAATATAAGTCAAATTTATAATTTGAAATGAAATTATTATTGTTATCATGGTTGTGAACATTAATAAGAATACAATAAAAAGATTTATTATGGCCAGTTGTGACTTGTAATTGTCCACTTTATAAGAAGTTAACATTGATGAAAATGTTTCATCATGCGACACCAGATGTTTTTTTCCAATATATAATACAAATTTGGATTATCAAAAAGATGTCAATGTTTTGAATAATAATAACAACAATAGTAGTGGCGCCGTAGTTTCAAATGGATATTCTAATATTTCAAATCAGGAATTAAGCAAATATTGGCTTAAAGGAGTTCACTTGGTATCCGAAATAATATCTCTGCTTATCCAGATCAAAATTCAACAACTTTGGAGCGTGGTATTGCAACTGGTGGAAACAGAATCAACAAGTTAATTTAAGGTATTTGTCTAATTTTATATTAATATTGCATTTATAATTGTTTATGTGGTTCAACTTAGTTTTTAGAATGATAGGCTAATTGAAGAATAATAAGAGATTTCCAAAATTTAAGATCCGTGTAGGGACAATCCGGATGGCGGGAGTGATCTCCTTTGCTTTAACTTTTTATTTTTTTTCCTAATATAAAAACGATGGAATATCAGATGTGCTTGTGACTTGTATAGTTTTAACAGTATATTGAACAGAAACAAAGTGATAAAAGTCCAATCCGATTCACGAAGTGAATCAATTACATACGTGGCTCCGTATCAGGGCCTAATTACAAACGTGGGCCGAAACAAAAACCTGGCTTTTGTTAATGATAACCGAGATTACGGTTAATTTTTTTTTGATATAACGGTTAGTTATGAGTCATATTCTTGGCGCAATTTTAATTATATATTCTTAGCGCGATTTTTGAAAACCAGTTTTGGTTTGTGTGGTCAAAATTTTCTGGAAAAACCAGTTTAGTTTTGTTTTGGTTGAAAAGAATATTTTTTTTGTTGATAATATTTTTTGTTGGGAGAACCAGCGTGGTTTTTTTATATGTATACCTTTTTTGTGTATATATAGATTATATATATACAGGGGAAATATCTTATTATTAAAGTTTTTAATTGAATTTTATAATATGTACATGAGAGGTCAGGGGTTGAGAAGGAGGTGTCGGCCAGGGGGGTTTGAGCCGTGGTTTTGAATGAGGTGAAAAATGGGATATATTTGGAAATTATGGATGATATTTATGGAGAACGGTATGATAAGTTATTGGATGATCTGATTCGTGAAATAGTGAATGAGGAGTTGAATGGGGTGAATGAGGAAGCGGATGAGATGGATGAAGTGACTGAGGAAGTGAATGTGGGCTGGCGTGAGAGGAGACGGGTCAAGAAAAACAGGAGCTCACACCTGAAGAGAAAGGAGAGGAGGAAGAAGGAGAAGGAGAGTCGCTTGGTCGTGGAGCTGGGAGCTTCCTCGGTCAAGAGTACTCAAACAGAGGAGCTGGTTGAGGTGGTTCCCATCTCACCGACCATGCGACAGGTAGAGGAGTGGTCTGGTCCACAGGAGGCCCCTGTTCCTCATTGTATAATTAATTAAAATTAATTATTTTTGCTTGTTTGAAAAAAAACCGTTTTGGGACAGCAATTTTTTTTGGAGATTGTTTTTTTGTGCTGTCATTTGAATTTGTTTTTGTACATATTGTACATATTTGTAAATATTTTTGTAAATAATTTTTTTTTTGTATATAGTTCATATATCTTTTTTGGAATAATATTGTACATATTTTCATTGTACATATTTTTTTTTATGGAATAATATTGTACATATTTTCATTGTACATATTTTTGTATATAATCGTGTACATATTTTGGAATGACATTGTACATATTTTGTAAATATTTTTTGGTACTGTCAATGTACAGGGTTGTACAGGGTTGTCGTTGGATTCGCTCATTGAACATGATATGGGTGTGTGCAGGATATATTTTTTGTATTTACAATTTTTTATTGGTGATTAATTTTTTTTTTTTGAATTTCTTTTGGAAAACCAATTATTGGTGTTTTTATATATATATATATGGTATTGTATAAGGTTATAATTAATATCTTTCTCAGCGGTAGGCCTAACAAGCCATCCATGGGGCTTATCCCCTTAACATTAATGTCGTTCTTAGATCGCCTATGGCCATCGGGGTTATGCGATCGAAGAACATTGGTTTCTTCTCTTCATTCAGCGAGGGAGTTCTCAGGTACGAGGAGTGGTGTTGCTGTGTTTGTACTTAGGTGCAAACCAGTAGTACCATTCTTTGCTCAGAGGCTTCTTCGGTGTAATGAAGAGAAGAACCAATTATACTTTGTTTTCAGGATCAGAGGCTTCACCTCATACAAATTCAAAACACTTTTCTATTTTTCCACTTAGTTTACAATAGACCAATTTTTCATAGAGTTTAGGTTTTGAAGTCTGGTGCTCGGGAGCGTTATTCAACTTTCGCATTAGGTTTAGGTGTAATTTATTTGTAGATTAAACAAGCACAACTGGGTCAGTAGAAATAGACCTAGTGTCTAATCGTGACAGTTGTGATTGTTTTATTAGGTTGGGGAGAATCTGTTCTGTAGAATCTGGTCGTTAGGGGCTTTTCTAGTCAGTTCTCACATGCATGGTTGGAGTGGGCTCGCGAACGCGATATTTTAAATTTAAACAATATGGATATTGTAGCCATACTTACTTTTTAAATTGTCTCCAGACGAATCTTGATTTTGGGAATCTCTTATGATATTAAATAAAAATAAAATAAATCAAACAAATTTTTCGAAAATTAATTAAATAAAATTTTTATTAAATAAATAATTTTTTTAAATTTAAGTTAATTTTAGGTAACTAAATAAATAAATTTTTTTTAACTACACAATACTTCAAGATATAAATAAATATTTTTTATTTTAAAAAAAAAAAATAAATCAATATTTCAAAGTTAGGACGGTGCATCCAATAAATAAACATTCTTCTAAATATTTTTATTTTTCAATTTTCTTTTAAAAATAAATAAATATTCTTAGGGGTGCTATCGTCAATAACTAATTTTAGGTATATATATATATTTCAGTATATCTGAAATTAAATAAATAAATTATATTTTTACACATACAATATTTTAGGAACTTTTGTAAAAGATTCAGCAAAGATTGGGTACGACGGTAGTCTTTCCTTTTTGTTCCTTTACAAAGGTTGTTTTTACAAAAAGGTTTTTGTGTTTTTTTGAATTGGGGCGTTCGTTGTTTTTTTTCATTTCTTTGTGTTTTACAACTTCCATCGGACGAATTTTTCCGGGCGAATTAACTCCACCTTTTTTCTAGTTGGAATTGGTTTTATTATTGGTGTTGACGTTTTTTTTGTGAATTCTGGATTTTATAAATTTTACCATCAAAATGTCAAGTCACATCTTCAGGTCATACTTACTGGTTGTATCGGGGTGTCCATGGTGCTGACGTTCGGATGGATGGTCGGTCTCAATACTCAGTGAAGTTCTTAAGGACTTCATGAGTGTTGGAACCGGTCATCGGTCTTGACGCCAGTGACTGTGGGTATCTCGATCCCAGATACAGTTTAATAAGTGGAAGTAGTTCGGTGGTTTTCTGTCAGGGAGGGGATGGCGACGTTTTTGTGATTTCAAGAGTAAAAATCTTGGTTTTTACCTTGAATTCATGGTGTAACGATCGCAATAATCGCAAAACAATAATAAAACCAAATTCCTCTTTGTTTTCAATTCAATAAAAATGTATTTCATTAGTTTCCGTTCATTTTTACATTAATAATAATTTTAAAATTTTCTAAAACTTAACTGCTAGTTAAATTTTGAATATACTATAAAAAGCAAACGAACGTACTCAATTTTATTTCCAATTCTAGCGAACAGATGTCGTTGTCGTTATTAATCTTTGCTGAATTTTCAATATTACCCGATTTGTTTTGACATCATAAGATGTAAAAAAAGGAAAAATCACATTTTCCCAATTGGATTTTTTTTAAAGATTCATTCCATATTTGTGCGTCAAACAAATATTTTCAGAGTTGATTTTAGAAAAAATTCAGTAGATTCATTAAGGTGTTAATATATGTGTTGGCTCTTTTAAATTAATTGCTAATTAATGTGATGTGAAATAATAAAAACATCAAATACTAAAAATATAAGTCAAATTTATAATTTGAAATGAAATTATTATTGTTATCATGGTTGTGAACATTAATAAGAATACAATAAAAAGATTTATTATGGCCAGTTGTGACTTGTAATTGTCCACTTTATAAGAAGTTAACATTGATGAAAATGTTTCATCATGCGACACCAGATGTTTTTTTCCAATATATAATACAAATTTGGATTATCAAAAAGATGTCAATGTTTTGAATAATAATAACAACAATAGTAGTGGCGCCGTAGTTTCAAATGGATATTCTAATATTTCAAATCAGGAATTAAGCAAATATTGGCTTAAAGAAGTTCACTTGGTATCCGAAATAATATCTCTGCTTATCCAGATCAAAATTCAACAACTTTGGAGCGTGGTATTGCAACTGGTGGAAACAGAATCAACAAGTTAATTTAAGGTATTTGTCTAATTTTATATTAATATTGCATTTATAATTTTTTATGTGGTTCAACTTAGTTTTTAGAATGATAGGCTAATTGAAGAATAATAAGAGATTTCCAAAATTTAAGATCCGTGTAGTGACAATCCGGATGGCGGGAGTGATCTCCTTTGCTTTAACTTTTTATTTTTTTTTCCTAATATAAAAACGATGGAATATCAGATGTGCTTGTGACTTGTATAGTTTTAACAGTATATTGAACAGAAACAAAGTGATAAAAGTCCAATCCGATTCACGAAGTGAATCAATTACATACGTGGCTCCGTATCAGGGCCCAGTTACAACAGAATAATTTACAACACACTAAAACTTGTGATCGTAAAACAATTTGCAACGGCATAAATTAGCAAAATTTTAGCAAAACTTAATTTAAAATTCAATTATGAAAAATCAAATCACGATGCAGTAGTGGAATACAAACACTATGTATAGAATTAAGATAATTTAGAAACATAATTAAGCTACCTTTACCTTGTTATAAAAGGAATGTTCCAATTAAGCTACCTTCGCCTTGTTATATAAGGAATGTTCCTATTCGTAACTAGGTATCCGGTATATATCGAGATCCAATTTCGATGCTTTGCCACTGACAATTGTTTCGGTAAGAAACAATATGTCAGGTTTATTTTTTTCGATGTAGTGATGAACCTAGTTTATATTCGAATTGTGACCTCTTATGTTGGTGAAGTAAATGCTACGCTGTTGGTTCACTCTGCTGCCATTTTGTTGAGACAAAGACTTACCCTTTGACATTGCAGGTATAGATACTGAAATTCGGCCAAGCCTAAATTTCAACACTACACAGTAGGGTTTCTCAAACGGGATCCCGGAGGTAAATTTTCATTTAGATTTCATCCCGGGATCCCGGGTATCCCGCTAATTTTTATTAACATTTTTTTGTATTTTTTTCAAAGATATTAACAGTTTTCTCACTCGAAAATCGAGTAGTTTTTAATTCTTTTCCCTCTGTAGTAATTAATTTCGTTCAAAATTAGGAAAATGTTTTTTTTTTGACACATATGGTATCATGGTTTTTTTGACACATATAAACACAACAAATTAAAACCAATCAAACTTAAAATAGGTAGATTTTTTCTGAGAAATCTACCTAAAACTTGCGCTTCATTTCTCTTAATTTATGTTTAATGGTTCTCTTTGACGGATGGTTCAATGGATGGTTCAATGGACGTTTCGTCACGAAAATTCGGACAAAATTGAGTGATGGCGCCATTGACAACCTAGTTTTTTGAAAAATTGTTTAAAACTTAGTATTATGAATTTATTTTTGTTTTGTTTTTATGTATTCTTTTTTATTTAATTTTTGAAGTTTTTTTAATTAAAAATAATGTTTTAATTGTACACATTTTTCTACCACCCACTTAGAAAAATCTAGCTTTTTAGCGTTTCCCGGGATTTCCCGGGAATTTAATATTTTTTGTCCCAGGATTTGAATTTTTACGGGAAATGAGAAACCCTACTACACAGCACAAAAGAAACTGGGTATCTCTGTCACAAAAACACAATAGCAGGTTTCATGCAACAGTTGCACGATAAGGGAAAGGCAAAAAAAATGGGGACACAAAAGACACTAACAAAATTGAAGAGTACAAATAAAAGGTTAAATTCGAAATTCCTACTAACAACTAAAACGAAATTTTACATTTCCTGTTACCAGGCAATACAAAACAAATTTATGCTTTAAAATAATAAATAAATTTATTATATCAAAGCAATAAAAGGTAAAATTTCAAATAATTTTTTAATAAAGAACAATCTCACCAATTATATAATTGTACGCATCCGTTCTTCAACACTTTTATTTTCAAAAACACTAACACACACTTCAGTGTATTTTATCTTACATGCAAAAATAAAATAAAACAAAATACAATTTATTTTTCTATTTTCGATTATTTTTTTTTTTCTTTAAAATTTAGACAACCTTTTTTGTCTGACTCCGGTTGATGAATGTAATGTAATAAATCTTCAATTCTATGAATGTAATAAATCTTCAATTCTATTATTTTTCTGTTCTTTACGCAAAAAAAAAATCGTTAATCACAGAATAATTTACAACACACTAAAACTTGTGATCGTAAAACAATTTGCAACGGCATAAATTAGCAAAATTTTAGCAAAAATTAATTTAAAATTCAATTATGAAAAATCAAATCACGATGCAGTAGTGGAATACAAACATTATGTATAGAATTAGGATAATTTAGAAACATAATTAAGCTACCTTCACTCGTTGTTTTAGATTAATTTATATTATTTATTTATGTTCCAAACAACTCACTATAGGTGTTGTCTTTAAAATAGATCACATGAAAACTAACTTTTATATACTAACACCAAGCAAGACATTACTTTTCGTAATTTTTATCTAAAATCTAAACCTTTGCCAAATATAAAACAATTCAAACAAATCTTACGTACGTAAGTATATACTCACAATCATTTAATTAGTGACGGTTTAATTTCGATTGTTATTTGTTTTTTCAGTAAGACAAATAAATTAAATTAACTATTAAAAAAATAACTCAACATAAGTGTGAAAAGTGCACTCGTGATGTAGTATAGGCTTAAGGTACATACAATTAGACGATATCATTTAAGTGAAATCTCACTCAAAAAGTTATACGTCTCACTCGATGATAAAGTCTAAACTCACATCTCATTCATAAAATGAGACATCATTTTTACGTTATCTTATAATTTCAAAGTGATATATTTTTTGGCAAGTGATAACGTGTAAACATAAGGCCCCAATATATGAGAAAAAAAAGTTTTTTTTAGTATAGTTTCACGTTGGGTTGAATCTTTAAAGCTGTTTATTTGATATTATAACAACCAAAAAAACGGTTTTTTTATGCGAAATTCCTACAACCATGAATTTTTTTAATTTTTTTCTTTTGTAATGTTTGAAGTTAAGTGGACAAAAAAAAATTTTGCATTTTCGAAAATAAGTCAAATCCTTTCATATGACATCCCACATGACATGATCAAAAATAATTTTTTTCAAAATTTCTACTTTGAAATTTTACATTTACGGATAAAAGTTGAAAGCTGTGCTTTCGAAAATTACAAAAAAAAACGGTTTTGCCCTACAAAAAAAATCACCTTTCATATGACACCCCACAGCAACAAAATTAAAAGAAGCTCAGCGATAGAGTCAATTGCATGTAGAATTAAAACTGAGCATGTCACAAGTAAAAGCAAAAATAAATTGTGTACGTTATGGAAGTTCAGTTCTGGAAGTAGAAAAATAAAATGAAGAAAAAAATCGGGTAACGGCTTAAACGAAAATTATTTAACTAAATGGGAATTCTTTAACAGTTTGCGATTTCTGGATTCTCATGCTAGTGAAATGATGGAAACCATTGACGTTATGTGAGTTTAAACATTTTTTTATTACTAAATTTATTTT
Source organism: Diogma glabrata (assembly GCA_963693315.1). Lineage (NCBI taxonomy): Eukaryota > Metazoa > Arthropoda > Insecta > Diptera > Cylindrotomidae > Diogma > Diogma glabrata. The sequence continues at coordinate 65,305,858 of OY856187.1, forward strand.
CTGTCGTTATTACATTAAATTCATTGTAAATTATCAAATATTTGCCTTATATAACTAATTTATAAAAATTGGGCTTGCCATGGAACCTGGCCTTCCTCAGAAAAATAAATTTTTAAACTCGTTTCATATTTGTTTTACAGCATCCGTAGAATTTTTTGTTTGAGAAGGCTGCAGGTTTATAAAATTTTGACCTTCATTTTTCCAATTTCCAGAAACAACTGTTCCATTTTCGTTTTTCCAATCAAACGTTCCCAAAGGCGCATAGACGTTTTATGATTTACAAAGAATAAAATTATGGAGAACGCAAATGGCGCTCATCAGAACTTTAACCTTTTCAGGTTGTAGTTCTATGTTTTTCTTAACCCACGGGATCGTGGTGATACAATACCAAATATACTCTCCCAAATTTGCCTAGCTCGAGACAACCTACATAGTTAATTATCCTATCAGTAATGGTGAGATTCTTAAATGGGTATGGCTTCAACAAATTTTCAGATATTGCAAATGCACCATCTGCAATTATCACAATTGGGGCGGATACGTTTCTATTTGGCAATGGTTTAAGTTTTGGCAAACTTTATATTTTTATTGTTTTGATCACAAAACATAAACGCACCGGTGCAGATCAATTTACTTTATTTTACTATGCGTTTAGCAAAAAAAACATTTGTCCCACATGAAAAACGAAAACTGATAATAAAAAAAAATTGATTAATTATCGTAATATAAGATCCGTTAAATGTTTTAAAATAAGCATTACAGTGAACCATTATAAATAGACAGATATTATTTTATGAAACGATTTTAAATTGCTTGATATTACGGAATGAAGGTATGATTAATGTGTCGACTGTTTGTGTTTTAGATTTTAACAGAAAATGTCTATTGAAAAAAACTTTGTTGGTCGTTACAATTTATGTAGGATTACTGAAGTTTAGCCCTTTCATATGATACCCTACTAGAATCTATAAAAAAATGTATTTTCTCAAAGGTCTCCTCTGGTAGCCCTTTAAAACAAACGAAAACAACTTTATTTTTTTTTAATCAGACATCTTTTGAGGACAGGTTACTTTTATACACATATAAAATTTTAGGTGCATAGGATATATGGTTTACGATATAATAGAAAAATGTTTTTTACTCTCATCAATAGGGTTCGTTGTAAAAAAAACGGAACCCTAAAAATCAATTCAACTTATCCGAATATCGTTCCAAAACTAATCAGCTCTCTGTCCTTCCAATCTCCATTTGATTCGATTATATCAGGTAAAAAACAGGTACTAGAGAAATCCCCAATCCCCTTTGTCCAATGTACCCAAAAGCTTATAAAATCTCTCTCAAAACCTTTTTGCATTAACTTATACCAACGTAAAAACTGAGTCAGGATTAGAAGCTATTGAAGTTTCAAATTTACAGGTGTTCGAGAGACCACGCTTTATCCAGATCGGTTTAGTAGCTTTCTTTTGTTACCAATTAACTTAGAGAGAGAACCTCCAATTCTTTTGTTTCTTGTATTGTTCTAAAAATATTACAATTTCTGTTATTGTATGTTACATTAAAACAATGCCGACGATCATCCAAAAATTTATTATTAATCTGTAAAATATAAATTTATTAAGAACCACTATTTCGTCCTATACAAAATTAAAAAAAAAAACAAATTAAAAATTTTTTAAGCAAAACTTATGCCCTGAGGATACACATTTATATTATTTTTCTTAAATGGTTGCTAGGTGACCAATCAAGGAATACATATTTGTTTAATTTATATTCTATAATTCATCATGTTAGACATGGCATGTTAAACATGAATTGACGGCAATATTATTCAGAAATAAATATAAGTTTTATTTTATTTTATCATCGACATAGATGTTTCGAAGTTTTTTCAATTGATCCCAAAATGTTAAATTTAACATTGTATGTGGTGCTGCTCTGGAATAATTTGCTGTAAACCCTTTATATAATCCTCTAACGCCTTCGATTTTAAAAGTTTTATAAAAACATTGAAATATATTTTTATACAAAAGTCCTTTTCCGTTTGCATCGGTTCCTTGATTAAACATTCTGGTTGCAACAACATCGAATGGCGTCATAAAAACACATGTCCAGAAACCAGCTACTAAGCTTGCACCGAGGGCTGTTAGAAACACAGATTGTTTAAATAACTGTCAACAATAATAAACTAATTAAAATATTGTAAAACAATACATTTTAAACATAATTACTTCATGTTTTAGAAGGATATCTTTACAAGAGGTAAAAGTTGACATTTGAACAGCTGATCCGACAGCAGTTCGAGGCACAATTCCTGTATAACCATGCCATAGTCCTGCAAATCCTCGACTTTTTACAATATTCTTAAGACCATCCCATGTCCCTTTATGTTTGTGCTGATGACCAACAGCAAACTTCCCAACGGATTGTGATTGTAATTGTGTTTTAATCATATACAATGGACATCCTATTGATGCACCAGCAACACCACAAACTGCACCCCAACCTACACATAACACTGTTGAGTGTTCACCTTTTCTATTGTTTAACCAACCATATTTATCACCAGTTTCATATAGTCCTAAACGTGTACTATTCAAAACAAATTGAAATGAGATTGCAGGACCAAATCCTCTTTGTAATCCTAAAATACCATCTGCTTTTACTATCGCTTTTATTGCCTGCGTTAAACCAGTATATGGTTGAAATTTTAATTCCGATCTTTTAATCAATTCCCCTTGTAACTGTTGTCTTGTTTTAATTACATCAAACGGATTTGTGAATACACCGGCACACATTGCAGATACACCACCTATTATAAAATCCATTGTTTTTGGTGTTTTATATTCGGGTTAGTACTATAACGATATAGAAAATGTTCTATTTATTACATCAAATGTGAGTAATTAAAATCATTTTTGAGGTCATATTTAACAAAATGGTTGAGTATCTATCGAACACCTTTTACCTTAAAACTCTATAAATAACTCAACAAATAGGGCAATAGTTGCCCTTTTCCATTTTTTATTTCACCACTATAAATATATTTGTTTTTAAAAGCTATTATATTGCTTATACTCCAAAAAGCATTTCCTTCAAAGTTGTACCAAAGAAATACGTATTATTAATTGAGATATACGTCAATTCAGAGTAATTTATAGGATTAGTGACAGCGGTGGGATTTTAAGTTGTGAAAATGGTTTTATTAAAAGTTCTAATTACTCTAAATAAGGAACACGTAAGCACTCAGCAAAATTTTTTTTGTAGTAAGGCTTTGAAAAGCTATTCTATCCAATAAAGAAGAGCAGGCAAACCAGAGGTGAAGATCAACAAATATCGACTAGTTCAAATTTCGAACTGGGAATATTACTTTTACTTAGGCGCCAAGAATTAGATAAAGAATCACTCACTGAAGCAAATAAAACCAAAACGAGTTGTATCGGAGCCCCGGAGTCCAAGATACAGCCCTTTGAAAATATCAAAATCCATACCAAATTACACTGTTTTGACAAGAATTTTTTCTGTTTTTTTAATTTTTGCTTTATTTCCTATGTGCTTATAAGATAAACCGATTAAACTGTCCCTTTTACTAAATTTCCTTAATTTACGATAAAAATAATAAAAAAAATCCACTTGCGCCTTAGTTCAAGTAATCTTGTCATAACGTGGGCCGCTAAGGTTATAATTATTTTTTTTTAAGTTATTCATGTTGATTCTTTGAAATTATATATCAAAAATAACATCAAACGTCATTTAGATTGCAACATTTGGTAAAAAAAAGTGTACTTTTATACGATATTTTTTTTTTTTTCAAAGGCCTATATCTTGGTCCCCGGGACTAATTTTCAAAAATTTTGCAAATTTTTTGCAATATGCTTATAGAAGTACCCTAAATAAAAACAAAAAAAATTGGCCGGCGCCTAAGTAAAAGTAATCTTGCCTTCGAACTTTATACGGACGAAGCTTCTGTTTAAAAATTTAACGATTGCCGTTTAACGTAAAAACCCAGAGCATTAACAAACACGTTCATCGGTTTAATAAACTATTTGATTTTCGTTTTACTTACTGTTGTAGTAAAAATAAACATCAGTTTGGGCAGCCCTATTTTTTGCTGTATTTGATAGTTAAAATGTTTGTCGATAGGGTGATAGCTTTTTGTTGTTGTTAAGACAGAATCCTGAAATAAACAAAATGTCAAAAATAAATGTGATTTTTCAAAAATAAATTATCTTTATTCTCTTCCATTTAATTATATCAGCTTTATTTGTATGTTTTTTCGATAATAATAGTATGTATTATTGTATTGTTTTCTAACCTATAGCCTAATTAACTCAACCTATTGCCTAATGAAAATTTTCCTATAAAAAATTATGATTATTCAATTGGTATGATTCCTATTGGTCAAATTGTTTTGATTTCATTAAAATTATTTTCAAATTATAATCACAATTGCTTTGATAAGTTTTGTTCAAAAATCAAATTTTAATTTAAATTCTCTTATTTCGTTTAGTTGAACTTGGTTGATTGTATGAGAAGCGCGTTTTTCATCATCAGGTTTTTTTATTAAGAAATTTGTTTTATCAATTAAAACAATAAAGATTTATTGTTTTAAATGAAGAAAATGCTTTTATTTTTTATAATACACAATTCTTTGTCAGAGAATAAAGTATTGTAATCGATTCGTGAATAATGAATTTTATTCTCTCGCAAATTAAAATTCTCGCTCGTGCCTCGCTCGAATTTTAAACTTTTGCTTGAGAATAAACTACTTCATTATTCACTCATTGATTAAACTGCTATTATTAATTTGCTCCATCTTTAACAAAAATTGAAAAAGGACAACATTACTGAGAATGTATTGCAAAGTTACAACCGCTTTTTTGTACAAAACACTAACTTTCCTAACGTAAACATTTACAACATATTTGTTTTCATTCACTCACATGTTTCATTTGTTTTCATTCACTTTATTCACTCTATCAAATATTAAAATCTAGTACAAAAGAAACATTACCTACAAATATGTAATTGAATTAAATTCAATTAAAGTTGATAGAATTACTGAAATATTTTTAAACGTTGTGACTTATGTAATAAGACAAATTCCATTAACCCAATTAGATAACTGGAACCAATCTATAGATAATACCAAGTTACACTGTTCGGTCAAAAAATTCATTTAATCAGATCTAAATTTAATGTAAATTTTACTACTAATCACACTATTAGCTCTTTAACTAGTTACACAATTTCTACTACAAAATTTATAAACAATAATAAAAAGACTATTGTTTTTTTCAACATGTCAAAAAATTATTAAAAAAAACTAAATTAATATTACTCTTACGCATGAGGCTTGACAGCTCGTTTTTTTCTCACTCTTTCATTTGTGTGAGGTCACTGCGTGATATTTTACAAGTAGAACTAACAAAATATAAAATTGGTTATATTTTGGCTTCTAGTGACGTCACTCGAAGAAAGATAATAAAGAAAAAAAGTTGCGAGCATATATGCGCATGAGTAAAAAATCACAAGTTCGCAATAAATCAACTTGAATTTTTGCATCAAGTTTATACGTAATTGTTACATTTTCATACAAAGTTGGAGTAATTTTCTAGTTTGTTTCTCGTAGGCCAGAGTGTAAGTCAAAAACATATGTTTTTGACACTTTCTTTGTACATTTGGTTAATAAGAGAAAGGCGGTAATCTATCGGTAACTATCAATTGACATTGATCTATATAAATTAAGTAGATTATTGGATGTTGTAATTCTTTTGAAAAGCAAAAATGGAATGGGATAATTTTTAAATTAAAAATTGCAAAAATGTGATTTTGCTTTTGACCTCTTCTAATCAATCGTGTAATATCCGAAATTCAGCAAATGATTAACAACGACGTCTGTTCATTAGTATTGGAAATAAAAATTTAGTACGTTCGTTTGCTTTTTATAGTATATTCAAATTTAACTAGCAGTTAAGTTTTAGAAAATTTTAAAATTATTATTAATGTAAAAATGAACGGAAACTAATGAAATGCATTTTTATTGAATTGAAAACGAAGATGAATTTGGTTTTATTATTGTTTTGCGATTATTGCGATCGTTACATGTTGTTAGTACTCTTTCTTCGTTGATAAAAAATTGATCAGATAGAAATTATGGAATAGAAATAATTTAAAATAGTGAACATGAAATGTCGCATTAAAAAAACTTGACTTTGCTCAAATTTTATGTCGTGTTCTTTGGCTTTATCGAAAAAAGATTGATTTATTTGCTTGCCAACCGAACAGCATAAAATAAATCAATCTACTTTAGTAAATGTAGTAGTAAATTGTTTTGACTTTTTGTTCTATCAGTTGATATGTTTGGTTATGTGTACATGATGAAAATGATAGATTTTACGTTTTATCATTTTATTTGTAATAACTTTATTATTAATTAGTAATTTAAATAATAATAAATTATTTTAAAACAAAATAATAATAATAATTAAAATGGCGGGTTTGTTTTGTTCACATAAATTTGACAATTAAAAATAATATTTCAATGTATTTGTAAAATCTACCAAAAAATCTAGATTTTTAAAACTTGATCTAGATCAAAAAATAAATAAATATTTTTTTGCCAAAGAACACAAACTGACAGATAATTTGATCTGACAGCTAATTTTTTTATCTCAGATCAATTTTTTTGCCAAAGAACACGACAAAATTAGTGGGATGAGAACCCTTGATGTTTGCTGTGTTGAATAATTGCCATGTTGCATTCTTTGCATATAAAAAAAGAAAACTCAAACATACAAAAATAAATTTGAGTGGATAGTCAAAAGGAAATACAAATCAGGAAACAAACCCATACCAAAGTGTTAGTTGATATTCCTGAAAAACCAGCTATCAAATTAGAATGCATTAGAGAAAACTCGCGTTATCAGATGGAGAGTGAGCTGTCGTTGTTTTAGGTTCGGAAAAAGAACGTCATCGTTATTTTGACCAAGTTGAAAAACAGGTGTAGTATGTTCATATTATCAGATCCCAAGAGCTCTCCAAATCTGAAATCACACCTTGTATTAAGCACCACTGAACCCAACTCGCGCCGCCGCCGATGTTTAAACAAATGCATCAACAGATTCAACTTTTGGTTTCGGAGATTGTGCTGTTGTTGCTACAGCTTGTGTAGGGGCAGATAAAAATAAAAATGAAAACTTTTATTATATTCTTTATTTTTCACAACACTATTTACATTTAAATTACAATGTAATTTCTACAAAATTTTATTTTAAAAAAGTAAGATAAAGACATATGCAAAATGCGCGTCTACCTTTGGCGAAAACAGTGTTGCCGTTTGGAAATTTGGAAAAGTATTTTTACTTCCAATAAAAAAGTACTGTTTTTAAAAAAAAGTACTAAATAAAGTGAAAAACGATATTTTAAATCATCAATGATATATTTTCTCCTTCAAATTCAAAAACTTAACATCAAGATAATATTAAATAGTGAATCCATAAAAAAATTACAAAAATCACAAAATTCTAAAGAATTACTTCGAAAAAAATCACAGATTTAAAATATTGAAAAATCATAGAAATTTAAACTATTTATGTAGCTTTCACAAAACAGCTCCAAATTCAAACCAAAATACTAAAAAAACCTATATTGTGAACAACTGGGTTGTTCTGGCACATCGGGATTCCCCTTTTTAAAATATCTAAGCAAGATTAAATATTTATGCTATAAATTTACGTCATAAATAGTTAAGAAAGAATAAATAAATATTAAATACTTAAATATAGACATTTGTTTATAAAAAGCACTTAGTTATATTTTTTATTTTTCAAGCATGAATGTTAAATTGTAATATTCGAAGTTTGCAATAAATAAAACCACGATGATTCAGGATTTCAACTTTTATTTTAACTTTATCAAAACCTTACATCTTCTTTTCAACTTAAAAAAGCGGAAGTTATTATTATATGTCAAAAAAACATAGTAGTAGAATTGAACTTGAGTGAAGTTAGTTCTGTGTTTCTACTGCAAAATCAAAACTAGTGACAAGAACGACAATTATATAAACCAAATATCTAAACTAGATGTCACTAATTATAATTTCAAATAAACGGATTTTTTTAATCTTTACATTTTATTTATTTTATTACACTCGTCCTTCCTGACTCGTGAGGGTTGTCCTCAATCCTCTTCTCCTTCTGAGCTTGAACAAATTAAATCATCCTCAGGCGCGACCACCAGACGCATGTGATCTGCTGGTACTACCCCTTTATATCTCCGTCTCCCATCAGTGTTGCTTAAATCTTCCACTCTGTACCGATCTCCAAACATTGCATCAACAACAGTATACGGCCCTCGATATCGACGCAATAGCTTTCTGCTCTCTCCTGTAGCTGGTGGTTCTCGAAATATTACCACTTTATCTCCCTTATTATACTGCTTCGGAGGCTTGAAATTTATACCGAACCTTGCTTTTTGTTTTTGCTGATTTAACTTTATTCTCTGCGATGCATTCTCTCGTAACTCTTCTCGCTCATTTGTATCGAAAACTTCATTTTCTGCGCGGTGATCTAATAATTTTATAGTAAAAGCATCCCTAAATAATGGTTTTGGTGTAAATCCAAAAAGCATTTGTTGAGGTGTGACCTTTGTGACTGAATGTGGTAGACTATTCAAAGCCCACTGAATTTTAATTAAATTATCTTCCCATCTTTCGTGCTCTTCATCTGACATAGTTCTCAGTGAATGTAGAATTGTCCTGTTATATCGTTCCACTTGCCCATTTCCTCGTGGTGTGGCGGTTGCATTCAAGACGTGTGAGATGTTATGTTTCTTGCAAAATGACCCAAAATTACCTGATGTGAACGCTGAGCCAGGATCTGTTACTATTCGCGTAGGCATACCAAATGTTTTGGAATGTTCGTGCAGAGCCTTGACAACAAATCGTGAAGAAGTATCTTTAACAGCCTTTAAGTAAACATATTTGGTAAATGCGTCGATAACAGCCAAAACATACGTATTATTTTTGTTACTTTTTATAAATGGACCGAGATGGTCAATGTGCCAAGTGTGACACGGAACAGGTACCTTTTCGATTGGATGCAAAAGTTAGTTTATTTGCGTCACGGTTCTCACGATGAAAGAGACACTCACAGCAGGTGTCAATATACTTTTTAGCGAATTGCCGCATTTGAGGCCACCAATAGATTTGGTGAAGCGCATACAATGTTTTTTCTAAACTAAAATGACCTAAGCCATCATGGCACGTAGTCACTACTCGCCCTCTTATTCCCTTTGGAACGTAAAATAACAGTTTATCGTCGACTTTTCGATATAAACGATCGTTTTGTATGACAAAGTCCTTATTCCTGAAATCTTTAATATTTTCTTTTATATTTCGAACGTCATCATCATTATCTTGCAGCATTTGAATCCAATCTTGATCAATATTCTCGATGCGAAGTATGTCTAAAGTAACTGGTTCGAGTTCTAACGGAGGTTCAACAGGATTTCGACTTAGTGCATCTGCATGCAACATTTGTTTACCCTTACGGTGCTTAATATCAAAAGTGTACTCCTGGAGTCTTAGCCACCATCTTCCAATACGTGGCACAATATCTCGTTTTGTCGAAGAGGTTACTAATGACCCACAGTCGGTGACTACTACGAAATGTTTACCTAGCACAAAACTTCTAAAACGGTCAATAGATTCCACTACGGCTAAAGCTTCTAGTTCGAAGCTATGAAACTTTTTTTCTAGATCCGAGGTCTGCCGACTAAAGTAAGATACTGGGTGCAATTGTTCGTCATCTTGTCGTTGTAGCAATACTCCTGCGATACCGACTGCACTAGCATTGTTCATCAGACCAATTAAAAGTTATATTTTTTCTTGTTAGTCTTGTTAAAGGCTCGGCTAAAAACGAGAACCGAGGTACAAACTTTCGAAAATACGAGGCGAGACCTATAAATTGACGTATTTGGTGGACATTTGTTGGCCTCGGAAAATTTTCTACGCAAACGATTTTTCCTTTACCGGGTCTAATTCCTTCGGAGTCAATTTCGTGTCCTAAAAATTCTACTTTCAATACCATGAATTTGCATTTAACCAATTTTAACGTTAATCCATATTCTTTACATTTTTCTAACAACTGTCGTAACATTTCTATACCTTGTTCCATTGTTTCGCTTGCTAATATCATATCATCAAGATACACAATCATATCAAACTCAAGTTCGGAAGCTATACGATTCATTAGGCGTTGGAATACGGCTGGCGCATTGGCTAAACCAAAAGGCATACGTTGAAACTCGTACTGCCCATCTGGTGTGACAAACGAAGTTAATTTTATACAATTCACAAATAATCTTGTATTAAGTAATCTTGTATATCACAAATAATTTACTGAATTAATTGTTGATCATGTGTCAATAGACACAAGTGAAGACTAGTCATCTTCCTCTCACCGATACAAGTTTGTTATTCAATACTAGAATGTCTAGAGTATAACAAAACAGTGATCACCAGAGAAATTAATTGACTAAACCTGAATTTATTAAATGTATGTTTATGTAAATTTTTTGTTTTTACACTTCGCTAGAGTTGTAGCCTAATTTTTGGTTTATATACATTAGCGTTGACATTTTTTGGTAGAGTTTATCTAGTCGGCTAGCCCTGATGAGAATGATAAACTTTTTTAAAGTTTAAAATTTTCTCATTGGTTCGAAACTAGATCGCTCTAAAATTGTATGGATTGCAAAAAGTTTCATAATTTGCACCATAATTTTTTAGATTCAGTTCTTATATTACTATTATCTACTTTAAAAATTTTCAATACGTCAAACGCTCGTACCACGATAAGACCTCGTTGTCCAAGAGCAGTTTCTCCAATCATTAAAGGATCTTTTTGATCATAATCGTTTACTATAAGAGCAGCAACTTTTCCTAACGTTACTGAAACACCCTGACCAAATCCTTTTAAAAGTTCGCAATGATGCTGCCATTTCAAATTTAATTTACTAGCTAAAAATTCTGTCATTGTTACAGCATCGGAACCCATATCAATAAATGCTCGTACCTCTACTCCATTAACTTTAACTAATTTTCTATATACATTGTTCGAAACTTCAACACGACTGACAGTTTTAGATTTTTTGGAAGGACATGCAATTTCGTAATGACCTTCACCTTTACAGAACGCACAAATCAACCTACTACTACGACAATGACGGGCAATATGGTTGTTTAAACCACAACGATAGCAATTTCTTTGATTTTCGTGGCTATTATTAATTTTACTTGAAGTCTTGAAGTCTCTATATGGTTGTTTATCCCGTGTATTATTATTATTATAAGACTTACTATTCACATATAAAATATTCTCATACTTTCTCATTCTATCGATTAATTCGTTAACCGTATTGAAATATTGAATTGCCAGAGAACTCTTTATACGATCATCACTATCGCTTAAGCCTGATATAATATATTTAATAATCGTTTGATCCTCGAGATCAATTTCACTTGCTATTTTCCTAACATAGTATGCATATTCGGTGAAAGTTTCGTTAGGTTTTTTCTTTCTGTTTGCTAAAGTAAAGTGTACGTCAGCAATATCTCGTTGCTGATCAACTTCTCGCATAATACTAAACCGAAAATCTTCCCAGTTACGAATCACACCTGACACTGACTGATACCATAAACTCGCGATTCCCTGTAGCTTACGTACAGCGGCGTATAAAATCACTGTATCATTTATATTGTACACATGTTTTAGCTGCTCTACCGCATTTATCCAATGTCTTATAGATACACATTCACTATTTGTTGGATCGAAATCAGACAACATGTCTACTACATCACGAGGACAGAAAGTACAATTATTTACCTTACCTGAATCAAGGCTCACACCAGGAACCTGAGCATTTTGCAATCCGGGCAATGTTCCAATGTGAGGGAAACTATAATCATTCCTTGGTACTTGAAATTGATCTTGACGTTGTTGTAGTAGCGAATAATCAGGTTGTAGTTGATAAACATTTTGTGGTGGTTGATAAACACTTTGTGGTGGTTGATAAACATTTTGTGATGGTTGATAATGTCTCGCTGATATTATTGTATCCTTACTAATAAGCGGTGCCGATGGAGGCGATGGTTGATTCCGTTGATGAACATTTTGTTGTTCGTACGCTGAATTGCTTTTCGGCTTGTGACGGCGATAATTTTCTTTTAAGTTTGCTCTACTTCCTTCGGTGGATTGCGGAATTGGTAACCGCATTCTTGACGACGAATAACTATTGCTCGAGCAACTTGCTCCTGATTCCGTCATTTCTTCTTTTTCGGTGATTTTACAACAAAATTTGATATAAAACGGCGGTATGGATTTTACAATCCCACTTCTGAAATGTAATATTCGAAGTTTTCAATAAATAAAACCACGATGATGTTGTATTTCTTTTATTTCGACTTTTAACAAAACTTTACATCTCTTTATTACTTAAAAAAAAACGGAAGTTTATTATATGTCAAAAAAAACATAGTAGTAGAATTGAACTAGAGTGAAGTTAGTTCTGTGTTGCTATTACAAATCAAAACTAGTGACAAGAACTACAATTATATAAACCAAATAAGTAAACTAGAACGGCAACACTGGGCGAAAACCATGCAACGACTCACATTTTTGTTAGCATTAACACAACACAAAGAAATATTCTACTGTAGAGTAGTATTCTACTTCTAGAAAATAAAATTATTTTTCGCCAATTAGCAAAAGGCATCATTACCGTTATTTGAATAAGACAAACATTTACACTAGCGTTAAAACTTACGTACCAGTTGTTGCTTTCGTTCGCCACAATACTCCCCACTAGTGCCATCAGAGATGGAACGATAAAAGAAAAGAAGTTAGCGAGAGTTGGTAAGAAAAGAATGGAAGAGTTTTTAAATGCTCGAGTATTGTAGCGAAAGAGAAAATTTGGAGGTGTCCGAAGAAGTAGAGTGGACAGTTCTCTGTACAAGACAGTGTTTAGTTTGGCGAAGAAGAAATAGTGGCGACAGGGTAGTCGAGCCATCTTCAGATGTGACTTAAAGTAAGTTATTATTTGTCGATGTTCGATCATATGAAGGATCATAAAAACTAATGTTTTAGGAGAGATTGTGTTAAGCGAGAGAGTTGTTTAGTAATCGATACTATTTAGTGGAGAAAAATTATGGGTCTAACGAATTGGAGCTCCGCAAAAAAGAAACGAACAATTATGAAGTTATGGTGGCACGAGTGGAGTACGTTTTGGAGCACGATTGCGATAAAACAAGATTCAGCTTATGAGCAAAACAATGAATATAGTGCGCATTAGGCATTAATTCTTTAATTTTAATCTGTAACCCATTTGAATTACCAGACATAACGGCAGCACCATCATAGCTTTGACAAACCAATTTGTCAAACATATTTTGTTTTTTCAGAAAGGGTACAATAAACTCAAACAATTCCTGAGCTGTTCCACCAAGTGAAACATCAGCAAATCCAAGAAACCTTTCAACAACGTTACAATCTTTTTTGACGTATCGAACCATAATTGACAGTTGAGATTTATTTGACACATCAGCTGTTTCATCTAACAATAGTCCAATGTAATCGCTATTGTTAACTTCATTATGAATTTCTTCTGACAATACAAAGGCAATAGAAGAAATTATATCATTTTGTATTTCACTGGATAAACCAGAAAATACCTTGGAATTATCTAAATGGTTTTTGAGTACGGGGTTATAACAAGATAAAAGTCCGCAAGAAAGCATGTGACATCTATCAAACATTTAAATATGCCTCTGTTTTGCCTTACTTTTTCGTTGTATGCTCTTATAGACATTGCTCGTGACGAATCTAAAACATTTTTTATTCGTTTTTTACCGAATATCTTTAAAGCAATAGTTGCAGTCATATGAGAGCTGCATTCTTTTTCATGTCTTTTAGCTGCTTTGGATAAATTATTCATGTCATAAAAGCCTGTAGTATTCCATACAGACTTTTCCGTAGCAAATAAAAGACATGGCCAACAATACAATTTGTTTGTTTTACTACAGCCCGTTAACCAAACATAGCTTTCATAAAACTTCATTGAAAAATGTCTTGTACATCTTTTAATGACAGTAGAAATGGTCAAATTTGGTGTTGGCTTTCCATTATCTAAAAATTTTTTCTTTTCATCAAAACTTCTTGATGAGAAAGATTTTTCTAAAATATTGCCTACAACACAATTACAGACATTCATTT
>OY856187.1:65322010-65397182 GCA_963693315.1 Diogma glabrata
AATTCTTTGAACTTTTTACTTATTGTTAATTGTTTTTCGTTTTTGATTTTTATAATTTTTTGAAGTTTATGTTAATTTAACTTTTATATCATTTAAGTTTTTCTTTGAATTATCCGTTATGTTATAATTATGTTGTTTATTATAAATATTGATTTTATGTTTGTTTTGATATAGAAAATATAACCCTGAGGATGATTGTAATTTAACAATTGAAATATAGGAGTATATTTTAAATAAAAGTATTTGTTTTATTAAAATATAAACATTCGACTATAATACTTCAGATAATACAAATCAAAATAAATAAAATATATATATATATATATATATATATATATATATTATATATATATATATATATATAATATATATATATATATATATATATATATATATATATATATATATATATATATATATATATATATATATATATATATATATATATATGGGTGATTCTGTTTTAACTGTTACGTTTTTATGAAAATTATTCGATTTTATAATTGAAGTTTTTGTTATTTTTTTCATGCATATTAGTACTCTTTTTTATTGTAAAAATCAAAGTTCGAGAGGATTTCACTACAACTTTAGACATTTTTTTTAATACAATTTTATTAATAATTTAGTATGTTTATACTATTTTTTACATGGTACTGACAGCCACGGCCACTGACATGTTAAATTTTAATTAGCAACTGTAATTATTTGGGTTATGAATTTGATAATATTCAATTACAATATTATTTAAGTTAGTAGTAAGTACAAAAATCTATTAATTATGATAAAAAAAATCAATAATTAATTAAGTTTACCAATAGCACGGTACTGACAAGTAAATTTATGACATACCTTTTTGAAAATTAATTTTTAAAATGACACAAACTTGTTGCACTATTCCATCAGCATTATGTTTGTAAACATTACTCAGGTGACGTACTTTCAATATGGCTTGCACGCGTCATACAAATTCAAATTCAAAAATTCGCTAAAATCTATGGACAAAGGTTATTAAGCCAGAATTCAATGTTAAATCAATATATTGAAAAAACATTTGACAATTTTTTTAAGTTCGATTATAGACAATTTTTATAGACAATTTTTTTCAGTTTGATTGATAGGTTAATTGGTTCGAATCATTTATTGTGAAAAAGAAAATAATGAATTTATAAGCGAATTCTAGAAATGGACATAACCCCATTTTGATACGTTCCCCACCTCTCATTTCTCCTTGAATCAAATTATAACATCTTCCCCGTTATTAGGTATAGTATGACAACTATTGTAGGGTAAAAGAAATTCTGACATTTGCTCTTCTTCAATGTGGATATTACTGCGGAAGATGATGTAGAATGATGACACCATTTAAGCCAGGTTGAAAAATAGCAGACAGCTGATTTAAAAACGTAATGTAGGAATGGATCACAACCAATATCAATGAACAAACAAAATCGTTAATAACGGTCGAAGTTGATATCTTGGTAATGGTGACTATAGCCGCTGCAGGTGAACAACAGAAGAAAATCTCTTCGTGCTCACAAAATAGTCATGTGCGAAACAAAAATCTTAACCGTTTCGTTAAAGTTTATTGTAATAATGGCGAGCAGTAGTAACAGTACACTGCGGTTGTTTTATAATAAACTTTAAAGGTGTAATCAGAGAGAGAATACAGTTCCGGATTTGTTGGTATCTCTCGCTGAAGTTGCCACTCTTTTCACGCTAACAACACCAATCGACCAAAACTCGGCTGTCCAATCATCCAGGTCCACCACTTAGATCATAGATCAAACAATTTGAAATAATCCTTCAGTATATACTATTGAATTTTAGCAACAACGAACAAAGTTCTAAAAAAAAATCATTTAACACATCATCCACTTCATCCAATAATACGGTTTATTTACATCAATCGAACAAAGTTCACAAAAAAAAAATAATTTACTATAATGTATAATTGCCCTAATATGACATGACGGCTTATTTACAACAATGAACAAAGTTCTCAAATCATTTCACAGAACTTATAAATTAACTGGCATTACCGTTTGCTTATACTAACGAACAAATTTCTTAAAGAAAAATCAAAACTAAATGATTTAATATAATGTATCGATATAATATTGCGGTTTATTTAGGTTGACAACCAAAGTTCAAACAAAAAAATATATCCGTTAATAGAACCCACAATGGAACCCTTACTGAATACCCGATGAAATTGTGTTTCCCGCCCGATATTTTCAAGGAATGCAACTTAATAGTACAACTAATTTAACTAGTATCACAGGTTTTTTTCTTTTTGTTTTTTTTAACGTTATCGAACAAAGTCCTACAAACAACAAAATTTTAATAGAACAAACAATCTAATTAATATCACAATCTATTTAGGTTATCGAAAAAGGTTAAAAAAAATCACTCCATAGACCATATAATTGAACTATTATTACCGGATACCTTTAATATGCAATTTTATGACCCCACCGTGAAGGTCAACCGCCTTTTCAACAATTCTAAAAGGTGCGAACGCTAACGAAAAAAATTTCATTATAATTTGTACGCATACCTTGAACAACCTGAACTCGTAGATTTCATAAAGCCACAGGATATATCAATTTTTCTTTGTTTATTTCTTTCGTTAATACCCCCGCTCACAAAACATCAAACAAATATATTTTTTATAACACATGCGTAAAAAAAATTTACATTTGGTACTAGAATAGAATACAAGAAAAAACTACTTTTCGCCACATATGACTACAAAATATTTTGTGCACGGGCTAGCATGCCGCCTGCATGTGAGATTTGTAGTTAAATCTATCCATATATCTATCTATATATAATATTTTTATAGCACTAAAATATCAAAATAATAATTTAAATCACTTACCATATAGTAAAAACAACTTAAACACATTGCATCATTGGAATTGCAAGATAAAACAATTTATTTAGGTCTTCAAAGTTTATTATTTTGACAGCTTTGTTGGATTCTTATGTGTTGTTTTAGTTGGATTCTTGTGTTTATATTTTCGAACTCGAATAATTTACAAATATTACAACAAAGATGGCGCACTTTAATTATTTAAAAAGCTTAAATTTGTTTATAACTATGTTAAATAAATGATTAAATGAACAATTAAATAAATGTTTATAAATTTTACGCACTTGTTACAAAAAATAGTGTGTATTACTAGTGCGAATGCGTTTTCCAAACGCGAGTTGTTTGCCGCACTCCCTGCGGTCGTGCGGCAAACAAACTCTTGTTTGGAAAACGCATTCGCACTAGTAATACAATCTACTATTTTGTAACACATGCATAAAAAATATTCAATTTTGTACTAGAATAGAATAAAAGAAAAAACTACTTTTCCGCACATATGACTACAAAATATTTTGTATGCCTGGCAAGCACACCGCCTGCATGTGAGATATGTAGTTAAATCTATCCTATATATGTTATTTTTATATCACTAAAATATCAAAATAATAATTTAAATAACTTACCATATAGTAAAAACAGCTTAAACACATTGCATCATTTGAAATTGCAAGAAAAAACAATTTATTTGGGTTTTCAAAGTTTATAATTTTGACAGCTCTTATTGGATTCCTATGTTTTTTTATAAAACCGGTAGTTGGATTCTTATGTTTATTTTTTACCGGTAGTTGGATTCTTATAATTTACAACTATTACAACGAAGATGGCGCACTTTAATTATTAAAATATCTCAAATTTGTTTATAACTTTGTTAAATAAATGATTAAATTAACAATTAAATAAATATTTATAAATTTTATGCATTTGTTACAAAAAATAGTGTGTATTACTAGTGCGAATGCGTTTTCCAAACGTGAGTTATTGCCGCACGACCGTAGGGAGTAACTAACTCTTGTTTGGAAAACGTATTCGCACTAGTAATACAATCTACAATTTTTTTCTTTTCTTTGGTTAAATTATTTTTTTCGTTTACAACACAAACAGATATTCAATTTTTTTTTTATAATGGCCACAAATAAATCAAAACACTTAAAAAAAAAACAATAGAATTACTCTAATCTATACATGCCGTATTATTACTTGACCACAATATTAAATTGTGTGAAGTAATGCAATCTATCGCGAAAAAAAAATCTTACATACCCCAAATTTTCTTTTTTCTTTTGTTTTGGACCATCCTCTATCTAAATAGCCAAAAAAATTTTGGTGTACGTCTGTGTGTGGGTGGGTGGATGGGTGGGTGAGTTTTCTGCATAGGAGCTTGATGAAACTTTGGCAAATGATACAGGTTTACTTGAAAATGGAAGATCTGGATTCATTTCAAATTTGGACAAAATGGCGGGGGTCTCCCGAACAACTCTAAGTTTAAATCTTGAATAACTTCTGATCCCGGACTATGATCTTATTGAAACTTAGTATATAAGATTTTAGTACTGTTTCCAATATTTCTGCATACCAACTTCCGGTATGTCACTTCCGGTTAAAAAGTTTTTTTTTA
Organism: Diogma glabrata; assembly: GCA_963693315.1. Taxonomy (NCBI): domain Eukaryota; kingdom Metazoa; phylum Arthropoda; class Insecta; order Diptera; family Cylindrotomidae; genus Diogma; species Diogma glabrata. The sequence goes on from OY856187.1 coordinate 65,326,501, forward strand.
CAGGGGTTAATCCCCACTGTAGCCTACAATTACCGATCGATTTTTATGAAACAGTGGTAAAAGCTTTTAAATAACATGAGAAAGATTTTATCAGCTTTTGGAGTACATTGGATAAAGGGTTTGGGGGTCCACCATACAACAGGTGATTTTTTCCACAATATTTTTATGTTTGTTGGGAGCATAAAACATTCATTCGTGAATGAATTTTGATGACACTTTGGATAAAGATGCAAACATGTATGACAAGGAACTGATTAGTTTTTGAGCGATAGTGAACAAAATAGTATGGGGTCCCTGGAGCACCTGTTTTTTAAAAGCTCTATAACATCTGTACCTGATAATCAAATTGGATGAAACTTGGTACATGAGTATTTAGTACAGTTCACAATAGTTTTGCATCCCAACTTCCGGTTTTTCACTTCCGGCAAAAAAAAATTGTTTGTACTTTTTTTCAGTGTCTTTATGCACACTACAGCCTACAATAATGAAGTGATTATAATGAAATTTATGAAAAGGGTTCCAATTAGTGTGAGAAGATAATTATCATCTTTTGGGACACATTGATCGAAGTGGCGGGGGTCTACCATACAAATGCTGACTTTTCACACTTTGTTTTTTAAGTTTGTTGGGAGCATACAGACTTCATTCATTATTTTATTTTAATGACACTTTGAAAAAGATGGAGACTTAAGTAACAAAGAACTGATTAGTTTTTGGACAATATTGGAATAAGTGATACGGGTCCTCCCGAGCACCTGTTTAATGTGTCACACTTTTTTCAATGTATGTTGGGAGCACACAGTATTTGTTCGTGAACGAATTTTGATGACACTTTGGAAAAAGATGCAAACATGTATGGCAAGGAACTGATTAGTTTTTGAGCGATAGTGAACAAAGTGGTGGGGGGGTGTCCCATACACCTGTTATTTGAAAGCTCAATAACAACTGTACCTGATAATCGAATTGCATGAAACTTGGTACATGAGCATTTAATACGGTTCACAACAGTTCTGCATCCCAAGTTCCGGTTTTTTACTTCCGGCAAAAATTTGTTTTCGTAAATTTGCAATTTTTTTCAGTTTGCTTATGTGCACTACAGCCTACAATAATGAAGTGATTATGATGAAACTTATGGAAAAGGGTCCAGTTAGTGTGAGAAGATAATTGTCATCTTTTGGGACACATTGATCAAAGTGGAGGGGGGTCTACCATACAACTGCTGACTTTTCACACTTAGTTTTTAAAGTTTGTTGGGAGCATACAAACTTCATTCATTAATCAATTCTAATGACGCTTTGGAAAAAGATGGAGACTTTAATTACAAAGAACTGATTAGTTTTTGGACAATATTGGGATAAGTGGTACGGGGCCTTTCAAACACCTGTTTGCTGTGTCATCATTTTTTCAATGTTTGTTGGGAGCACACAGCATTCGTTCGTAAACGAATTTTGATGAAACTTTGGAAAAAGATGCAAACATGTATGGCAAGGAACTGATTAGTTTTTGAGCAATAGTGAACAAAGTGGTGGTGGGGGTGTCCCAAACACCTGTTTTTTTTTTGAAAGGTCAATAACATCTGTACCTGATAATCAAATTGGATGAAACTTGGTACATAAGCATTTAGTATGGTTTACAACAGTTCTGCATCCCAACTTCCGGTTTTTTACTTCCTTATCTAATTATCATCTTTTGGACCACAATGATCAAAGTGACGGGCCATATAACTGCTGACTTTTCACACTTTGTTTTTAAAGTTTGTATGACTTCATTTATTAATCAATTTTAATGACGCTTTGAAAAAAGATGAAGACTTTAATGACAAAGAATTGATTAGTTTTTCTACTGTATTGGTATAAGTGGTGGGGCTCCTCCCGTACACCTGTTTATTGTTTCAATGTTTGTTGGAAGCATACAAAAGTCGTTCGTTAAATAATTTTGATGACACTTCGCAAAAAGATGCAAATATGTATGGTAAGGAACTGATTAGTTTTTTTTAGCGATAGTGAACAAAGTGGTAGGGGGTCCTCCAAGCACCTGTTATTTTGGAAGCTCAATAACATCTGTACCTGGTAATCGAATTGGATGAAACTTGGTACATACACATTTAGTACGGTTTACAACAGTTCTGCTTCATAATTTCCGGTTTGTCACTTCCGGTTAAATTTTTTTTTACTTTTTCTCGTACAACAGAATTTATGTTTGTTGGGATACTACTGCTTGCTTTATTATTTTTATTATTAGAACTACGAAGTCTATAACATTGGTTAGCTTTTAATGAAAGTATTTGATGGATATTAGCTCATTATATATCCAGAACACTTTGTTTCCAGAGCTGTGGTGAAGTCAGCCTATGCATCAGCGTCGCAATATTTTTTTTTCACGATTTTTATCTTATTTTCTCTAATTTTGTTTTAAGACCGCAATAATTTTGATGACAGTTCATCAAACAGTCAAATCCAAAAGAACAATCCCTTCTCCTCAGTAAGATTCTCGTATTTATCACAAAAATTAAAACATCGAAAACGACGCGTTCGAAATCTATGATAATTACGGTTGAAATGATAAAGTGTAAACACGCAATTGCGACTGATAATTGGCAGCATCATAACAATGGATCCTACAACTTTTAGACTCGTACAGGTATGACGACCTCTAATCAGCCGTAAGGTTGGATATCATAAATATGATACGTTATGAAAAAACAGATAGTTTTCATACGGAAGGTTGTAGCGACTGCCTATTTCGAATTTTACTCTAAAACAAGAATATCAGATTTAATGAAATTCTCTAATGATTTGTTAATTTGTTAACGGTTCCGGCGTTTAAATTAAAATAATTTAATTCAAAAACATAAACTATATATGTGTGCTACAGGTCAATGTTTAAAATTTTATCAGTTAATTGCTTTTTTACATCAATTAATAATACATGTTTACATCTACATAAATAATGAGAATGTTTATAGATATACTATACGGTTGCTTAAATTTATAAAAAGTAGAATGGTTGTCTGTAGTTGTAAAGGAAGAGAGCATATTTTCTCGTTTAAATAGAATTGTTTATCGAGATGATATATGGAAATGGTTGACTTGCATTTTATATTGAGATGATGTAGGAAATTTTTAATTTATGTACGATAAAAGGTAAAAAAGAAATAAGAAATGGAGAATCTTACTATTTGTACTCCCATCAAATGTTCGATCGAGACATAATGTAAATATTGATCAAATGGTTAACATTGATGCAAATTTAAATTAAAACAAAAAAGATTATTAAATAATTTGTATTCAATAAAGTTTTCAACTTTGAAAGGTGTAGATAAAAGTTGAAAAAATAAAAATGTAAATAAATTGTATTACCAAACTTCATTGAAATAATTTCTATTTGTGCTCTTCTGCTAAAAATACATAATAACGAAAGAAGCAATTTGTCTTTAGTTTGTTGGTTTATGGAAAATTGTGGTTCAAACAACAGAAAATGTTGATAAGTAATCCAGATGCTTTTAAAAACTGGCTGACAGTTGTGTTGGTACATTAACGAGAAAGGAAATTAAGGAAAAGATCAGTGCTTGTAATGATTAATACAAAAAGATTGATGGCTGTTAGATTTGAGTATATGGTGTTTGGAAGTATTTATGGAATGCAGCATTAACATTGATTCCAATCATTAACAGCATCCAGTCATCAGTTTATCTCTTATGTGGTGGATTATTAATGCAGTTACAAGGAGATGGTAGCAATTTACATGAGTTTTGAAGTGGATCATCATATTTTACTTATAATGTCAGCTTTTGATTTATTTTAAATAATTTCTTAAAGTTTTTTACATAGTTTGATTTTCTAAATAATTTTTTGTTTATGTTAGTTAAAATTTACTTTTAAATCGCCTTTGTTCGACGGAGTTTTTTTGAATCATAACGAAATAATTTCCCATACTCATAGTCCTTATAAGTCACCTGTGCTTCTAGTGCGAAACGTATGGGACCTAGTTGCCTACCCAAGTTAAGAATGTTTGTAGATTTTAGGAGGCTTAAGCCCAAAACACCATTGGAGATGTATTTCTTAGAGAAGATTCTGAATCAATTCGGTTGCGCTTGTTATTTTTCAACATTGCATCGAGTGGACATCATCATGTTTTTATTGATCCAAAAAATAGAAAAACAACAGCGGCTAGTAGCAGCACGGGACGTTTCGAGTTCAATCGGATACAGTGTGGACTTTCGAATGTTCCGGCTACAACGATTGACGAACCACCGTGCTGAATGGTCTTCTATGTTTCGTATATTTGGACAGTATAATAGTATATATCAGAAGTGTGAGCGACCATAACAATAAGCTATTACAAGTTTTGAAGTAATGAAAAATTTAACCTACGATTACAACTTGAAAACAACAACCGTTTGCGCAAAGAGGTAACTTATATAGAACACATTTGTGGGCAAGAAGGTGTTAAACTTGACCCCAGTATAGGAGAAATATTATAAAAGGCTATCCACAACCAAACATGTATGTTATGCAATTCATTGTTTGAATAATGCGGAAAAATATTACTCTACTTTAGAAAGAGAGTTATTAGCTATTGTATGGCAAACTGGGAGAGATTTAAGTTAAAACTAAGTTAAACTAACATGTTCAGGAAAAAATTTACATTTTTGCAGAGTTTGAATCACTTCTTTACTCCGTTCTTTCAGAATGATTAACTTAAAAATAATATAACACTTCCAAATACAGGAGTGAAAATATAAATAAAAATTTTCTTTCAATACTCACACATTTTATTTTTGCATCAAAATTGACTTTCCTTCCAACGTAAAAAACTAATAATTTTTGTAAATTTTTCGCTAAATTTTGCAAGTATTGTCATAAAAATATATAAAAAGGATTACGAAAAGTTACTAATTTTCTTATTTTGGAAATGAATAAAATAAAATATAAACTAAAATACTATTTTGAGGAGTGAAATGAGTGCTCGAATAAAATGAAATTGTAAACTCTGCATTGTTGAAAATAAGTCGAAAAAAATTAGACTCGGAAATATTAGAACTGTTCGGAAATTTAAAATGGCATATGATTGAAAATATGTTTTGACCATTTCTGTCGGAAAAATTTCCAACTTCTTTTTGCTTGTAGGAAATTTAGATTTGACGTCTTGTTGTAAATTATATTGAGATATACGTTTTGTTTTTTTAATTATTATTATTACATTAAGACTATATATTCTACAACCGATCACCACAACTAATATTAATCGTGCATAGACTTGCATCAAATTTTTTTTTTTTTGTTTGTTTGTTTTCCTCACGTTGTCTCTCTGAGAAACTATTATTACTTCCCAAAGGACTATGAGCTACGCACATTTTGACTTTTGTTATAACCAAACATATAATTTTGGATATTTTATCAATGGAAAATAAATGGGTCCATAATGAAAAAATTTTGAAAGCGAATTTTCATGATAAACTTTGAGAATAGTTACATAAGTTAAATAAGTAAATTGTGATATCGGTGTAGACGCATTGAAACACATTAAAAACAAACTAACTTCAGTTCAAATAGTCGTAAGGATGATCGGGTTCCGCGTCGGCGATAATATATCACTGACAAGGGATGCTAGCTCAGGTGTATTTGCGCGACATACAGTTCTGTACCTGTACATCTGATTGTGGGCTGAAGTGTTGCCAAATTGCGCCAAGTACGCTACTTTTTCATCAACTCTCGCTCTAAAAAACCCTTAAGCTCACCGCACATAGCGGAATGTGGTGATAGCCGAAATCACGACATCTCTCCTTACTTTAGTTGCAGCGAACTCTACGACTGTGTCAACCTACGAAAATAAATCATTGACGTTAACTTTAGGGCTTCGACGTTCATTCGTTCACGATTTTATAATTACTAATGTTCCGATAATTGGAGCTGATTTCCTCGACAAATACGGCATACTGGTTAATATCAAACGGAAACGTATTATCGAGCATTTATCCGACATTTTCACTCCGACAGGAACTGCCACAATTCATAATCCTTCTTTATCTGTTCTCGTTAACGATAAATTTCCTCGCGAAATTAGCGAATTACTACTTGAGTTCAACGAATTAACCTTTGACTCGGGTCTCCCTTCAGCTGTGAAACACAAGACACACGCCATTTTCACTATTTATCACAACGCAGACCTTCTAGCAATCAATGGTCCAGTCTCTTGCACTTGACCGAAAATAAAACAGGTGGTATTCGTGTTTGCGGGAATTACCTTGGCTTAAATAAAGTCACAGTTCCCGATAAATAAAACATTACTTTTCTTAAGGATTTTTCGCAACAACTTAACCGTTGCAACATTTTTTCCACTACTGACCTAGTGAGAGTTTACCATCAAATACCAATTGAGCCGTCTGACATTCCTAAGACAACAATTTCTATTCCGTTTGGACTATTCGATTTCACACGAATGAGATTCGGTTTATAAAACGCTACCTAGACAAATGTTTCAGCGACATATGCACAACGTTTTACGTGGTGTATAATTTTGTTTCTTCTGCTTAGACGATCTTTTAGTCGCATCTAAGTCCTATGCTAAACACATAGGACATCTGAAAACCACTTTTTAAGACGGCAAGATGCTGGTATGACCATCAACCTTGTTGAATGCAATTTCGCACAAAAGGAAATCATTTACTTAGGTCATACCATTAACTAAAAAGGGATTAGATCAACCCGAGAATGATGAACGTATATGATTTCCGATTTTCCAACTCCTCAAATGGTAAAAGATCTTCGTTGATTTCTGGGAATGAATAATTTTTATCGACGTTTTATTCCACACGCCGCTGGTGACCAAACCATTTTTAACGATTTTTTAAAGGGCTCCGAAAACAACGACTAACGACATATTGACTGGTCGGAATCTACACTTCTTGCTTTTGCAAACTGCAAAACACAACTCAGCGACGCAAAGATGGTAGTACATTCTTCTCTTGATGCACAACTCGCTATAATGGTCGATTCCGACACAGCAGTTGGTGCAGTCGTTAAGCAACTAGTCACCGATTCAAGGCAGCCGACCGTGCTACAGCGCTTATAAACTGAACTTCTGCCGTGAACTTCTGCCTACTTACTTGCCCATCAAACACTTCCGTTACATTCATGAAGGGTGAAATTTTATCCTTTTCACCGATCATAAGTCTCGTATATATGCTTTGTCTAAAAATCCAGACAAAGCTGTCCGAGACAGTTTCGGCATCTGGATTTTATCAGTCAGTTTACTACGGACATACGACATGTTACTGGAATTGTCAATGTTGTTGCTAACGCTTTGTCACGCATTGATCAACTGCAGTTACCTGAGAGCATCGATTACTTGCAATCGCCGATGCTCAAATGATCGATTCAGAGTTGAAGGAGATATTTTCGGAAAATAGCACGATGCTTAAATGCCCACAGTTTCCCTTATTTTTCTGCTCTGGCAAATTTATTTACTGTGACGTTTCAACGGGGATTAGAACGTCCACATACCACAACAGTTTCGACAACATGTTTTAATGCAAATAACAATACATAACCTTTCTCATTCTGGAATCAACTCTACTATTAAACTCATCACTGTACCCGTTGTCTGGTAGTCAATAAAACGAGATGTCTGGAAATAGAAACGAAACTGTTAGTAGTGTCAGAAATTAAAGATTTCACGACACACTCGATCTCCCCTATCTAATTTTTCAGCAACATCGAAACGATTTTCTAAAGTTCACTTAGATATCATTGGACCGCGATGCTTTTTTCTGAAGGACATTGGTATTGTCTAACTCTGATCGACAGATGGCCCGAAACAATCCCATTTCCTGCAGAAATAACGGCTGCAACAGTAGCCACTCTGTTTACTCTGAATGGATATATCGCTTTGGCGTCCCAAATTTCATTGTGACCGATCGTCGACAACGACGAACAACAGCTTATAATCTGAAATCTAATGACATGATCGAACGCTTTCATCGAACACTGAAAGTAGCCATAATGTATCACAATCGGCCAGATTGGACATGTACTTTTTCGACTTTTCTCCTTGGACTGCGTACAACTTTTCTTGAAGATTTCAAATCTACCTTCGAGGAGCTAGTGTATGGATCGATCATACACTTGCCCGAACACACAAAGAAAAATCGACGTTGATTCCACAGTTGGATTTCGTAGCCAACCTTAAGCTACAATTTAACGATCTCCGACTAGTTATTTCATTACGTCACTCTAGCGACAACTTTTTTGTTTTTAACGATTCGAAAACCTGGCTGCATATTTTTCAGAGTGGACACGGTCCAAAGGTCCCTGCAACAGTCCTATGACGGACCTTTCCTTGTCATCAACCGAGAAGACAAAACATTTACTATCGACATTTGAGGTCAAGCGGTCAAAGTTAGTATCGAAAGAATTAAACCAAGTTATCAGGATAACACCAAGTCTGATCGACCACTAACCGACCAATCACCGCTAATACATAGTTCTCCTCTACAAAGCTGAGTCATGACAACAACTCCGAACACATTTCGATCCCAGTTTCAGATTTTTCGTAACAGCATCAAAATTCTATGGCCAATTCCGTTATCAAAACCAAAACTAAAAGAATCTCATTATGGTGAATTGTTTTCGTTAATTAAATTTACAAAATAAAATTGTAAACACTCTTTTAGTGTGATATTGACTGAATTTTAACCCATTTAACAATATCACTGATAAGGGGGTGCATGTGGCGTTTCATAGAGAAATTGTGAAACCGGTGTAGACACACTGAAACACATTAAAAACAAACTAACTTCACTACGAAGATAAAACCAAAGGAAAAAGTAATTCTTTTGTTAACTAAAAAAATATATACAGATGGATTCAGTAAAAAAAAAGTCCAAGCGGCACGTATATCCGCTAGAAATAGGTAGATTTCGAGATCAGACAGTTTTGTGTGCCAGTAGAATCTGATGTATCAGATTAGTTTAAACAAAACAAACTAATTTAAAACAGATATCGAACAATTTTTAAAAAGAAAATTAGCTACCTACCAGCAAAATTATATCTATCCAATTTTGCAACAAACAAATATCAAATCTACCACAGAACATGTGTGTGACAATTTATGACACAAACCTATTCTATATCATATGTCGTGCAACTACTGCAAAATATCAAAATAGTTTATTTCTAAGAAAAAAAAATTTATTTCTTCTATTCAAATCTTTTATTTTTTTGACTGTTATAAGGTTTTGGATATTGTAGTTGGGGATTGTTGCAAACTTTTTTGTTGAAGCCAACAAGTCAAAAACCTCTAACTGCAGAGGTTTATATTTATAAGAAATGGATTAAAATGTTTCCACAGATTCTAAATTTATGAAGATTTAAAAAATATTAGTATCCAAACGGCCGTTATAACGGATTAAAAAAACCACTTTTTTTTCTTGTATAAAGCCTATAGTTCCTTAACCATGTGTCAGATTTTTCTGATTTACGAACTTGTCCAAGATATTAATAAAACACAAATGTTTACGGAAGGTTTTTTGATCTGGCTCCACAAATGCGACCGTGAGAGTGCCGGTTGATTCAAACGCATTTTGTGTTTTACAAGCTTTTTTGTTGGAGCCGCTCACTCAGAAACCTCCAACTGCAGAGGTCTTTTTTTTTTAAGAAACTGATTGAAAAGGTTTCAAAGATTCTAAATTTATGAAGTTTTTAAAAATATTAGAATCTAAACGGCCGTTATAACGGATCTAAAACACAGAGTTTTTTTCTAGTATAAAGCTTCTAGTTTCTTAACCATGTGTTGGATTGGGCTGATTTACGAACTTGTTCAAGATATTAATAAAACGCACATTTTTAGAACAGGTTTTTTGATCTGGCTTTATAAATGCGACCGTGAGAGTGCCGGTTGTTTAAAAAAAAAATTTTTTTTGCAAACTTTTTTGTTTGAGCCACTTACTCAGGAACCTCTAACTGCAGAGGTCTATTTTTAAAACAAATTGATAAAAAAGATTCCAAAGATTCTAAATTTGTTAAATTTTTTGAAATATTAGTATCCAAACGGCCGTTATAACGGTTTTAAAAAATCAATTTTTTTCAGAAAAAAGCCTCTAGTTTCTTAACCACGTGTCGGATTTTGCTGATTCACGAACTTGTCCAAGATATTATTAGAACACACAAGTACAGAACATTTTTTTGATCTACCTCAATAAATGCGACCGTGAGAGTGCCGGTCGTTTTCGTTATATCTCATATCGTTTATATATATATATATATATATATATATATATATATATATATATATATATATATATATATATATATATATATATATATATATATATATATATATATATATATATATATATATATATATATATATAATATATATATATAAACTTTTTTTTTTTTTTATTTTTTCGTCTCCGCTTATCATATATAGTCGTTTGGCACAAAAATTTTTCCGAAATTCCGAGACGAAGCCCATTGCAATAGGTAGATTTTTATATGAGATCTACCTAAAAAAGAAGTCAGACATTTTTAATTTGTTGTAATTTGTTTTGAATAATATCATTTCACTTTCTAGCATATCTTACAACGTTAATCAATAAATAAATATGGCCGATAGTGCAAAAAACGGTTTGGAGTTTAATCTTAAAAATGTAATTTTTTAAATCAATAAAATTAAGTGAAATGAAGGTTGATGTTTTGTGGTGCTCATTATTCATCACATAAAATATTATATTCGCAAAAACTAATAAATCAATCAAAATATTGATCAAAACATCATCATCCCCTTGTGAAAGTTCTACTGCAGTCGAAGATGTTATTAGGACTAGATGCAGGTTCTGCGTAAAAAGTAAACTTTGCACTACAATTAGGCCATAAATGTAAGCTCAATAGTGAGAATAAATACAAAATACGAAATCTCTCTAAACGGGAAACAAACTTTCTACATTTTCTCCGCATTTCTGGTAAAGCGATCGAACTATTTACTGGCGAAAACTTTTTAAACAAGAGGAAGAATTGTAGACGGCCTATTTAGTATGGATGTTTGCTGCTTCTTAAATAAAGCAATTTTCTGCTGAGCATAAGTGAGTATTCCAATTTTCGTTTATTTAACATAATTTTAGTTTTCCGATAATTTGACGTCAATCAATACATAGAAGTTATGAAACTTCATTTTTTGAAAGAACTATATCTTATCGAATGAATTCGCAAAATAGTTTAATGACACATGATGTGGTGTGCTTTAGATAACTTTATAATAATATAAACTTTACAATATTGCTAAGCAGGGAGAACGTGAATGTGCATATCAACACAATAAGTTTATAATATTATCCTAAAATTTTAAAATAATTATGGGTGCGGTAGATGTAGTGTTGGAGTTATTATGTTGCACTGTGGATGTTGCTGTTGATGAATATAGAATCAACCAAAAAGCTAAAACCCGAGCCAAAAAAATGTTCATTGAACAAGAAAAAAAACGAATTGATTCAAAACAACAAAGCTCAGCTCCAAAATCAACACAACAAGAAGCAGCGAGCTAACATATTTGTGAAATATCGATTATATTATTATTTTCTATTGTATTTATTACGTTAATGTTACTTAATTGTTAAGTTTTGATAAGGATATGAAGTGTTGATAAATATTTAATTTAGCAGCCGGGTAGGGCAGTTATTTACTAGTGCTTATAAGAAATAAAAAAATTAGTTTGTGTGATTGATTATAACTTAGTTTTTTATAGCGCTTTTTAAAGCGCTTTCACCGACAAATGAGTTCTAGATATCTCATTAGAAAAAGTAAATTACTTAGTATTTAAAAAGGTACGTAGGTAGGTAGGTATTTGGATACGTGTTAAGTCCAAAAAATATCACTATTGGTGTTCTCTAGATCGAAGATCAAAAGCTTTAACGATATTTTAATTAGGTAATATGTGCGTAACGAACAAAAGGTAAATATAAAGGCATTATTTCAATGGGTGTATAAAATTTGAATGACTCTGCCAGAAAAATAGGCTTCCAAAATGAATGAAAAAAATGTTTCAATGATTATCAACTACTATAAATCTATAAATCCTATTTGCGTTCCCTAGATAGGAGATTAATTAATAGGAAAACTAAATTCTATACCACACCACTATACTCTTGAACTCCTTGTTTTTTTATCACATAACTGCAGTCTAGCCGTGTTGATTACTTTGTCAACAGCATCATCGATCTACAAATACTTTACATTTTCTGTCGTGTTTAACTCTTGTTGCAACAACCAACCTTAAGCCAGCATTAATGAAATTAATTAATATCAAACACATGTCTTATTATACAATACTGAATAGTGAATACACAATACATATGACAACCATAACCAACCATATTATCAATACATATAGCTTTGAAGTTCATAACACAAATCACAGTGATTTACACAAAACCAAAACAAATACAATATAAAAACGATAACAAAACAAAGGCAAAAACTAATTAAAAAAACGAACAAACAACACAAAACAGGTATTATCACATATTCACATATAATTAAAATAAAATTATATACAGTTATAATTTATATATGTATAACTAAATTGTAGCAGTTCTATACGATCACAAGATGATTCTCTCATATAATATTCTAATTATCAACGGAGCGTGGTGGAAGCCTCTGAGCTGGTTTGTATGTTTCCTCTTCCTGTCGTTTCCTATCGCTATCTGAACAAAAACAACACATAGTTATCAAATCACATATCGTTTCTAACAAAAATGCTGCTATTTCAACTGTATCTTCTGATCCCATCACAAATTCAATTTTCAACTTTTTAAGCTTTTATTCGTTTATTTTGTGTTATTCTTTCAAAGTTTACTTCAATACTGCAATACTACTTTGAGAACTTTTTTAATCTTTGTTTTTGTTTTCTTATGCGTAACAAGATGAACCAAATATTCTCATCGATGAAAACCGGATTTTTTTCCAAAGTTGAATCATTATTATCAAAGTAAGGCAAAATCTTGGACTTTCCAAATCATTTGATAAAATAACGTCGATCATAAAATGATCGAAATATAAATGTGAATGTGTGTATAGTGATTTCTACATAACTAACATACGTCATTAATTTATTTTTTATTCGCCTACATATTAAAATGTTGCTTTATTACTGTGATTTGCGGCTTTAAAGTATCACTTTTCAACTGTTTATTTTGTTGTCATAGCTACGTCCAAAAAAGTATAAAGCATTTGTATTTGTTTAAATTCTATGAAAAATAAAAATTTTTATCAAAGCAACCCTCAAATTCAAAATTTCATTATCCAATTAAAATAGTTGTTATCATTTGTTGTCATAGCTACACAATAATTTGGAAAAAATAATAAATATTTTGTCAAAGGTTACTTGTTCCACATATTTTTATTTTAAAATTTATGAAAATTTATTATATTTACTTAGAGTAAACAAATTTTTTTAAAATATTCTGCTTGCGGCGAATAAAAAATAGTATATGATGCACGGACGTAAGCTATTTTGGACTTAATGTGGGTGCAAATCTCGGCTAGCGCCTCGATTTGCAAACTCCTAACCCGTCCAAAATCTTTAGCTTTACGTCCTAGCATCATAATGTACTATTATCTTTTTGTTTCTTATATTCTTATAACGTTTTTATGTATATTTTATTTTAAAGACATTACAGCTGACTTTTGATTTATTGCTTTAATTAAGCTATTACGTAGTGCTTGATCTCTTCTTTTTTTAGAAATAGAACAATTTATCAAGGTCGGAGCCGGTATATGGATCAAAAACAAAATTATAAATCAGTTGATTTAAAAACAAACAAAGCAGCTCCGATTTATAATATGAATTTAAAAACTTAATACGAAAGACTTTTATTTGTACACTTCGCTTCAGCATAACTGAAATGATTATTGACGACTGGTAAAGTGATAACAACGCACCCTTTTAGCAAAATTTAAAAGCTCTAAAGTAAGATCAAGATTCAAACGAAAAGTAAAATATTAAAAGTTTGGTTTTTATTTGTTTTGGATAAATAATTTAAAAAATATATTAAGTATAAAAGATTTGAATTGAAGTAACAAATAATAAAACATAATGGATGTGCAATCGCAAGACAATTATTTCAAACTTTGTTTTAGTGATATAGCAGACTATTTTAAAAACACTATAAGGCCACTCCGAGAAGGCGAAAGCCTTATGGACGCTGGTTGGGTTCATACTTTAGGAGTTGCTCCATCACCATCGTCCAATTCAATAATAGGCCTTGTAGTCCAAACTTCAAAAATGTCCGAAACCCTCATGAGGTGAAATTTGAAAGTTTAAAAGATAAACCATACGATTGGAAATGTGTCTGTTCGTGTAAGGCCGGTATAGGGCAGAAATGTAAACACATTGCAGCCTGTTTACTTTATATTTATCGGTAAGCTCAATAATTGTTTTATATATATATATTATGATAACATCATTGAATAGTATGCATTTTCATTAGGAATCCTCAATTAAATCAACTGAGTTCCACCGACTTAACGCAAAAGTGGGGAAAAATCGGCCGCAAACGAGCATCGGACTAGAGTGGAATAGAAATTAAAAACATGTGCCATATCCACAAAAAGATCAACTCACATCCAGAAGAAGTTGTCACCAACCAAATACAACAAATAACTTTGGAAGAGTTGGTAGAAGGCATTTTTTATTTTTTATTATTTTTTTTCAGTTTCATGGGCTTGTGTTTTAACACTGGACCTACAAAAAATTCAACCAAAGTGCCAGCTGCGTAGATCAAACTTGTGAACGGCGCAAATGGAGTTTATTTTCCATATAACTAACATGAGGAATACGACGTTTTTTTCAATTTCTGATAGCAGCATTTTGTAGAGAATTAAACAAGGGGATTTTTCGGAAAACTACGCTTTCATAATTCAGGATTCAGTTCAAGGTTATCATTATAATAATTCACAAGCTACTATTCATCCATTTGTCATTTATTTTAAAAGTGCTGCATGTGAATATATACAGCACCGAAGTTTTATACTCATTTCGGATATAAACGATCACAACAGTACTACAGTCCATCTTCTCATTTTTCATTTTCGTGCTACCAGCCATGGCAAGGGACCTTGCGATGGGATTGTTGGTACACTGAAGCGTTCTGCACACCGTTATAGTATGGGGAGCAGAGAT
Organism: Diogma glabrata; assembly: GCA_963693315.1. Taxonomy (NCBI): domain Eukaryota; kingdom Metazoa; phylum Arthropoda; class Insecta; order Diptera; family Cylindrotomidae; genus Diogma; species Diogma glabrata. The sequence goes on from OY856187.1 coordinate 65,341,681, forward strand.
ATTATTGAAACACAAAAAAAACTTTTCGAATGGGCTTTAAAATGGGAATCTAGCATGAACTTTGGATACGCCGATAAAAATGAATATCAATTAACAACAGAAAAATTACAAAATCGATATAAAAATGCGATTAATCAAAAATTTCATTCTTTTGTACCATTAAATACTAAGACATTGCAAAAATGTTTTCCAACTCAAAAGAAACTTTTAAATGTAAAATAAGTAAATAATTTTTAATAACTTTATTTATTTGCATTAACCTACATATATAATTTGTATGATATTTTACAAAGTTTATTCAATAACAAAATATTTGTAATTTAATGTTAAAATACAATCTTTTACTTTATGATTCCATAATAATATAATACAAACATAATGCTTCTCCAGTCAAAAGTTTCTAAATGGATTTAGTTATTTATACGGCATTTTTGTTTGCAGTCGAGACTGTCAAATTATTTTTTATAAGAGTGACAAGTGATTACTAAAAGTGATAAATAAATAATTCATTTTTTTATGCCATCTAATACAAAGAAAATAATTGCAGAAGTGTTTTCCTATTCAAAAGAAACTTCTGTTTGTAAAGTAAGTAAATCATTTTTAACAATTGTATTTATTTTATTTATTGTACTACATATATAATTTTTATAATATTTTAAAAAGTTCATTTAATAATAAAATATTTGATATTCAACATATAAAAATCTCTTAGCTTATAATGCCATTTTTATAATTTTTCTTCAGAACAAAAAAAACTGATTCCCGACAGTCATATGCACAACGAATTTTATCTTTAAAACAAAAATATCACTAGTACTAAACTTCCACAAGTAGTTAGATATAAAATAAGCTTCAATTTAGTTAAAAAAAAAAAAAGGCTATGTCATCTTTTGTTCAATTACACCGTTTTTTTTATGTTACACCGTTAAAAATTATTTCAAAAAATTAACAGTGTACATTTTTATAAACTTTGTTTTAATACTTATTCAACGACATGTCATTTATGAAAATCGATTGAGTAGTTTTTCTACAATCGCTCGTCAAAATGCACTCACATCACAAAATAACAAAAAATGAGGGGCACCCTGTGAAGACCCCTGGTCGAAAAAAAAATTCTAAGAGAACTTGTATTTTTTATTTATGAAAGACTATCTATAAACAAAAAATAATCAAAATTAAAAGGGGTTAAGTCAAAACGATGTTGAATCTTCGTGAAATTGCTCATATGGATTAAAACAAACTCCATATAACTGGAACAAAAAATTTAATGAATTTACTGAAAAACATAAGCTAGTTAGATCAATACATGATCCGTGTCTTTATATTAAAAAGGAAGAAAACCGGATAGTATATTTTCTTATTTATGTAGATGATATTATAGTTGCTAGCAATGTTCAAGATGAAATTGATGACATTGTTAACAAACTTGAAAATAATTTTGAAATGCAAGATATGGATACTTAAACCTATTCCTTGGAATGAATATTGAATTTACAGAAGAAGGAATTTATTTGAACCAAAAAACTACTTGTTGAATTTACTAAAACAATTCAATATGGCTGATTGTAGTGAAGCTAAAACATCAATGGATTCCATTACTAACTTAGGAAGTATTACTGAAGAAAACACTTTATCAGAAGAAATTAAAAACAAACCGTTTCGGGAACTGATTGGATGTTTGATGTTTATGATGTTATGCACAAGACCGGATTTGATTGAAAGAAAGTCAACAACAGGTTTTTTATTTAAAGTCTTTGGTGCTACTGTCTGCTGGAATACCAGAAAACAAAATACGGTTGCAGTATCATCAACTGAAGCAGAATATGTAGCCTTATTTGAAGCTGCTCGTGAAGGAATTTGGATTAACAATCTTTTAAATGAATGTGGGTTGTCATCAAAGGAACCATTTGTAATTTATGAAGACAATCAATCATGCATAGCATTGACCAAAAGATGGCAACATAAGCGTCTGAAGCACATAGATGTCAAATTTAATTATATACAAGAGTTAGTAAATAAGGAGTTGGTCACATTTAAATACATATCTACTAGAAACCAAACTGCTGATATCTTTGTAATGGAGAGCCGATTCGTTGAAAATCAACGAAGTGGCATAGCAGATCGCGTACCTAGATTAGATTATTTATATGCTCCGAGCTAGCGGCAGTATTGAGTTCGAGTTGTAAATTCTGCTACTCCAGCACAAATACGGAAATGTACGCGAATTACGTGATTTAAGCAGAAATGGAAAAAAACAAACAAGTAGAAAAATTGAGACTCTGGCGACACCTTTGGCGAAAGAACCGCGATCAGCACGTTCAACCCCCCCCCCCCCCATTCAATCACATACTCTCACACTCTCACACCTCATACACGCTCACACCCTCCCACACACACATGTACACATACCCCCATTCCTACAGTCATACGCCCAATAAGTACGAGCATTTGACTATATTAAAAAAAGGAAAAAAATAACTTATTATACAATTAAAAAAAAACTAACAATGCAAGTCGGCAATCAATATATGACCCAACTTAATATGAATTGTTTATATAATAAATTACGAAGAACTATATGTTTTATGTCTTGTAAATGAATTAAATAGAACGAATGAATTATATTAGATATATAATATTTAAAAAAAAAAAAAGTAGAATGTAAAGTTCATTTACAGGTACCCTAAAGGCTGAGAATAAAATAAAACAAATGTCGGAACTTGAGATAAAAAAAAACTTTTGTAACCTATAGTTACGGAGGAAGCTACCACGATGAATAAGGGGGTTAATGTTTTACAAGGTAAACACGACCAAAAATAAAACTTAATAAAAACTATTAACTCCTGAATTTTAATTGAAGCAAATCTGCCTATGATGACCCAATTATTCGAGCATTTCCTTCAACGTCAGTTAAATTTCTGCTTGCAGATCTTTTTGGTATTCAATACCTCACTTTCCATCTTTGCACATTATAAATTATATTTAGTTCATTAAAAATAATTTTGCAATACCACACGGGTGTAAACCAATGTTAATTACCAGATGGTATTATTAAAATTGGTATCACGGGCTATGTTCAGCAATAAATCATTAATTCAGCCATTAATTTAAACGATATAAAATGCTTTTGGTGTGTATTCGGGAGATTCAATTAATAAAAGACGCATCATTTCGTTCTACAATTAACACTTCTTGTGCATTCCATTCATCTAGAAGTAGTGCTACACCTCAAGATTTCACGATAAATGGATAGTTCAGTTATATTAGTATCCATAAAATAACCACTATTGTAAACTATGAGGTGAAACAACTTTTACTGCATCAAATGGATGGATAATAAGTAAATGTTCAATTACATTTGGATATTCTATTATGTTATGCAGAACTATGATTGAATGGCTGGACAAACAAGCCAACATTCAATTAACCAACAATTAATTCCTGCTATCAACTAATTGCTATACCAAACAATAACATGAAGATCTAGTTTACCGACAAAAAATACGTTGATAAACTTTTTCTTGAATCTCTGTTCTTTACCCTTGGTATCCATCTCTATCTGGGCACACCATCTTCACATTTCTTCTATGTGTTGCTTTTAACCATGACCATTCACGATTCAACATCAGAAAAATTATCCTAAATTTGAAAGTAAAACATAAAGGTTGCCAAACCAACTAAATGACTGAATCACATAAAACAATGCTCCACGCAAAAATTTAAATACAATAATACAAGGCCTGTAAAAATTGTAAGTTCGATCACCCGCCCATACATATCCCATGCATTCCCACATGCGTACATGCACTCGCGCACCCTTTCTTACATACATACTCACGCATACATAAATCAAATAAAAGAAAATTAAAGAAAGCAACACTCACCACATGGTTATATCCCGAGCTCTCCTCCGCGATCCTACTCCTCACTTAATCATAGTACGCCATACATGATCCCGGATTTATCAATTCCATCAGTGTCGTTGAGTAATGTAGTCAAGGTCTCCGCACCCAAAACAGATTGCAGATTGGTCGTATAACCCAAAATATGACAGTATCCACACAATAATGGTAGAGGCGATAGTAATCACTTTAATTTCAAGTTTCCAGAATGCACGTCAGCTAGGGTAAGTTTGATCTATTTCATCAAGTTATAATTTAATATTAACAATTGAACTACAATTGCAACCCGTAAATAAATATTTGTATATACAATTTTGACTATAAGTTCGATATATTATACGTCACAAATAAAATATTCTTCTTATATATGATATATTTTTAAACACAAATACAGTTTACTATAATTTAGACTACAAGCTCGATAGATTAAACGGCACAAATAAATTAGTAATTCTATACATAATACAAATGCATTTTTTTATCAACTCGAATACAATTTCGATAAATTATACGTCACAAATAAACTATTGCTTTCACACACAATATAATTGCAATTTTTTTATGATTTCGAATACCAGTTCGATAAATTACGTCACAAATAAATTAGTAATTTTACACATAATACAAATGCATTTCTTTATGATTTCGAATACAATTTCGATAAATTAGGCGACACAAATAAATTATTGATTTTACACACAATATAATTGCAATTTTTCTTTATAATTAAATTAGACTAACCACGGCACGAACATATAGAATATTTTATTTACTTTAGTATTCAAATTGGTGGGAAAAATGGTAAAATTCCCCCGATCCGGGTGTTTAAGCCAGGGCCGGTCCTGTGTTGTACAAAAGTGCACAGTAAAATAGGGCGCTCAATTTATCACGAAAATAAGGGCGCAAAAACCAACATCAATTAACAATTTAAATTGAATTAAACCGTTTAAAATAATATTTTATGAACATCAAATTTCTTTCTTTTTGTCCAGTGTTTCAAATATTTGCTTTCATTCATTTCTCCATATATGTATACAAATTTAAACATATAAAACATGTATTCTCTTTTCAACTTTAAATCTCAATACACACAAATTAAAAATAAGGAAACGAAACACACAAAAGTATTAGTACTGCTACTGTTCATTTTTAATTTTTGTTCACAATATATTACCCATACTATTGATTGCTGCAATGTTTTGAAATATAATGCACATATACAATGAAAAGTCTGAACAGTTTTGAAATTCTGTGCACCAAAATATTATTTTTTACAAGTATTAACGAAATTTTGAATAAAGCTATTCACAGATACATTAAACGTGTGCACAGTTTTGAAATTAGAATAACAAAATCAGTTACAGGATGTTTATGATTGTGTATATAATATATATGATATTTTGAATGTGTATATTTTTTTATGTTGAGTATGGATAATAAATATTAAAATTCTATGGAAAAGAAAACTAGACAATTTTTTTTTGGTAATTGATAAATTTAAAAAGTAATGAATGAAACAGTAAAAATTAGGTCCATGCAATAAAAACAAAATTAAAGAAAACCGTTTGAAGGCAAATAGTATTTTATTTAATTAGGAGCTGAAGTGCTACTTTTTGTGTTAAGTCATTGAATAAATAATATCTATGGAAGAGTAACTAGACATTTTGAATGCAGCATCTAATTTTCATTATAGTGTTTGCATTCTAGCTGGGTGGTACTGTTTACAATTTGCATATCTATATTTTCAAAACAAATAAAAGAAATAATAAATGTTACATATAAATTTAAAAGCTTAATATGTTTGAATAAAATATTTCCTTATATTTCCATATATAAATATTTTTAATTGTCCATACAACACAAATTTTAATCATATTGAATTACTTTAAGAACACCTTACATTCGGTTGTGATAGCGTTTGAAATTTGGTTTGACAACGATGGATTAAGAAAATGACATTTACGTAGGGTAATAATATATAAAATTAAACTAGAAAATAACAGTTTTTGTAAAGCAAATACTTTATATTTTTGTTGAAACATCATTCTAAACCCTTTTTATGCATAGTATTAGTAAAAATATTCTAATCATTGATATAGAATTCGATGATCAAATATCAGTTTATTTAAGATTATTTGTACATATTTTAATGCAACACTTCATTTTTATGAATAAACTACTGCACAAATACTAATATGTAATTGTTTTGTAAAACATTAATTTAAACGAAGATTTTTTGCATTGAATTTTCTTGACAGTAATATTGTGTGAATTCATAGAATGTGTAATATTTCTATTATAGTCAACATTCTAAGTCACGAATGTATAGTCATTATTGATTGTTTCCAATCAATGCGAAAATCAATGATCGACACTTGGTCAATTATTGTCATATATGCGCGCTTGCATATTTGCCAACATTTTGGGGCATTTCATTTATTCAGGATTTTGTGAGCAATTAAACTCAAGTAACTATGAAATTAATTTGAATTTTTCCAATTCAAAGGCATGGTTGGAAATATCTTAGAAAAAACTCAGTTTTTCTCTTTTACATGTTTCGGTTGAGATTCGAACTCGTAACCTCATCAGTGCCAAACTGACGAGTTCAATTCCTTTGGCAGACACGTTTAGCCACTACGCCACCAAGGCGATGATATTTCTAAGTTGAAACTTCATCATCAGTTATCTTACTTAAGTTGAATTTCTCAATCGTCAGTTAAACATAGCTTTATTATGGAAATTTTATTAATTTTGAATGCAGATTTTTTGCATTGAATTTTCTTGACAGTACTATTGTGTGAATTTATTGAATGTGTAAGTTTGGCACTTAATTTGAAAGGTTACGAGTTCGAATCCCAACCGAAACACGTAAAAGAGAAAAACTGAGTTTTTCCTGAGATATTTCCAACCATACCTTTGAATTGGAAAAATTCAAATTAACTCCATAGTTACTTGAGTTTAATTGCTCACAAAATCCTGAATAAATGAAATTCCCCAAAATGTTGGCAAATATGCAAGCGCGCATATATGACAATAATTGACCAAGTATCGATCATTGATTTTCGAATTGATTGGAAACAATCAATAATGACTATACATTCGTGACTTAGAATGTTGACTATAATAGAAATATGACACATTCTATGAATTCACACAATAGTACTGTCAAGAAAATTCAATGCAAAAAATCTTCATTCAAAATAAATTAAATTTCCATAAAAAATTATGTCTAATTGACGATTGAGAAATTCAACTTAAGTAAGATAACTGATGATGAAGTTTCAACTTAGAAATATCATCGCCTTGGTGGCGTAGTGGTTAAACGTGTCTGCCAAAGGAATTCGTCAACTCGTCAGTTTGGCACTGATGAGGTTACGAGTTCGAATCCCAACCGAAACACGAAGAGAAAAACTGAGTTTTTTTCTAAGATATTTCCAACCATACCTTTGAATTGGAAAAATTCAAATTAATTCCATAGTTACTTCAGTTTAATTGCTCACAAAATCCTGAATATTAATTTAAACTTTAGTTTTTATAAATTTTGTTTAATTTGAATATCTTAAAGTAGAATTTCGAATAAAAGCTATCATTTTATTTTAAAATACAAAACGAAATATGTCAAATGTTATGGATGAAGAACGCACAGATATACAAATTACGGGCTAGGGCCATCTTCAGGATAATAAATCTAACAGTAATAATTTTAATATTTTTGATAGTTTTATGATCATGAAGATGGGCCTAGTCTAAAATATGTAGATATTTAATAATAAACAAAGTATTTTAATTCAATTGAGGAAGAACAAATTTAAAATCAAATATTATAAATGGTATGCAACAAATTTTAAAATACGATAAGATAAGCCACAACAATTTTGAGATAACTCTTAAGTCCTGGGGCGCATTTCTCATGTTTGAACAGAGCGCAAAAATGTCTTGCACCGGCCCTGGTTTAAGCGACCGTATTCAAAATACAATAGCAGATAAGCTAAGCTAAGCGCGATTCAGATGATTTTCACCGCTATATATATATCGGTGAATAAGATCGAATCGTTACGAATTTTCTCCTTTTTGGAGAATTTACATTTAAAATTCGTTATTAAGAAATACTGGTTATAAACGTGAAAATATTTCAAATAGAGACATCATTTACAAAACATTTGGGCAGAAATATTCATATTATTAACATTAGCATAGATTAAGGATATTGAACAACCGATACAGTGAGTTATTTACTTAACCCAATCAATTTGGTGTTTTCTTACATTAAACCAAATCGGACAACTTGATCATATTATTTACGATCAGAATTCAGTAGTTTTACTCCAAATCAAGTCCAGACTTAACCAGTTACTTGGAATTCCATAGTATTACGAGAATCTGACGACTACGTACTGCAACAAATGTAAACTACAATTGATTTACAGTAGGATCTCGCGAACAAGAATTATACACATATACATATAGAGGACAGAAGAATCGATAGTAATAACTATAAGAATTATAACGTCCCGACGACAATTTCTATGCCGACTGCGGGATACAATTTCAGGGTAACAAGACGAATTGATCAATAATTCAATAGGCACAGCTATTTGAGGTTTGAACAAAATTAGAGCAGTTGGCAGATGGCTTGAGTCCACGGAGCATCTAAATTAGTTTAGTATAACGAAGCTAAGCTGGTGAAAACGCAGTGTGAACCAAAATCAGTGTATTGCACATAAAAATTATTATTTTTATGAGAAGAATAAATATGTGTAACGGAAACTAAATGAATAGATGATTATAAAATTGTCTCTCAGTCGATTATAATTCTCAGGAATGACAAAATGGAAAGCTGAATTTTGCATTCATGTTCTCTTTCTTAAATTTAAATGTGAGTTAAGCAGGACAATTTTAATTAGCCTCCATTTAGTATTAATTAGTTTCATTAGTGTGATTTGTTTTAATAAGGAAAATTTCCTAGCAAAATTGAGTTCACGTTTATATATTTGTGATAGATGATGAAGCAGAGAATCTACGAATCGGGGAATTTTACAGAACTACGACATCGTTCTCCAGTCTACATAACATCTTAACGAAAAATCTGAAAGGTGAACAGCTCTGTAGATTCAGGAAAGAACTGGGTATAGATCAGTGGGAGGGTTAATTACTGCTATTTTCAAAATGAAGTATAAATTGAGTGGGAGTGTTGAATTCAGCAATATAGATAATAAGCAATTTAGTACTTTTGTATTTAGTATATAATGCACCTTCTTTGTTATATGTTAGTTGTCACTACAAACTTAATAAAGTACAAACGTAAAATAACAATAACTATTTTTAGTCTTTTAATTGGCATACTATTATAACAGTTTCTTCTAGTAACACTTTAATTTGCAGTTTGACTGCAATTTTCCACTTATTGCTTCAAATTTGCACCCTAATTAATTCTTATTATTTGTCATATGTATTGTAAAAGATTATAGACATACCAAAAAATAATAAAACTTAAATATACGTCAATATTTTCCCTGATTTATAGACAAAATTGCATAAAATATTAAAATCATTTACTCCGTATTTTTCAATCTTTTTTAATTTACCTTTTTACTATCATCTGAACTGCATAAGTTTTGACAGCTAAAAAGGGGATTCACACATATCATAATCAATTTTAGGATAAACTAACATTTGGTCTCGAAATTGTTTATACGGGTATGTAATTTACATTTGTTTAAAAATTTTATCGCGAGTACAATTCAATGATCAGGTGGTACTGTATATATTATAACTTATTCATTATCTTTTATTTAAGCAAGAACCAGACAAAAATACATTTTAAGACAAATTTTTCTTTCACAGAACAGTTCATGCTGCCGCTTAAGTTATGTTTGTGTAACTATATACAAATTATACACAGTACCATCCTACGATTAAATACAAACACCATCAAACGCACCAATACTACAAATTAGATGCTTCACTCAAAAAGTCTAGTTACTCTTCCTTAGATACTTATTCAATAGTTGACTGTAATAGAAATATTCTCATCCATATGAATTCACACAAATTTAAAGTCTTAAAATTTAATGCAAAAGTCTACATTTAAGCTAGAAACACAACACGGGCGAAATCGTCCGATGACGACGATACGATATCGACTACAGCGATAAACGAAAGTTTTTTTCGTCGAAGAAAATTTAGATTTTTTTTTTATTTATCGTCGGCGATGATTATTGCCAGATATCAATTCTATTTTTATTTGGCAGCAAGGGTAATTTTTAATCTTATTGTGACAGTGCCGCCAACTGCAAAATATGATTTTATAATATTTTCGCGTTTCTGAGGTTGTAATCCTTTTGTTTTGAGTTGTCAACTTAATTTTGAGTTTATGTTCAAAGTTCGGTTTTATTCATTTATATATTTTCATAATTTGTATTTTGCATTTTATTTTTAAAATTAGTTATTAGTAGAAAAATTATTATTATTTATTTATTAGTAAAAATTAGTTATTTTTAAAATTGAAATTTGTGAAATTCATTTTGACAAAGAACAAAGTATTTTAGCTTATGCAATTTTATTTTTGGCAGCTTTTAACGCTGACGCCTTTGTTGTGGTTACAACAGCGAAATTGTAGACGTTTTTTTTAACGACCGACGTTATCGTCCGTGTTGTGTTTCTACCTATAATGTATAATGAGTCTTATGACAGTAGAGAAATGCAATTAAATAAATGAAGTTTTTACTTCGAAATAGTCATCGCCTCTGTGGCGTAATTGATAACGTCTGCCAATGGATTCGAACATGGCACTGATGAGAAAAGTTCGAATCCATCCGAAACACGTAAAGGAAAAATGGAGTTTTTCTCCTCCAAATTTCCAACCATATCTTTGAATTAAAAAGATTCAATTATTTTCTTACTTGAGTTTAATTGCTTATAAAAAGCTTTTAAGGCCAAGGTCCCATAACAACATGTATTCTAAGGTATTGACGGATGCAAACCTTTTTCTTTGGTTTTTATAAACGAACTGAGAAAAAGCTAAGTGGTGCCCAAATTCCAGCCAATTTTTGTTGTACAACGGCGCCTAATCAAAGACATTTGCCATTATTAAGAGTTGCGCAGTTGATGAAAGATGAGCTAGTATAGTCGTCTCATTTAATTGCTTTTTACATATATCGAATGTCTGAATAGCTTTGTCGGACCAATGGATGGGACGTTTACCATTCTTCTTAAACCCTTTTAAAATAAAATCTGTTTGTGGAAATCTACGATAAAAATTTAACATTTACAAGAAACACCTTAGTTGTTTCACCATAATCGGACGATTATACTGAAAAATGACCTCCACACGTTTAGAGGTGGGTTTATTGTCATGTTGATCGATCGAATGCCATAATATGTTTGAATGTATAATTTACAAAAAACAAAAATGATCTCAATTATCCAACTATAAAACAATCACACAAAGAACTAAAACTTTCTAATCACACAAAATGTATATGGAAAAATGATCGGTTCCCTTTGTGTGCGCGCCTGGTCCTTTTGAATTTAATTTAAATTTGTATGACTTCCAGTTTTAATCGTTTTTAAAATTAAACTACGTAGTTCTTCAATCTGGTTATAATTTGGCTCTAAAACAATACCCTCATCCCACTGACTTCTGTTCGAACTCAGAACAGAAATTTTACCAACAATTTCGATACATTCACCTGAAACGTTAAAAAATATTTCAAAATTAGGTTTCAATTTAATATGGCTAAACTTATTTAAAAACTCAGCTTGAGAGCATACTGTTACTGATGCGATGCAATCGACCTCCAAGATTCTCCACCTTTAATTGAAATAAAAGTAGCTCAACTGTTTGTTTGTAACTTTGATTGTTGCAACATACTCGTGACATATTACCATTAGCACTGCACGAATAACAGAACCAATCAATTAGTGGACAGTAGTTTTTTTCTTGTTTCCCAGTTGTACCACATCGACTGGGGGTAGAATTTTGGTGCAAAAATTTGGCTTAGAATTTTTACGATGAACTTGATTGAAATACTGATGATATATCGGTGACCCTGAACGATTATGATGTTTGATGATCCTGTACGATAATGAGTCGGTATTGGTGTATCTACGCGAAAATGAGTAGCCGTTGGTGAATTTGCTCGACAGCGGCTAGTAGACCTTGCTCTACTTCGTATTCTGTGGAGTATCTGCAAAGCACATTTCCAGATTTAGAGCAAAATCACACCCTAATTCGAAATTATCTTCCTCTGATTTTATATTAAGCCAAGCTTGAGTTTTTTTTTACGAGTGTGACATTTTAAGGTGTGGTTTGCAATTTTCCTTCTTCAAAAATCTCCCAATATGGCACGTCAATACTATCGAGTATCGACTGCAATCTAAAAATAAATTTGGAAATTGTCTCAACCGTTTCTTGTTTTGCTTTATGGAGTCTTGCTCGATCTCTTTTTGTATTTATCTTTTTTGAGAAATGTTTACGAAGAAGAGTGATCCATTCCTCAAACGTTTCCATATTATTTGTTTTAATGAACTGTTGCACGCTATCTTCATATAAGTACTATTATAGATTCCTCGATTTAAGCTTCTTATTTTCCAACCATGTTCATTAAAACTATTCTATGACCTTTAAAAGAATATGTAGGCAGAATAAAGTAATTAAATATTTGCTTTCAACAACCACTTCACACAAAAATATAAATTTTTTTAACTACGCTTTTATAACGGCTACGAACCTTTTTTGATATTAATTTTTATCACAATCCCAATATATTGCAAATTTTTTTCCCTAAAATAGAACTTTAAACATCGTTTGTTTTCTCTTTTACTAGAGCTAGAGTCTAGACACCTCGTCGCCACTATTTTATCTTATAAGTTTTGATTTAGAATCACAAAGGAACGGAAAATAAAACTTATTCACCAAAAAAATATCAGACTTTATTTTCAAACAGAAACTAGAAAATGAGTAAAATGCATATTTTTTAGTATAATATAATTAACATAATTTATCACCTTTACGATATACATACAACGGTTATCTTTAATTCTTATACTCAATAATAAAGTAAATTAAACTTAGTACATTTTGGACTACACAACAAATAAATTAACTGTATATAAAAAACACTGATGTAGCTGCTATAACATATTCTATTTTATGTTATTCACTTAACGACGTATCTAGAGGAAGTTCAAGTTTATGACTTGGATTGTTAGTTTCTTCAATTTTTCGTTCAGATACCCTCTCATAACAAGCCATACACAGATAACAGCAACCAACAAAAGCTTCAAAAGCGTCTACTAAAGTTGAAAAGAAATCTTCGTCGTCTGACATCACCAACTATTTTTCTTGCTCTCTTAACGTTGTTTGTCTTTTCAAGTTTACTTTGTTACTAAAAAATAAAACAGAAAATCATATTTTTGACCTAACGAAATGGACCAACAAACATTTTAATGGTTTTTCCAAATTCGTAAGCTTTTTTACATAAATATGTAAAAGTCATATTGAGTCATCTTTGCCATTGTTAGACCTCTTTTGAGAACTAGCAAAACTAAAAACAAATAAAATCCAATTTCATAAAATACAGTCAAACCCTGAAAACTAAAAATAAAACATCGTTTTATTCATTTTATCAATTTTTTTTGTTGTTGTTTATTTTTAAATAACAGTAAATATTTATTAAAGTGCCGAATAATTTTTTTTATTTATTCTTGTTTTGTTTTTCATTTATAAATAATTAATTTTACAAAATAATAAAAAATAAATTAAATAATATTATATCTAAATTCTTTTTTTTTATTTTCATATTTCAATTAGAACTAATTTTATAGAAAATAAAAAAAAATAATAATAGGAAACATAAAACATAAAAATACATTTTTTTAATTAATTATTTTTCACACATTCTTTTAAATTTTTAATCAATTTAATTCTAAATAACAATTTTTTGTGCTTAATTTTTTTTTGTTTGTTTACACTTATCTCACTCAATTAATTAATTAATTAATAATAATAATAATTTAATTAATTTTGATATTTAAATAAAATAATAATTTAATTAAATAATATTTTGCTTTAATTTAGTTTATTTAATTAAATCTAATAAGAACATATTCAAAAAATATTTATCACATATTTTTTTTTATTTTTGTTTTAAATTAATTTGAATAAAAATAAAAAAATTGAAGAAAAAAAGTAAGTTTTGTGTTTTGAGCCTCTTATTATTTATTATTTATGTTAATTTAGAAAAAAAATATTCATTTTTTTAAATTTATTTATTTGTTAAATATTTTATTTATTTAAATTTATGGTTTTATTTTCTTATATTGTGTTACCCTGTTTTTATTTTGTTTTTTTTTTTCTTTAAATATTCAAATTTTAATTTTTATTATTTAGATTAAATTTCTTTTTGTAATTTTGTTGGTTTTTTTTTCATTAAATTTACAGAATTCTTAATTTTTTTAATTTCTATGCAAAAAAAAAAACAACAATAAAAAACTTTTTTTTTGACTAAAAATAATATATATATTATAAATAATAAAATTTCTATTTGTAATTATTCTTTTTAATTTATACAAATTAGAATTTTTTTTTCATTTTAAATTATAATTTATAATAATCATATTTTTTTGTTCATTATAATTAATTTTTTGTTTTATTTAAATTTTAATTTATGTTTATTCTCAAAAAGGAAGGGAACTAATCCGTGCAATTAAAAAATAAAATTAAAAAAAAAATTATTCAATTTTTTTTTCTTTACGATTATTAAATACATAAAAAACATTTTCATTTTTTTATAAAATTAAATTATAAATAAAATAAAAAAGTTTTTTTTATTAATTAATTAATTAATATAAATTTGTACATATTTTTCGCGCGTATACTTAAAGAACTTTTTTGTTTTTTTTTATTTTAGTTTTATTTTTAATTAAGATGTGTTGTTGTCCGCTAAAAACATTTAATTAATTATTTTATTGATTTTACACATAAATTATTTTTGCCTAAATTTTTTTTTAAATTTTTGTACAAATTTTTTTGTTTTTAAATTTCTAATTAAATGTAATTAATATTTTATTAAATTGGCCGAAAAAAGTCCCAAAAAATTGTTTTGTTTTATTTGTTTGATTTTGAATTTAATTTTATTTATTTTTTTGTTTTGTTTTTGATTTAAATAAAATATAAACGTTTTTGTTGATTTTAATCAATTAATTTAAAATAATGATGAAAAAATAAATGGTGATGAATAATGATTTTGAAAATAGAATGGATGATTTTTAAATGTAGGCTCACTTTTGCGTAACATTTTACCGAAGAGCGAGGAGACCGTTGGAATGGATGACCGTTCTAATACATTATATATATAGATGTGACACACATAATTCACTTTAACACCCCGATTACCGAATGCAAGTCATGTCACTTAAAATTACTAAAGTCACATCGCATCAATTTTCGTATTGTTGAAGTCGTTTTTTACGCCTCAAGTAATTTTATACGACAGATGTCACTTTAAATGACATTTTAGTCGCCTCAATTTTTCATGTGACAATAATTTTTTCAAACGTCTTTAATTGTTTTTGTGAAATTAAAGAACGTAAATGTAATTTTTTTTTAGTTTTAGAGTTTTTTCGTTTCAGAATTTTTAGTTTTAGTCGTGACTGTTTTTATCGACTTCAACAATACCAATTTTTGAGCGACGTGACATGACTACAGTCACGTCACCTGATGTGACACGATTTCAGTAATCGGGGTGTAAATGACTAAAATCTCATCGCATCAATTTTCGTAATATTGAAGTTATTTGTTACACCTCAAGTCATTTTATACGACAGATGTCACTTTAAATCACATTGTATTCGCCACAATGTGACAATAATTTTTAATAATTATTAACGTTAAAATTTGATAAAATTTTGTGATTTATTTATTTTATAATTATTGATTGTATTGTATTATTGATTGTATTTTGAGAAATTGAAGGGCAAAAAATGTAAGTTGTTTAAAGCTTTTGATTTTTTCGTTTCAGATTTTTAGTTCCAGTCGTTGCCGTTTTTATCAACTTCAACAATATCAATTGACATGACTACAGTTAATTGGGGTGTTATATCATTCACGATTTAGATGATCGGTTAAGTTTAGAAGATCTGAAATGTGTTTTCATGTCTTTTTATCGGTTTGGTAGGACGGATTCTAAGCGGATGAGAAAAAGTGGTACAAAGATGGCAGTACGCTTGATCGAATAGAATAAGAGCTCATAAATTTATAATTTTGACTCTTGAAAATCATATAAGTGCATTCCATTTCCAGTTGGAAATCCATCCATTCATACTCCTTTAAAAACCAAAAATTCTAAAATCAAAATAAAATTATAAAAAATATAATTAA
Organism: Diogma glabrata; assembly: GCA_963693315.1. Lineage (NCBI taxonomy): Eukaryota > Metazoa > Arthropoda > Insecta > Diptera > Cylindrotomidae > Diogma > Diogma glabrata. The sequence continues at coordinate 65,357,965 of OY856187.1, forward strand.
TTAATTAAAAAATTAAATATGCCATTAAAAATTATTTATTTGTTTTAATCATTAGTTTTGATATTTTGTTTTGTAAATAGGAATATTATTTTCATTATTTCATGTAATACAAAATAATAATTCTATTGTAAATATATATTTTATTCTATTTCAAATCATAATAATATTATGAATAACAAGAATAATAAATAAAAAGAAATATGTAGAAAAATTGGCAAGTTTCGTTTCTTTTACAATTATTATAGTTACTATTAAAATTAAATTTATTGAAAAATATAGAACATAATTTTTTTTTGTTATTTATATATGTAATAATAAGAAAAATAAAATTTTTTTAATAAAAAATAATTATCCGTTTCTATTTCATTTTAGTAGTTTTTGTAATTATTTATTGTTTGTGTATAAATATAAAAAAATTTTATTATTTTATTTTAATAATTAATTAATAATTTATTGTTTTATTTTGTATAATTAATAAAAAGAGGAACTATTTTGTGTTTTAAATTTTTTGTTTTTTCAATGATAATAAAATAATTTATTTTATATTTTTTGTTCGCTTGGTTTATGTTTTTCATATTTTCGGTTTATTTATTAATTGGGAACTTTTTGTTTCGTTTCGTTTAATTTTTAATTAATTAAAAATTAATTTATTTTGGTTGGCCTGTTTTTTGTTTTTATTTTTACTTAATTATAATGTTTTATTAAAATACTTAATACTACATTTTTTTTATACATTTATATATTTTGTTTATTAATTTATTTTAGATTTTATTTTATACAAAATATTAATATATTAAACAGTTTTGGAAATAAATAAAATAGAAATAAAAACATAAACAAAATTTCTATTTCAGTCTTTGATTTTATATATATTTTTTTGATGTTATCTGCTATAATTAAATCAAAATAATAATTAATCACACAACATTATGTTGTTATATTTTAAAATTAACAAATATTATAATTATTTTTGACATTTTTTTTTTGTGAATGTGAAAATTATTTATATTGTCATTATTATTATTTATGTGACCATTGTTTTAGATTAAATTTTTAATATCTTTTATTAATTTACAATTAGTGATGAATCTAAGCCAGTACCCTGTATTATAATTATTGTATATCGTTTCAATATAATTAATTATTAAATGTCAAAAATAATATAAATTTTGTTTAAAAATGTTAAGGGAAGCACTGTCATAATTATAAAGAAATAAAATGAAAATAATTCATTTAATTAAAATATTTAATAAATTAACTAAAACTAATTATAATAAAACAAGAAAAACTCAACGAAAAATAAAGCACCACTATTTCTTATATATCCGTTTTATTTATTAAACTTATAAAAAAAAATAATAAATTAATAAATAAAATAATTTTGTATTGCATTTTTAATTTAAAATTCAAATTATTTTTTATTTCGTATCACTTTTCAAATTAAAATTAAACAAACCAAAATAAAATAATTTAATTATTTTTTCTATTTCCAAAAAAAAAAATTTTTTTTGATCAATTTGTAATTTTATTATTTTAATCCTTTTTTTTTTGGTACATAATAGCAAAGAAAGAGACAGATTAGAGATAGACAGATAAATATAAATCTCGTTTGTGTTATTACAATAAAAAAAAAATATTTTCATTATTAACATTAATTTCTTATATATAAATTTTGTTTTATTTACTAAAAAATATTGCCCCTTTTTTTTCTTTTCAAAATTTACAGTTAATTTATATTTTATATATTTCGTAATTATTTTACATTGCATATTTTAAACTATATTTCATTTATTTCAAAAGAAAATTCTAAAAAAAGTATTGCCACAAAAAAAAATAGAAGATTTATAAATGTATTTGTTTTTTAAAATGGCGCTGAGCACCATTTTGTATATATATTACACTTGAATCATAAATATTTATATAGAAAAAAAATAATAAAAATAAACATACACAGCCCAATGCTTATATAATTAAATAAAATAATAATAACACGTTTTAGCACAGACATAATAAAAATAATTTTTAATTTAATTTAATTAAATTTAATTTTAAATCGATTATTAATAAATCTTCTATTAAATAGTTCAATTAAATTTCAATCTTGTCCATTTTGTTGCAGTAGCTCACGTCGATCATCACGATTTAATGCTAACGGTTGGCTTGGGAAATCATCATCGATCGATTGTTTTGAACGATCACTTTTACAATCCTCATCAATGGACATATTACTTGAATGATGTGGATTATGTCGTTCCGGTGGTAATAAATTTAATACACTTAATGGTAATCCAGGAAAACCGCTAGCAAAATCTGGATAAAAACCTGGAGGGAAAGGATTAAACATTGTCGGACTTGATAGGAGATCCGGTTCCGATGATGATGATCGTGGTAAATTTAAATTTATATTCTCGTCTTTAAGATCATTTTTATTTTGTGATGAATTTTTATTATTGTTATTATTGTTGCCGCTCATTCCCATTGTTAATAGTTCAATTGGTGGACCCGATATACAATCTTTTCGTAACTGTTCTAATTTTAAACTTTTTCCATATTTGCCACGAACGTACATTAATAAAGAGTTGTATGGAATTCCAAATATTCTTGACGCTTGACTTGTTGTCATTTTTTTGTTCCATACATGTTGTAGAGCTTCGGTTAATTCAGCGTTGGTCCATGAACGTGGTGGACCACCACGTGGGGCGGAATGTTGTCCTTTAGGTCGATTCACTGGAAATAAAAAAAAATACAAAGTTAAATTAAATTTAGATAATTATATGCATTGCAAATCATGTTGATGATGTTGATAAAAAGTTTTGGGTGATTCTAAATTATAGTAAAAATAATTCAGCCCTCTCCTTACACTTTCAGTCAAAAAACTGAGACAATTCAAAAATCCACCTTCAATTTGAATCAAACACAATAAAAAAGAATCATGACTAAGAAAAAGGTTATCAGAGATGAAAATCAATGTAAAATCTTAAACAAAAAAGTCTTTGAAATTAATTTAATTTATTTCTCTTAAAAATATTATAAAAGAAAATAATTTTTCTAGTCTAAAGTAGAGTGATTGTGATATTTAAGAATAAAAAAAAATATATATATTACCAAGTAGTGGGGTGAATAAATATTATTATTAATAATAATAATAATAATATTTATTATAATATTATGTCTTTACGTCACACCCACAATAAATATAACATAACAATAAAACACAACAAGAAACAAGAAGTAATTTTTTTTTCTTCTTTCTTAGGAACATGATTTTTTTTTCATGTTATAGTATTTCTATGTATCACGAAATTAATGTTCATAAAAGTTGAAATAATAAAATAAATATAATTTAATTAAATTTATCAAGAAAAGAAACAAAAATTTATAATTAATTATGTTTTTTTTCAAGATGGTGAGAGAAAAGAAATAGATGGAATAATTCGTTAGTAGTGATAAATTGATTCAAATGACATCTTCAGAAGCAAATTTTCGTATTCATTTGTAACTTGTGATAGTAATTACAATTGGTTTGGATCTCCAGTACTATTTATCGTTTTAACTTACAATCAGTGATCAAACAAGTGATCAAATCAGTTGTGAATTGAAGAATTATGTATAGATAAACGTATTACAATTCTGCAGTAAATATTGTAACATTGGTGATAACGGAGGGATTTTTAACGGTTGTGCAAGTAATTTTTAGTGTCGGCAGAAGTAAAAAATACTTTCTAATGTAGCTGTAAAAACTAATTTACAAAAAATGTCAGAAAGAGAAAGTGCTTTTTAGTGCCGGCGGTAGTCGAGGACAACAACTCGCTAGGGCTGAAATTAATTTTATTAATATTTTATTTACACATTTTATTATACTTTCTACGAGAGGGCGTAAAGTATAAAAGAAGAGGGCGTAAAGTAATAGAGGCGGAAAAAGTTATGTTTTACGCAAACTAAAGCAAGCGTAAAATAGTTCATTATGTATAGGAAGTGTAAAAAAAATTTTTTGTAATAAAAGGTGCTATAAAATTTACGCAAGATTTGAATTAAATAGAAAACACAGTTATTTTTTTTTAATCGTAAAAATTTATTTGCATAAACAACTTTCTTGTACACGAATCAACGCGTTCAATACAACTTATCGTTTTTTTTTTATTCTTATCTTTTTCAACCTTGTTTGCAATGATATTTCTATTTTGATTGCTGAAACGTTGTTGATTCTTGATTTTTTTAATATAACTGTACCTACTTGGAGTTTTTAAGTTAGTGGAGTTTAGTGAATGCTCTCTACTCAAACGAGAAACGGTCCATATCGTCAACAACTTACTAGAACAATTTCTTGGTCAACATTGTCAAAAATTCATTGAAAAACTTATTGATCAACATTGTCAACAATTTGTTATAACAATTTATTGGTCAACATTGTCAACAATTTATTAGAACAATTTATTGGTCAACCTTATCAACAATCTATTGTAACATTTTATTGGAAAACTTATCGGTCAACATTGTCAACAATTTATTATAACAATGTTGACCAATAATGTCAACGATTTATTGGAAAACCTTTTGGTCAACATTGTCAACAATTTATAAGAAATTATTTTCACCAGGTGATTTACTAAATTAGATTACGTATTACGCATGAAGAGTTGGATCTGGAACAAATCATGAGGTGAGTGAAACCTTTATCTAATAATTGTTAAATGTAATAATTGTAGTTATAGTGTTGTGTGTGTGTGTGTGTGTTCCTATCCTATCAAATTTGTCGGTGGAATTAGTGGATTTTGTGGTCGAATGAAAGCAGTAAGTCGTTTAAAAATTGTAAACACTAGTATTAATTAGCGATTTCATGTAAACACGTTTCGACTAGAGCCTTCAATACCGGACCGCAATGTCAATGCCAGTTTTGCGGATTAAAATGAGAACAATACCGCATACCGGTATTTCGACATTTATTGGAAATTAAAATTAAAAGTTTAAGCAAAACACAAAGACAGGCGTTAATTATCAAAAACACTTTCACATGCAGACATATTTTTTTTTATCAGCTAACTGTTATTTTATAAAAAAACCGAAACCTAGTTCAGCACCGATTTTAAAAATTCCCAAATTTTTTCCTGGGTTTCTTAGACATTCAGGCACATTCATCAGAACTAACGCCTACGTCATCTCAAAAAATGAGAAAATTGAGGTAGTTCCCTCCCGCCCAAAGCACTCCAAATAGCAACAGTGATAAAAAATTTTGAAAATTCAAAATTTCACTTGGCAATCGGCTCTCGCGGGTTTTCGGGGTCGCTGATTATTAATTTGAGCTCCAAAAGCAAATTAGGTTCGTGCCAACCCCTCTCAACCATCCCAAGCAGTTGCAATGATACAAAAAATTACTATTTCGCATCGGAAATTACTATTTCGCTTTACATCTGCGCGGTTTTCAGGGTCGCTGTGCACTAAACCGAGCTCCAACAAAAAAGCACAACGCGATGTCGATAGCTGAATAATTGTAAGATAAAGAATTTCATTTTCAAGGATGGGATTCTTGCCGTGGAAAAATCTAAATTTATATTTTGAAATTCCCTCTTTATTTATTTACCTTTCTCTAGAGTCGGTAATTTAGTTCTTACTTGTGAAAGGAGAACTATATACACTACTGTACTACTTCTATACTTATCTATACAATGCTTGTTAGAAGTATACAACTATAAAAATAATAAATTACACGAGAATTTTACTGCTAAGAAAAACTACACCGCGCCACATAATATGATTTTGAAAAAAATACACAGAACATCAAATCAACGAAAAAAATATAAAGTTAACTCAGTCACATTGCCTCTCGCTGCTAACGGTTTCCGAGAACATTTGAAAAGGGTTTACTATCAAGCGCACTGTTAGATAGGATTTTTAGGATTAATTCAGACACGACAGAACCGCAGCATTAAATTCAACTGATTGGGGTTGGAAATTATTCGATGGCGTCTTGCAAGTTGCATCCCATATACAAATTACAGAACTGCCCGCGCAATAATATGTGGATGAACGTGGAAGACGCCCTTAAGGTTGCACGAAAACTGCACAAAAACTTGTAAATTTTGTTACGGACCCAACTTCAATTTTTGCGTGTGACCTGGAACTACCGACATTACAGAGGTTAGACGGGTTTGCTCGGACGAAATGACAATTGAGCGTCATCCATATAGACGCTCGTAGAATTCAATATACAATATTAATCACTCCAAAGGTGAATGAAATCAAAAGATGAACCAGCATGACAATCACTCGTATAATAATCATTTCAATTACAAATCATTTTTTTCCCGCCAACGTTCTGACGCCCGTAACAATTCCATATTTCACGTAACATCATAAAAGTGTAATTTAATATATTATGGAACGAACTCACCCAATCCGCGACATTTGACCATTTTGTTCACGGCCACTGGTTTGGAAACAATCCAACGATCTTATTTTTACTTCGTTTGCTTAAAAAGAAAAAAAATTGAAACGTAATTACACGATCTTTAATTGTTGTTTTATCACCATGGTTATTGGCCGATAAGCTTTTTTTTCTTAGCAATCTTTTTGACATAACATTCGAACCGACCGAATAGTAAAAATTCGATATTTTTTTTGTTAATTTTGATTCAATTTTCAACTATATATTTGTTTTTTACTTCAACAAACTAAACAACGATTGAAGAATAGTAATATTATTAACATTTTGGTAACATTTGTTTTTGTTTTAAATTATAATTAAACAAATTTTATTTTGGTTTTATAAAATTTTTTTTAATATGAATAATGACATAATTGATTCCATTAAAAATAAATTTTATTATAAATAGAACAAATGACATATCGCGACACTAAGAACGATTCTATTTTATACTCTCGATAATAATTTAATTTTTTTAATTTAATTTTCAAATCTCGACTTCTAATTAATTTTTTTTTTTACGTTTTAATTATCAATCACGAACTGAGAAATATTTTGCAAAATTCAGCTATATATATTATTTAAAGTTAGTCCAAACGAGTGAGAAGGAAGTTGATTGCACAGCGTCCTTTCGTTTTGCAACTTTCGTTATTATTAATACAAGTATAGAAACAACCCGTTAAGAGATTGGTTCAATCAAATGTCTATTGTTTCCAGCTAATTGAAAGATAAAATAAAAATTAGGAATTACCCTCTAATTAGATACAATCCTAACATCTTTCAACCTGTTGCAAATATAAAATCATACATTGAAAGAATTTTAAAGTGAATATTTAGAGTTTTCAGGTTTTCATATAGAACGAAAAGAGGTCATACATATCATCTCCTTTGTTTCATTTTTATATTAAAACAAAAGAAACAATAATAATAAAAAAACTATAAATATCTATAAGGAGATGACGTAAATACATATCAATAATAAATTTATGAAATCATATGTTTAGTGGGGCGATTAAAAGGTTCTTTGTATTGTTATTATACAAATGAAAAATTATGTTAATGCAAAACATGCAACGTTGTTGAATCAAGGATGGAAAATGGAAAGGTGTTTTGCGCCGGTGTTAGTCTTTACTGTTAGTACATAACTACAAAGATCTAACTTCCTGTGCCAACACCTTTACTCAGAACTCAAATTGTTCTGTATTAGATTGTAGAATTTTCCAAACGCTACATGTTGGACATCACACAATTAGTGGGCATAACAGATGGTGAACTATTTAGAATATTTTGATTCTTAATACAGAGCAGGAATCGAAATAGGGCCGGTCGTTACAACTTTTCAAAAACAGAGACAGTCAAAACACGCGCAATTCAACTGTCTCCTCGATGAAAACAGGTCAGATTTGCAATAAACTAAAATTGTTTTATTTGTTATTTGCAACTGACTTGTTTGAAAGGTTAAATTGCCTTGTATATGCTTTTCGAACTAAGTATTTGCGTAAAAATTTAATGGAGTATAAATGACCTATCCGTAAGATTATCCACGATCGAGAAAAAGCTAGGCAAGAGCACTCCACGATTTAATTGAGTTGATAGATAGCCAACACTTCTCGGTGGAGCGCTAATTCACTGTTACAGGTTTTAATATGATTTTCCCATCCTAATTTGTAATCGATATTGCATAAAAGCGGTTCGTGACAAGGAAAATTTATACTTTTATAAATTGATTGCTTGTTAGATTAGACGATTTTGGTGTTTTTGTTTAATCTAATGTTTAACATCGTATACCAAGTCCAGATCAAAATCAATGATTATTACTCGATCCATATTATCTTTGTAATTGGAAAATCGATAATTTTTATTACGATACCACTTCACCACATTTATCAGAATGTATGGAAAATTGTAGGTCTTTTGAAATAAGTCTAAAATTTAACTACTTGGATATAAGAAGGAAAATTTGCCGAAAAAGTTTCGCCTTAGCGCTATATATTGGTTTGAATATTGCACTGGTATATTGCCTTACAAAAGTCGAGTCAATTCCTAAGCACTCTAATATGAGTTGTCGAATATTGCAAGAGGTTGTTGATCGAATCAAGACAGAGATGTCGTATGAAAATGCCATAGCAGCCGCATGAAAATTGGTCAAATATATATTGTTGCGAAAACAACCTAAAAGAAATAGAAATAAATTAATTGTACTACACAAATAATTACCATGTTAATTACAAATATTTTAATTTGTTTTGACATCAATTTTGACAATTCAATCAAAACAAGTCTTTCACAAAATGAGTGCGTTTAATTACAACATTGTGCTATAATTGCTGGTTATGCTGCTTTACAGACATGATGACATCTGTAGTAGGGAATAACAACGATAAAACTCAATTACAACAAAAGAAACAAAACATGAAATGAAAGAGGCAGAAATATAATTTGGCAGTATATAAAGCATGCAAATTTGATGACAGATCTCATTCTCATGGTTGATCCTGAATACAAAATAAGGCTTTTTCGTCGAATAGAAATTGTGAGCCTGCAATTTCATGCTGATAGGAGAATCAACTAGTTATTTAAAATTAAAAAAAAATAAAATTGTATTTGTTTGAGAAAAGTGAAACTTAGCCATTTTACTCCTGTATTGATTTTGAGTTGTGTTATTTTGCCATTTTTGTTTCCATCCCAGCCAAACGTCGTAACATTGGGGGCTCAACCGGGATCTAGGATGGAACAAAAAGTGGAGCAATTGTTGAAGTAGGTTCAAAATGAACAAGAAGCTCGGAAAAATGATAGGGAAGCACTTCGCCTGGAGCGAGATAAAGATCGAGCTAACTTTCTACAACTCTCAGCACAACTAGACCAAAAAATACAAACCCTGCATCTGGGTACGAGCAAATCTGGACAAAACAGCGATGCCGATGCACGGGTAAAGCAACTTGAGGTAATAATTGGAGAACAACGTATGGAACGCGAAGCGTTGCAGAAGATGACGGCTCAGTTCGAAGAAAGGTTACAGAGTTTTGATACCTTCCAACGAGAACTGTCCTTACTAGCACTAAGTACTACTCCGGGGCACTTGCAGAATAGCACGATTACAAAACCGGACCAAAACGATTGTAACGTAGAAGACAGAACTTCACACCATATAGGTCCTGATGAAGAAGTAACTGGTCAGGCTGGCTGCATCAATAAGGTTAAAGTGAAAGTCAGCACTTTTGATGGCGCATCATCCTGGAAAGATTATTTTATACAGTTTGAAATTGCTTCAAACGCCAACAACTGGGACGGTGCACAGTATGCAATGCAGTTAGCCACTAATTTACGAGGCGATGCAGTCAAAATTCTAAGCTTACTGAAACCAGAAGATCGAACTGACTACCGAAAGCTAACGTGTGCATTGGACCGACGATATGGGCAGAAACATTTTGAGCAACTTAGTCATACTTTATTAAGACAGAGATCTCAAAAACCACGGGAAGAACTTCAAGTATTTGCACAGGCAGTTGAAGCGTTAGCACAGCAGGCTTTTTATGATTGTCCCACACATACGCAGGAAAAAGTAGCTATCCTTCAGTTTATAGATGGCATTGCAGATCCCGAGATGCAAGCTCAGACAAAACTGTCAAACCCGGCTAACTTGGATCAAGCACTGAACAAAGCTCTGGAGGTTCAGATAGTTTATGGCACTAATCGCAGTGGACAGAAGATGATAAGGCAAGCTGAGATCGAAGAACCACCACGAAGAGAACAGGATCAGCGAATGAATTTGAGAGAAGGTTACAACCAACAAGAAGACTGGCGTCGCTTAAATCCAAGAAGACGCTCTGAAAGACCTTTTGGGCGGCCAAGAAGAGTTACAATGGAAAAAGGCTCCAACACCGAGAGTAGGATGACATCACCACCTTCAATCGTTGGGTTCGAGGGTTTGAGCCCGACGAGCAACACTAAGCCCATTCAAGATTTTAGAATTAATTCATTACGCTTCAAAAATAAAAATTTGATTATCACTAGAGATGTTGAGGGCGTACGATGTAATATGCTAGTGGATACTGGAGCCAATGCAACACTAATCAGCAAAGAACTATGGAAACTACACTACTTCGGAAAAATAAATCGGATCTTCAACAGTCTAATGTTGTTTTGAAGACGATCACCGGCGAGAAAGCTACCATATACGGTAAAGACGTATTACAGATTCGCATTGGTCAGTACACTTGCACCCATCCTGTGATTGTCGTGGATATGGTCGATGAGTTTTTATTAGGCTTGGACTTTTTAATCGACAACCAGTGTAAAATTAATCTTCAGGAAAACACACTTTATGTTGGAAAATGCCAAGCTAATTTCGATTTCGTGGAAAAATGCACTGATGTTGGATCACTAGTACTACTAGAAGACATAGTGGTACCTCCCGTTTTTACGAAAACCGTTCGAGTGGGAGCTACGGTGGGATGCGGAGAAGTCGGTGTAGTTTCAACAACACCCACTTTCGCAATTGAAGGGTTATTCGTGGTTGAAAGCATTAATTCAATCGATGGTGATAGCACATTTATTAGGCTCGTTAACGTAACTCAGACGCCAATTACGTTAAAACAAGGTGAAAACATCGCGAAATTCGAACAACCATCATGCATATTAGGAGATGATTTCTTGGAAACAATAGATAGCGGTGAGATTCCTCCAGAACAGCTCCCAGAACTCTTAGAAGATTTGGCTATACGTAGTTCGGAAAATTTAAATGCAACTCACAAGCTTCAACTTCGTAAGCTTCTTTGGAAGTACAGGACAGTTTTTGCAGAATCAGCTACCGACTTTGGCAGAACTTCAAGAACTAAACACAAAATCGATGTAGGAGATGCACAACCTATAAAGCAACCACATAGACGCTTTCCTCTAGCAAAAATAGATAAAGTTACTACCATAGTTGAGAATCTGAACAAGCAAGGAATAGTTAAACCATCCCAGAGTCCGTGGGCCTCTACGGTGGTGCTTGTAAAGAAAAAAGATGGGTCTGTAAGGTTTTGTGTTGACTATCGTAGGCTGAATGAAGTCACAAAGAAGGATTCTTACCCATTGCCGAGAATCGATGACACTCTGGATGCCTTATCTGGATCACAATGGTTTTCTACGATGGACCTTCAAAGCGGCTACTGGCAAGTTGAGATGGCTCTAGAAGATCAAGAAAAAACTGCGTTCACTACGGGTACTGGACTTTGGGAATTTACCGTGAAGCCATTTGGTCTATGCAACGCACCGGCTACAATCGAGAGGCTAATGATGTCCGTTCTAAGTGGACTGTCTTGGAACATTTGCATGGTTTATCTTGATGACATCATTGTACATGGGAAGACGTTTGAAGATCAGATCGAACATCTACAAAAAGTACTTTATCGTTTAAAGATGGCTAATTTAAAGTTAAGTCCTCGGAAGTACCATCTACTACGTAAGGAAGTGAAATATTTGGGTCATATCGTGTCAGATAAGGGCATACACACCGATCCTGATAAAATAGAGTGTGTTAAAAATTGGCCAAACCCAGTTGACAAACACCAGCTACGCAGTTTCCTGGGGCTTTGCACGTATTACCGCAAGTTTGTTCAATCATTTTCAACTATTGCAAAACCGCTACATAAATTAACGGAAGATGACCAAGTATTCATATGGGACACCAGTTGTGAGCAGGCTTTCCAAAGTCTGAAACAGAAGCTAATTTCGGCACCAATATTGAGCTATCCTGATCCTCATCAAAATTTCATTGTTGACACAGATGCCAGTAATGTTGGAGTAGGAGCAGTATTGTCACAGCTGTACAACAACGAAGAGTATGTAGTCGCGTATTACAGTAAAAGTCTAGGTAGAGCAGAAAAAATTATTGCACAACACGGAAGGAGTTGCTTGCTGTAGTTAAGGCGGTTGAAAACTTCTACCCTTACCTTTACGGTAGAAAATTTTTGCTTCGTACAGACCATGCTGCCCTGAAATGGTTAATGTCTTTCAAAAATCCAGAAGGACAAATAGCGAGATGGATAGAACGTCTACAACAATTTGATTTTGAAATTAGTCATCGACCGGGTCGTGTGCATAATAATGCTGACGCTCTATCTAGGAGACCCTGCGCACAAGGTAGTTGTCCACATTGTGATAAAAGAGATTCAAAAGCAGAGAATCACGAAGTTAAACGAATTAGCTTTGCAGACATAGGCATTGATAACAACACACTTATCAAAGAACAAGAACAAGATGAACATTTGAAAATTATTCGAACGTGGTTATTATCCAAAATTCGCCCTAAATGGGAAGAAATTTCCAAGATGGATCCAACTAATAAAATTTATTGGTCATTGTGGAATTCTCTATCGTTACAAGATGGAGTACTGTGCAGGTGTTGGGAAAGTTCAGATGGTAAAACACAAAGCTATCAATACATCATTCCTAAAACTCTCGTAGCTGATATAATTAAAAGTGTACACGACTCATCAACCGGTGGGCATTTTGGCATAACTAAAACTTTGGCGAAAATACGTCAACGTTTCTACTGGACTGATTGCCGAAAAGATGTAGAAAAATGGTGTCGAGAATGTGATGTCTGCTTTTCTAAGAAGGGGCCAGCAGTTAAAACTCGTGGAAGACTTCAAATTTACCAAGTTGGGGCACCTTTCGAGCGAATCGCTATTGACATCCTTGGGCCGCTACCTATCTCCAAGCGAGGCAACCGTTATGTTATGGTTGTAATGGACTACTTCACCAAATGGCCGGAAGCGATCGCTATGGTAAATCAAACTGCCGAAACTGTTGCAGAGGTACTTGTGGAACAAGTACTTTCTCGTTTTGGGGTGCCTCTGGAATTACACACTGATCAAGGTAGAAACTTCGAAGCAGAGTTATTTCAGAAAGTAATGGAAATTACGGGTATTCATAAAACTCGTACAACACCACTTCATCCTCAATCTGATGGAATGGTTGAAAGAATGAACCAGACGATCCTTCAGTACCTTAGCAAATTCGTAGATGAAAACCAGCAGAATTGGGACGAGTTGCTACTTCTTTCCATGCTAGCCTATCGCATAGCAATTCACGAAGCTACAAATCAAACGCCGGCTTTAATGATGTTTGGACGAGAATTAAGGCTACCTGCTGATCTACTTATAAGAAGACCACCAGAAAAAATTGAAACTGATAACGTAGATGACTACATTTATAATTTGAGATCCAGAATAGAAACTGTGCATCAGTATGCCAGAAAAAACCTTCAAATTGCGGGTGAACGAATGAAAACCAGATATGATCAACGATCAAGACAGCTTGGGTTGGATGTTGGACCCTTTGTATGGCTTTATAACCCTAAGAGAAAAGTTGGAAGAAGTCCGAAGCTACAAAGTGACTGGGAAGGCCCTTATCGCATCATGTCAGTGCTTACTGATGTAACCTATCGTATTCAGAAGACAACAAGAACAAAACCAAAAGTAGTGCATAAGGATAGATTGGCGAAGTACAACGGGAAGAATACTGAAGCTTGGGAGAAGTTCGTGCGATTCGCACAAACTAAAGAGGGGAGCAGTGTTGCGAAAACAACCTAAAAGAAATAGAAATAAATTAATTGTACTACAAAAATAATTACCATGTTAATTACAAATATTTTAATTTGTTTTGACATCAATTTTGACAATTCAATCAAAACAAGTCTTTCACAAAATGAGTGCGTTCAAGTACAACATTGTGCTATAATTGCTGGTTATGCTGCTTTACAGACATGATGACATCTGTAGTAGGGAATAACAACGATAAAACTCAATTAGAACAAAAGAAACAAAACATGAAATGAAAGAGGCAGAAATATAATTTGGCGGTATATAAAGCAGGCAAATTTGATGACAGATCTCATTCTCATGGTTGATCCTGAATACAAAATAAGGCTTTTTCGTCGAATAGAAATTGTGAGCCTTCAATTTCATGCTGATAGGAGAATCAACTAGTTATTTAAAATTAAAAGAAATAAAATTGTATTTGTTTGAGAAAAGTGAAACTTAGCCATTTTACTCCTGTATTGATTTTGAGTTGTGTTATTTTGCCATTTTCGTTTCCATCCCAGCCAAACGTCGTAACAATATGAAAAAGGGACAAAAACACAAGAAAAATTTGGAAGCTCCTCCGAAAACTTTAAAAATAGTTTTTTCTTAGTTTTTTTCGGCTGTTATGCTTATTCGAGGAAGCTAAACTAGGTCAATAAATGTCGATGCCTCTCTTTGGTTTCAACATGCTTTAGTGATAAGATGTTATAATGCTTTCGGAGTGAAAAATTATTTTTGCACAAACAAGTTCATACATTTAAAAAGCTGAGGGAAATCTGTACTGATGTCTGATACTACCATAATTTTATTTCGAATGTGTTTTCATTCTATAAAGTTTGTTAAGTCTACTTATAACAAGATGCAGTACATACTGTTGGAGCTATTTACATTCCCGTAAAAGATATTAAGTGTCACAAAAAAAATATCATCAAGCAAGACCATGGAGGTTTCAGCAACAGTAGGTACAAGGACAGCCATGAGAGAAATATTATTGCATGTTTCGCGTACTCGTATAGGTAGTAGAACCATTTTATTAATCGGAATGAATGTCAATATTTAATCTTGAACGACGCGACTTACATTGAAATCGGTCTTAATAAATTGTCATCAATTTTCTTCAAGAAAAATGACGACTTCAGTATTTTCGAGAATGACATTGTAAAAATTGAAATGAAATCGTAAGAGTAAGTTCACCCGATATCAACGGTTTTATATGTGTTGGGAAGGTAATTGAATGGCCTATCGGCATATTTTAAAAATAAAAATAAATTTTTTTTACTTACACTGTTAATATTATGAAATAAATAAACTGTAGATCAATCATTTTTTTCCACAATGTGAAAGTTTCAGCTTCACCCTAAATCATGCCAAAATTAAAAGAAAGAGTTTGTTTTTGTTCCAAAGATATTAGTTTTTAAAGATTTTCATCTCAACTAAAATATTGACCTCAGATGCATATCTTTAAAAACTAATATTTTTAGAACGAAAAAATCTATCTTTAAAAGTAAAAAGTTTTATTTCTTAATATTTACAACAGTGTAAAGAAAAATTTTACTGACAATTCAACTCACTAAATAAAGTTTCGATAAGGTCCAATAAAACGCTTCATTTACTATTTTTTAACAAATCAAAACGAATTATATCGATTATTTTTCTCTGGTGGGAAGGAACAGCGAATTATAGTGACTATTTTCGGCCTACTTAATACATTAAGTTAAAACTAGAGATATTGAGATAATTTTTTTTTTCTTAATAAGATAATTTTTTTTTATTTATAATTTTGTTTAAAAGATAATTATTAGTTTCTAAATAGAATTTTTTCTACAAATGATTCAATAATACAAATGTATGTAAAAATGCAATTTACAAATAATAAAAATGTCCGTTTTCATTCATAAATGATTGCATGTTTATGTTTATTTGTTAAAAATAAATTACAAATTTATAACATTTATGCGCCTACCAAGATGAAATAATATTTAATTTTGTTAGAAGAAAAAATGACAACAAAGGATTATGTTGTATGAACTAATGTTACTATTTCTGTTCGTTAAATTGTCTGCTAAATACAACTCGTCACCAAATTATTAGTCGATTATTTTTCAACATTACCACTCATGCCATTTTAGATTAAAAATTTCCCTCGTGCGCTACGCGCACTCGGAACCTCAAATGACATTCGTAATAATGATTATGAAAAATAATCGACTATTATTTGACGACTCGTGATATTATATATGACAATTCAACTCACTAAATAAAGTTTCAATAAGGTCCAATAAAAACGCTTCATTTACTATTTTTTAGCAAATCAAAACGATTTGTTTCGATTATTTTTTTCTGGTAGGAAGAAACAGCGAATATTTTCGAATATTTTTTATTTAAAACAAAAATTCACATACAAAATTATGTGAAAATGCAATTTGCAAATAGTAAAAATGTCCGTTTTCATTCATAAATGATTGCATGTTTATTATTATTTGTCAAAAATAAATTACAAATTTATAACATTTATGCGCCTACTAAGATGAAATAATATTTTATTATGTATGATTATGTTGTATGAAATAATGTTACTATTTCTGTTCGTTAAATTGTCTGCTAAAATTACAACCAAATTATTAGTCGATTATTTTCCAACATTACCACTCATGCCATTTGAGGTTAAAAATTGGCCTCGTGCGCTACGGGCACTCGGTACCTCAAATGACATTCGTAATAATGATTATGAAAAATAATCGACTATTATTTGACGACTTGTGATATTATATATGAATATTTTTTTTAATAGGTCAGTCCCACATAAACATTTGAAATCGAGTGAGCCGTTTTCTTGAAATTTAATTTCAAAATTACCCTGTGCTTGAATTTCAAAATTACCCTGTGCTTGAATTCCCAGAATACTTTCGGACCACCATGTACTCCAACACTTTCATTTTTTTCTTAAAATACACGAAGTTTTTATTTCACCTTTACTACTTGTATGCTAAGCATGAAGTCGAACAAAAATGGTAAGGTTGAAATTTCAACGTTTTGGGTCTTCCAGAACACGAATTGCATCTATGACGAAAAGAATACTTCTCCGGCTCTCATCTTTATAGTTCGGTCGTTAGTAACGTCCACGGGAAATATTTGCTTGGTTTTTTTCTTTTCTTAACGTTAACTAGCATTCACAATGTTATGAATCTTGCTAAAATAAATCTCATACCTTGTTCCCAAGCAAAAAAAAAAACAATCACAAACTAATTTATCCTTTTTTATTACTTAATTAGTTTTAAGTAATTCTCTTTCATTTCTACATCTTAAACAAAACATAAGAAAATCATCTAAATAATAATTATAATTCACAGAAGCTTTTTAGATGCAACTAATGCATATTGAAGATTATTTCAAAGTTAAGATATAACTTTTTTTTTTCATACAAAATTTACAAAATTATTCATCATCGGTAAATTATGCATGACAATGCAAAATTGAATTTAATAACGATAGTTTTATATTAATATAAATATAATTATAAAAATCCCATTCATTCAAACGTAGTGTTACAATAAACAATATTGCGAGTTGATAAGTTATTGATTATAAAAACAGGTGGCACTAATATGTAACCATCGACAAAAATATCAAAATTAATTCGTTCAATCAAATGGAAAAAAATAAAACATAAATCGTAGCGAACGAACAACAACAACAATAACAGCTAACAAAGTAAATTCCTAAGTTTTGTGTGAAAATTTTCAAATCGAAGAATATTACTGGTAATTGAACATGATCATGATCGGGAATAAAACTAAACCAAAAGCAATTCGAATTTGAAGTAAAAACAAAACTACGATATACAAAAAATAAAAGCGCATCAATATAATAAAATCAATATCACTTGAACCATAACTTTTTTTTTTATTATTCTTGCATTCGTCTATAATATTTTATACAAGAAATTGATCAAGTGATCGACAATAGTTGAGTTTTTTTTTTTCGATTATTTACTTATTCAAGCGATTTTTTTTTAAATTTAAGTATATTATATTATTTAAATTTTTATATATATATATTTATGTGAAAATTAAGTGAGTAAAATTGATTAAATTTCACTATATTTAAGACTGTCTGAACTGAATTTTAATATACTTTTCTCAGGCACTTTTTTTGTTCTTCTATTAATTATTATAAGTTGAGGAAATTATGGTTTAATTTTTTTGTTTGCCAATTTCTATCGGTTTGGATTATTTAATGTTAATGATTGGTAGTAAATATGTTGATGTATTTATTATTATTATTACTATTATATAGTTTTAATCTTTTCTTGAGAAATTATAGAATTTTAAGTCCTTCGTAGAGAAAACTCAAAAAAAAAATATGTTTATATTTCTATGTCATGCGATTTGTGTTATTGAATGGAATGAATTTTTAATACGATAATTTTTGTGCAATATTTAAAACTAATAAGAGTAATTGGGTCTAATAAATGATCAACACTTTTTCCACATTTAAAATATTTGAAACTTTTGAAGGTTTATTAATTATGAATTTAGGTAAGTGTACCATTGAAAAATGCTTTTAAAGACAGCGAATTATCTATACTAAATTTTCTGGAATTTGTGTTTCAGTTAAGGGGTCACCAGGGCTTCCACATATGAGCAAAGGTTTAAGAACTTTACAAAAATAAGCTCATAGGTTAAAAGAAGAATTGAAACTGACTATGATGTATACCTGAAGAACATTCTTCAAATATAGAGGAAACTTCTATAGGCTAGCAATGGATGCACACGTTCCCCAAGATCCGACTCCAGCAAAAGATATATTTGGACAACAAAACATAATTAACTTGTAGATTGTTTATTTTTTGCCTAAGAAATGATTTTATATTAAAAACTAATACATATTGATTTACACTTAAACTAAATGAACAAATATACAAGAAGAAGAACGAAAAAACCAATAAATTTCTGTTCTCCGGTATTTTCCTTTCTGAAATCTTTCAGCTGTCTTTCAAATCCCAAATCTATCTATTAATTCTAAATTAATATATCAACTCCACACATACACACAATATCCACTTGTCCAAAATAAAAATATTTTATTATAACACAATCGCCACATAAATTTGTCAGACAATCAATTCAATCAATCGATCGTTCGATCTATTATCTTTTATTTTGTAATTTGTCGTCACATTTTATAATCCGTATATTTTGATCATGCATGAACACTTATATTTATTTTTACTTTTTTTTTGTATAATTTTTCATAGCAAGAGTATAATTATTATGACCACAAAAGATGTAAGTTAGTTCATGTAGTGGTTTTTTTTTATTTTATATTCTATATTTATTTCTCATGGTTGATTAATGATCCTTAACAATGTTTTTTTTTTCTTTTTAAAATTTCAATACAACAATCGCTTTCAGTAAACTCTCCTCCCCCTCCTTAATTTTTTATGTTTACCTTAATTTTAACATATGAAAAAAAATATAATTAATTATTGATATTATTAAGTTATTAGTTATTAGTCATGAGATGTAAGATATGCGACCAAAAAGTATAAAATCAAATCTATTTTAATACATAATTAGGTGTCACACTTCGATATTTACAATCATGATAAGTAGGTTATAGTAATACCCTGAATAAAAAAAAATTCGCTATAAATAATTAAAATCCGTTTATATAACTTTTTAATCAAATCTAATAAAAATTATTCAATTTACTTAGAATCAAAAAATAAAAAAAAAATGTCCAAATAAAACAATAATCATTTATCATTATTATTATTATATAAGAATTAAATATATATTATATTTTTTTATATTTGAATTAAATCAAAAGTTATCTTGAATAAAAGAAAACGGATAGAGCTAATACTACATTGATCATGATCGTGATACGACAAGAAGAAGGTGAAAAGTTTAATTTTCTTATTAATTTATAATCAATTGTTTATATATCAAATATTAATAATTCTTTTTGTTAATGCAAAAAGAAGATGGAGTAGTTTTCGGTGGAAACTATCCTTAAAATAGGTGAGGACAGTTGTCATTTTGTGATTTAAATTGACTACGATCCCTGCATTTACGATCACGCCAGGGTCACCAATAGTGAATCCACATTAAACCTGAAATTTACGAGTTTATTTGAATTTGATAAAAATTGATGACCTCGATGTGATTTAGTAAAGCGTTGAAGGAAATCATTAGCGTCATTAGAAGAAAATACTGAAATTAGTATAGTTGCGGATATATTGATTTTTCTAGTTGGAGCAGCTTTTCAGCTTGGTTTAAATGGAAGTTAGATACTCGAACACTTTTCCATAAATTAAAGATTTATTTTTTAGCAAAATTTCTTAGTATCAAAACACCCACTAAAAAGCTGGTCGACCCCAGGGTTGATGAACAACATCTCGGTTGTATTAACATTCAAATTTCAGTTTTTCATACGGAATGTGTCAGAAAAAATTTACAGAAAACAAAATGTTCGACCCTATTTTGAGATAAAACATGACCTTAAAAATATGATACTAGTATATAGTTGAGACAAAATCTCCGAGAAACGAGAAAAACTAAGGTAATTGAAATCGGATTCCGTCAGAAAACTTCACAATTGCAATCTCAGTCCAAATACGTACCAGACATATTTTTCTGAAAATGAATATAAATTTTGGAGAATGAACCACTAAATGTTTTTTGAGATATTCGTATTGAATCAATTTTCTGTTATTTTTTGAAAATTGTGGTTTAAATTTTTTAAATTTTGTTTCACGTCATTTTGGAAAAACATCAACACTCAAAGCCATATCAAACATCCATTTGAGCGGATCGTTCATTTGCACTGACCTATTAAATAACGTCGGATATTGGTCACTGGCCAAAAGCGTAAATATTTGATTCAAAATGCGAATAACAGAAATTGAGATGTTTTACAATACATTTTGAAAAGAGCATGAATGTGCGAAATAAAAAGAACACCACTGGCGAGGTATCACTTTTTATAATTAAACAAGAATATTTCCCATTAATGTAATTTATTTTAAAAACCACAAATCAACTCCTATTTTACGCGATTTTGTAGAAGTTTATTTTCTACTATCAGTACTTAAAAGATTTTAATTTACAACCTGTTGCGACTACTGTTTAAAGAGCGGAACAGTCTTAACTTATCATTGTTATTGACATTCAAGAAAAAATTCTTATCCTGACAAAGATTTAAGAAAAAGACATTCAAAACAAATTTGTTCACCATAACTAAGAAATTCCATGTTTAAATTTAGTTCAGACTTCAAACTTGTACGAAAACTTAATTTTTATTCTACAACAAAATTGATTATTCTCAACTAAAAATTAAAATGCTTTTATATTCCAGCATCTATACTACCAACAAAAAAAACATTAATCATCTTCGGAAAATACTAAGCCCTTCGTTCGCTATTTTATAAGCAATAATTTTTTCAAGAACGGAACAGTTCTGTTTTTAGATCGGTCGTTCTTTTTATATCGGTCGTTCATTTTAGATCGGTCGTTCGGTTTAAAGAAGAAGCAATCATTAGCTTTCACTTTTTTATTTTTGGATCAGTCGTTCATTTTCAATCGGCAATTTTCTTGAACTGATTATTTGTGTTTTGTTTTATTTTTTAAGAAGGTTTTTTGATTTTTAATTCAATTCAGAATAAATGTTTTTTTTTAAATTATTAACTGCATGGGTGCTGTTTTTAGTATGTTAAACATTCGGGCATCGTTCACTGAAGTGATCCGTTCAATTAACATCGGTCGTTCACGACCAACCGATCACTACTGCCTAGGACTGAGAGACGTTTATCTAAATATTTTAAAAATTAAAACATTTCTTTGAAAAATTCACAACCAACAACAGCTCCAATGACAGAATGGTGAAAAAAATAAAAATCAATTAAGTCATCATCATATAATATTTGTTTTTTGGTACAAAAAATAGCACGAAAAAAGCACAACAAATAAGTTAGCTTCTAGTTATTAGTAGAGATGGGCAAAACTGCAACTTTTTAGTCACTGTTAGTTATTAGAATTCAATTTTGTTGGAATTTGCTGTATAGAAATTAGGATGTCAATGATAAAAGAATTTTAAAAGTAAAAAAAAAATAAATTTAAGACGTTTTGAAACGTCGACTTTCATAATAATTTCAAAGTTTTCAAACAAAAAAAACGCAAACTAAATTAGAAGAGATCAGATTTTCATAAAATATATTTATGTCCAAAATATAATTGATCTAAAATAGTAGAATTAAAATAAAAAGAAGTTTTACAGTCAAAGACGACAAACTTTCCGCAAATGGGGAAAGTTTTGTTGTAACTTTAGTATTAGAAAGCAGTTTTATGACTTTTCAGACCGAAATAAGTAAATTATAACATTGGTATCGATATTTCATTTCTAGCTTCGTTTTTATTTTTTAACTTTTACAAATTTAACCAAAAACATGAAATAACACCGCTTTTTTACAGTAACCCAATTATAGGTTAAAGATTACCAGTTTATTATTTACCTCACAACAAAGCACACAACAGACATAAACCAGTTGGAAGAACAAAATAAAAGAATTTAAGCGGTTCATTGAATTAAAACAACCTAAAAAATTAAAATGGATATTGAATAATAAATTGATGCTAAAATATTCAATGGTTAAAATGAATAAAATAAAAATTTAAAACAAATTTGATCAGCACACGTTCAATAAAAATGAACTAAACAATAAAAAATTTATTCTTTTCTAACTTTTCTTTAAGTTAAATTCAAACATAAAATTGTTTAGTATTTGCTTTGTAGATTTTTTAAAAAAATGTTTCTACGCCATTTTTAATGTAAAGAAGTGGAAGAGGCAATCAAAATAAATCCGTACACTCCATTAATATTTATTTAAAGCTAGAAACCTTTTTATCTATATATAAATACGTAAGCGATATTTTACTTCGGTCTGAAAGACCTAAGTATTACATTCAAGAGCCAAAAGTGAAATTCTTACCCCCACTTTTTTTGGCATTTCTCGACGTTTTAGGACCAACGGATTCTAAAAAAGCAAAAAAAATGTATGTTTGTCTGCCGTCCGTCCGTCCGTTCGGTCGTCATTACCTACGCTGCAGGGAAACCGCTGGAAGGATTTAAAAAATATTTCTAAAAATAGGTATACTCAAGGGACAGGTCCAAAAGGACGCTGTGTTCGATAACTGTACCGGAAGTGTGTCAAAAACAGCAAATTTTCATATTTTTTGCTTAAAAAATGTTCATTTTAAGTGATTACGAGCAGGAACATTGAATTTGGAGAAATCTTGATGATAGGGATTGGTATAAGTGACCAAAAACTAGATTATTGCATTATAAGTTTGTCAAAAGTGTGTCAAAAGAAAGATTTTTATTTATTTTGCTACCCAATTTTTTGGAAAAAAAAATTAATTATTTGTTTGAAATGAAAATTTTATTATTATTATTGAGATTTATGGCATTTAGACCAGGGTCGATAATTTTTGAAAACAAACATAATAATAGTAGGATGAAACCCATTAGAAAAGGAGGAGAATATTATAAAAATGAAAGAAAAATAATTTACGGGCGATCTGAGGTCGGGAAGGGGAAGGGGTGAGTTTTTAAGGTAAAAAACGGTTTATCTCGATTTCCGGCAAAACTAAAAGTCTTATGGAAAAAAGTTAAACGGCAAAGTTGTAGGTAATAAAAAGATCTAGAACTTTTGTTTAAACACTTTTTTCACATAACCTCAAAATTTATGTGAAAAATTCAAAAAACCAAGTTTTTGGTTTTTTAATTTTATCTTTTACAAATTTTTTTTTTCACGAAATTTGGTGAAAACTTACCTTTTTATGTCCCAAATACGCTGTAATTTATTTGATTTGAAATATTTATTTTTTCACCTTATTTTGAATTAATATCGAAAAAGCACCCTAATTTTCAATCGAAAATTCACCCGTCAAAATATCAGCTTTTTTCAAAAAGTTGGTATGCTTTCTGTTTGTTGAAATCTCTACTTTTCGATGGTGAAAAAAAAAACATATTACTATAGTAAATCTTCTGAGAAAATGCAAAAAATGAATTGAATTTTCGATTGAAGATTAGGGTGCTTTTTCGATATTAATTCAAAATAAGGTGTAAAAATGAATATTTCAAATCAAATAAATTACAGCGTATTTGGGACATAAAAAGATAAATGTTCACCAAATTTCGTGAAAAAAAAATTTTTTTGTAAAAGATAAAAATAAAAAACCAAAAACTTGGTTTTTTGAATTTTTCACATAAAGTTTGAGGTTATGTGATAAAAGTGTTCAAACAAAAGTTTTAGATCCTTTTCTTACCTACAACTTTGCCATTTAACTTTTTTCCATTGGTCTTTTAGTTTTGCCGGAAATAAAGATAAGCCATTTTTTACCCTTAAAACTCACCCCTTTCCCTTCCCGACCTTAGATCGCCCGTAAATTATTTTTCCTTTGATTTTATAACATTCTCCTCCTTTTCTAATGGGTTTCATCCTACTATTATTTTTTTAACTTTTTATTATTTTTAAAGGCTTACCCTTTGTTGGAAAATGTCTGTAGTATGCGCTTTGACGAAAACTCAATTTATGTTTCTTGTCTTTTAATGCAGTACTCAAACCTATAATTCATTTTACAATCAGATTTACAATCAATTAATCAGTTTGAAATAGTTTTCTTACATTAGTTTTTTTCTTTCACAAATTTTGAAATGTGAGACTTTTCTCAATTATTAAACCAGCTTTCTTTATCTTTTATTACAATTACTGAATCTCAAATTTTAAAGACTTTAAGTTTCAGTAAAACGTATTATCTGCTTGGATATCAAATTTCAAAAGAAAGAATAAACTATTCAATATTTTTTAAAACAAAATTTACAAAGCATACTATATAATTTAATTTTGAAAGTTTATTCGGCTTCTGCGTTGTGTTCAATTATTTGCAACATTTCTCCCCGGGGTCGAGACTTCTTGAGAGTCGACTTTTAATATTGCAATCCTTGCAACGGATCTGGTGTAGATTCCGAGTTTCGTTTTCACAACACATTGTCGAATCCTTCCATCAGGTGCTTTCTTGACTTCTGTAATGATTCCTTTTGGCCAACAATATCTTGGGTGGCTTGGATCTACTATGACAACGACATCTCCAATTTTAGGTGCTTGAACCTCTGAATACCATTTGGATCTTAACGTTAATTCTGGTAAATATTCGTTTATCCATCTTTTTGAGAAATGGTTTGAAATCATCTGAGCTTTTTTGTAGTTGTTCCTTAAGACTGCTGATGTATCATCTGGTTCAGTCAAAACTTCGTTAACTCCTGATGACAAGCGAATAAAGTGGTTTGGTGTTATTGCTTCTTTTTGTGGACTTTCAATTGATACATAGACAAGCGGCCTTGAGTTAACTATGTTTTCAGCTTCTTTGAGTGCATTGATCAAAACTTCATCGTTGGGTGAACGCGATGGCAACGATGCATATAAAGCAACTTTGATAGAACGTATAAGTCTCTCCCAAGCGCCACCCATATGAGGTGCTGCAGGTGGGTTGAATCGCCACTCAATTGTACTTGTTGTAAATTCTCTTGCAAGCAAATTTGTGTTTAATTTTTTGATCTCCTCGCGAAGAACCCGTTCTGAACCAATAAAATTTGTTCCATTGTCACTGTAGAATACTTTGACATCAAACCTTGTCATAAAATTTCTGATAGCCATTATACATGAGCTTATATTCAAACTATAAGCTACTTCAATATGAACAGCACGAACAGTTAGACAGGTAAACAGTACGCCATAACGTTTTTGAACTCCTCTTCCAAAAACTACGTCGGTTGGCACGAAGAAATCAACTCCTGTGTGTGTAAATGGAGGTTCATAAATTGATAATCGAGCTTCTGGTAATGGAGCCATTCTTGGAACTTCCGGCTTTGCACGTTCATTCTTGCATCTTTGGCAATTTTTTGCAATTCTCTTCACAAGACATCTTAGTTTGGGTATATAAAACCTTTTCTTATCTCATTCACAACTGTTTCATGATGCTGATGAAGAAGGTTCTCGTGGAAACTCTTTACCAATAGATTTGTGATGTAATGTTCTTGAGGGAGAATTACTGGTCTTCGTGTGTCAAAAATAACATTTGCTGCGTCTATTCGACCGTCAATTCGAATTACTTTGCTATCATCTAAATATGGTGAAAGACGATATAACCTGCTTTTTATTCCTGGTTGATTTCCATCATTGAGCTTCAATATTTCGTTTGAAAATGCAGACCATTGTGCGATTTTGAAAAGTTTAGTTTCTGCCACAATTAACTCTGATTTATGTAAGTATGGGTCGATCAAACGTTCTCTTGTTTTTCTCAAGTTGTTAACAAAACGACAAACGTAAGCCATAAATCGAAGAAGTTGTATCCATGAACCATAACGTTCAAACTCAATTGGACTCTCAGCTAGAGTATGTGTCAGTTTGACTTCTATTTGAGTTGCTGGAAGTTCTTTTAAGTTCTTGATCGGTCATTCATTCTTCGAGCTGTATAAAAAACTAGGTCCTCGGAACCATCGACTATTAGGGTCCAAAGAAGGAATATTTGAGGATTTGGTTCCTTCATCAGCTACATTCTCTTTAGTCCCAATCCAGTGCCAGTCTTGAACATCTGAATTTTCCTGAATTTCAGAAACTCGAAATGCAACATATTGCTTGAAACGTCTGTTACTTGGTCTAATCCATGATAAAACTGTTGTACTATCAGTCCAATAGTGTCTCTCTTCAATGTTTACAGTCAAACATTTTTCTATGAAACGTAGATATCTTGTTCCAATGAGTGCAGCTTCAAGTTCCAGGCGTGGGATAGAAGTCATCTTAACAGGTGCAACTTTAACTTTTGAGCCAAGTTGTGCCACGTCCACTATACCTTCTTTTTCAACTCGAAGGAATATTATAGTGCAGTAAGCTTCAGCTCCAGCATCGCAGAAGGCATGTAATTGTATCGAAGCGTTCTCATAGTCATTAAATTGAGAAAGATGACATCTTGGAATTTTAAGTTTCTCAAGTTCATTTAATCGTTGAATCCATTTCTCCCAAGACGAACGTAGCTCGATTGGTACTTGTTCGTCCCAATTAGTTCCAGACCTCCAAAGATTTTGCATCAGTATTCGTAAATGAACGATGAAGTGCCCAATTCTTCCCAGCGGATCAAATATCGACATAAGTGTTCGCAAAACTTCTCGTTTAGAAGGCACTTTGTTGCCAAACATGATTTCCTTTGCAATATTACAATTTTGCATTGAATAGTAATAACTGTCGGAATTCAGATCATGCCACAAACCAAGAGCTTTGGTGGTGTTCCCGTCAAGGTCTAAATTTTTATTGCTGACTTCTTTTGTACCAAATTCATGAGGACTTCTTTAGAGTTTGATTGAAATTGACAAAGTTCAAAGTTTCCCTTGCTGTGAATATACTTTATGTTTCTTGTTGTTAAAATTGCTTCTTCAATGCTATCAAAGCTATCAAGGTAATCATCTACATAAGTGTTTTCGATTATTGCTTTAACTTCTCATGGAAACTGCTTTGCGTATTCACCAGCGTTGAGGTTTTTAACAAACTGGGCTGAGCTGGGCGAGCTCTTTGACCCAAAAATTAGGACTTGGAAAACATAAGTTGATACTGGATCGCTTGGTTGATTCCTCCAAAGAAAACGTTGAGAATTTTGGTCTTCTTTTATAACTTGAATACGATGGAACATGTGCTTCAAATCTCCGGAAACGCAAACTTTTCGCTCTTGGTAACGAAGTAACACTTGAGGCAGAGGTGGAACCAGATCAGGACCTATTAAAAGCATCGAGTTCAATGATACTCCATCAACGTTGGCTTCTCCATCATTTACCATCCTTAGTTTGGAAGGTTTCTTGGGATTGCGGACTGCAAACATTGGCAGATACCAAGTACGTTCATCTTCTTTTGAAGCTTCTTCGCTTGATAATTTTCTGATGTATCCAAGGTTCTCTTCTTCATGCATTACTTCAACTGCTTTCTTAGCAAGTTCCGGATAACGTGATAACATCCTTTCATTGCATAGTAGACGTTTCATTGCCATGTTTTTACTGGGCGGAAACTTAATATTCTGGCTTTTCCACAGCAGACCAGTTTCAAACTTGTCTCCAACTCTTTTAGTTGTTGACTTTAACATCTCAAGTGCTTGAAGTTCCTCTGAGCTACTACACTTTTCTGAACTTTTGGTGATTCCCATGTCATCAATTTTGAATGACTCTTGAATCAGTTTATGCAATTCATCGTTACTACATACACACAAATGTAGATTTAGACTTTGATTATCTGAACCATGAGATACTTCAGAGTCGTATGTGCCACAAACGGTCCACCCTAGTTTGCACAATGCAACTGCAGGACTTCTTTTGCTTTCTTGATGCATTTTTTTAACTCCACTAAGGTGTAAGTTGTCCATTCCGATGAGTATCATTGGTTTGGCATTAGCATAGCTCTCAACCTTGTACTTTGCCAAGAATGGAAAAGATTTCTTAAGTGCTTCAAAGTTCAAGGATTGTCTCGGTAGTTCGAGGTCAACAGTTCGAACATTATTGATCTTGAAGTTGGATGCAGTGCTTCCCCGAATTGAAATAGAAACTTGCTTCGAGTTTGGAATGTTTTTGTACGTGTCGCTGGACCACTTTAAGCATAAAGGAAGTTCTTTGCCAGTTAGATTTAATTCTCTGTGCAACTTTGAATCCATTAAGGTTACTGAAGAACCTTCATCCATGAATGCATAAGTCGAAATTTCTTGGCTACCATTTCGGAGTGTGACTGGCATGATACGAAGCAATGTATTATGTGACATTGAATAATGGCTCATCTGAACGCCACATTGAGACGTTGAAGGTTTTTCATTATCTGGCTTCTTTTCGGTTGAACTGGAATTGGAGGTCTCAAAGTTGTGTAATAACTTATGATGTCGCTTATCACAGCCTTGAACACCACATTTTGACTTTTCCGTACATCTACTATTGTGTTTCACAAGACATCGGAAACATAAACGCTTTTCCTTGGCAACCTCCCACCTTTTATTGCGGTTCATTGAAGCAAAAGTACTACACTTCTCAAGTGACCTGCAATCTCCTTGACATCCAAAGCAAGAATCAATTTTGGGTTTTGAATCTTCTGAATGAACGTTTACCCTCGAGGTTTGTTGCTTTGGCTTGTCGAAACTAGTTGAAGCCACTCTTGAGGCAACCATGGCGAGATTATCAATCCAGTTATCAAAGTGTTCAAGAGTTGGGTACACTATTTGTTGTGCAATAATTTCCCACTGCATCTGAAGCTCGACATGGAGTCATTCTTTAAGTTTATCCAACATCATTGGATCTCGTAAGTGATCCACCATTCCAGCTGTCTTCATAGTGACTATCATGTTGTGGACTTGAGTACCAAATTTAAGTATAGAACTTGGATTTTTCATCGAAGCTTGTGGTAACTTTGTAATCTCAACCACTAACTCTCTGATGAGATCATTTGCTTGACCATACAAGGTCCAAAGACGACAAAGGACATATGGAACGTTTGCAGGTAGAGTAAGCATACCTTCAACGCTTGTTCTTGCTTCACCCGTTAAAGAATTCTGTAGTCGAATTAAATTCTCCATGTCATCGAAGTTACACGTTAATGTGCTTGTTGCGTAACTTGATAAAAAAATTGGCCATTGTCGAAATGCTCCAGAAAATTTTGGCAGATCTTTAGAAGTCACTTTGCGAGCTTGAATGTGTTCTTTGGACAAGTAAATTCTCTCTCTGTTTTGCAACAACACCGGATATGGAAAATTATCTCTCATTGATTGTTGTCCTTGAAACGTTGGACCAATCCCAAAGGGCATTGCGTATGGATTAAAAGAAAAACCTTGAGACATACTTGTTGGCACGCTTGGCAAAACAGTTGGCCTAGTAGAAGTTGATTGAGTCATTATGTTTTGAACACTTGTTACTGATGATGGAACATAATTGTTGAAACTACTTTGTGATGAACTGGTGGGTAATGGAGCATTGGATTGAGTAGAATGATAAGCGAAATTTGAAATTGAAGAATCAATCGAAGTACGTGTTGAGGTATATATCGTTGGAACCAGCTGAAACTCTGGAGATGAAGCAAGTTCAGGATGCTGAGCCTCTCCTATGTATGTTTGCGACTGTTCCGGTGGGACAAGTCTCATTGTTTGAACCTCTTGAAGAAGTCTATTTCGACGTTGAAGTAATTCTCTCATTTGCTTAAGTGATTCAATCTCGGCTTCTAATGTTTCCTTAGTTTTAACTAAAGTTGATCTATTACTAGCTGGTTCTTGAGCTTCTGATAACGTTGTTTGTGTTTCAGAGCTTGTTGTCGAATTGCTACATTCATCACACGTGTATGGATGAACATCTACTTCAAATTCTGGTATTCTTGCACATTCTTGATGGAAGCTTTCACTACACTTCTGGCAAGAGACCATAATTGCCGAATCAGGTCGTTCACAGATAGCACAACTTGTTAACATTGCAGTAGCGCCTCTTAAAGCCCGTTGAATTGGATCTTGCATGATAAACCTCACATTTAATGTTTGAGAAATTGTTGGAAAATGTCTGTAGTATGCGCTTTGACGAAAACTCAATTTATGTTTCTTGTCTTTTAATGCAGTACTCAAACCTATAATTCATTTTACAATCAGATTTACAATCAATTAATCAGTTTGAAATAGTTTTCTTACATTAGTTTTTTTCTTTCACAAATTTTGAAATGTGAGACTTTTCTCAATTATTAAACCAGCTTTCTTTATCTTTTATTACAATTACTGAATCTCAAATTTTAATGACTTTAAGTTTCAGGAAAACGTATTATCTGCTTGGATATCAAATTTCAAAAGAAAGAATAAACTATTCAATATTTTAAAACAAAATTTACAAAGCATACTATATAATTTAATTTTGAAAGTTTATTCGGCTTCTGCGTTGTGTTCAATTATTTGCAACACCCTTGTCTAATTATAAGTTTGTAAAAAAATGTTGTCAAGTGTGTCAAAAGAAAGATTTTTATTTAGTTTTTAACCCAATTTTTTTGGAAAAAAATAAAATTAATAATTTGTATGACATGAAATTTTATTATTATTATAGAGAATTATGGCATTTTAAGTTTGTCAAAAAAACAATGTCAAGTGCGTCAAAAAATGATTTCATTTATTTTTTTAGCCAATTTTTTGGAAAAAAAAATGTAGCTGTTTTTATGACGTAAATGTTATTGAACATGAACTTGGACATGGAAATTTTTGAATTTGTTATAGTTTTTGAAATATTTTTGGAATTTTGAAAAAAGTTTGTATTGTATTTTTTTAATTTTGACGTTCTTTTCAGAAAAAATGTGACAGGTGTGTTTTTTGAGTTTTTTTTTCGGTTATTTTGTTTTTTTTTTCTAGTTATTTGTTTCACAGTTCAAAATCAATCTATATCTATATATAAATACGTAAGCAATATTTTTGCGATGCAATTTTAAAATATTTGTCCTATTAAAGGTGTGGTAATATGTATGTATATCGGTGGAAAGGTCTTGAGTAGTAGATAAGTAGACAATTCCAAATCAATTATCTTATATATTAATACGCTAACTTTGTACTTTGTACAGCCTAAGGCTTTTTTATTCGAATTTTCGCTGATTCCAAATTTTCACTGCTAACTGATATTAGTGTAACCTAGATCTGAGAGATTTTTGGGATCATAAATAAAAAAGTTATAGACGAATTATAATGTATTTTTGAATTCAGCTGCCTCTCCTCAAATCAAATCAAATTGATCAAATGGAATCGTCCAAATCTTTTTGTTGTTTATAGTATTTTATATTTTCTTTTCAGTTTATGCATTGATCTAGGAGATATGGACGTTATTTTTCTTTGTTGTTTTATCTTATATATTAATACGTTGAATATTTAGTTAGATATATATTGTTTGTGAATGAAACAGGATAAAAATTGATTATTGATTGTTGTTTTTTTTTCAGCGACAATTTTGTAATGTGTGTGTTTGGTATGATAGTTTGAGATCTTAAATTTGATTGATAGAATTTTTAATATATATTGTTTGTGAATGATTGTTGTATTTTTTTTCCAGCGACAATTTTGTAATGTGTGTGTTTGGTATGATAGTTTGAGATCGTAAATTTGATTGTTAGAATTTTTAATATATATTGTTTGTGAATGAAAGAGGATAAAAAATTGATTATTGATTGTTGTGTTTTTTTTTCAAGCGAAAATTTTGTAATGTGTGTGTTTGGTATGATAGTTTGAGATCGCAAATTTGATTGTTAGAATTTTTAATATATATTGTTTGTGAATGATTGTTGCATTTTTTTTCAGCGACAATTTTGTAATGTGTGTGTTTGGTATGATAATTTGAGATCGTAAATTTGATTGTTAGAATTTTTAATATATATTGTTTGTGAATGAAAGAGGATAAAAAATTGATTATTGATTGTTGTGTTTTTTTTTTCAGCGACAATTTTGTAATATGTGTGTTTGGTATGATAGTTTGAAATCTTAAATTTGATTGATAGAATTTTTAATATATATTGTTTGTGAATGATTGTTGTATTTTTTTCCAGCGACAATTTTGTAATGTGTGTGTTTGGTATGATAGTTTGAGATCGTAAATTTGATTGTTAGAATTTTTAATACTAGGAGGGCCCGGCATGCTTCGCTACGCTTATAAATAAAGTTTTTGCGTAGACATTTTGTTGACGTAGAAGCAATGATTTCAAAAAGTGGTAATGAGAAATGCTAGCATATAATTTTTAATTTTTCTTTTAAATATATAAATGAAAAATAATCAGAACTCTAGCTGATCAGTTTGGATATATGAAAAATTAGCGATCAAATAAGTTTTCAAGTAAGCTTATTTGATCTCTAACTTATTTGATCACTAATTTTTCATATATTCGAACTGGTCAGCTAGAGTTCTGATTATTTTTCATTCTTATATTTAAAAGAAAAATTAAAAATTATATTCTAGCATTTCTCATTACCACTTTTTGAAATCATTGCTTCTACGTCAACAAAATGTCTACGCAAAAACTTTATTTATAAGCGTAGCGAAGCACGCCGGGCCCCTCCTAGTTTTAATTAATCATACTCTGAAATAATGTGTTGTAGGTTTTTTGTTGGAAGGTCTTTTTACTATTTCTATTGGAGGTTAGAAGTTCCATCTAGAAGCTTTAACCAAGTACCAAACTTCGGGTATTCATCACAGTTACAGACAACAACGGTATAATTATCGTAGTTGATTTCACAAGCCGAAACTTCAAGTCCTTGATATTCGAATTTGAAGAAATGTGATAAATAAGATTCTTGACAAAGAGGGGAGGGGTTTAGAGGTCTCCAGAACAAATCATCCTCTTTTAATGTTTTGTAAATAACGTGTATGAACTAAAGTCTTCACTCATGCAGCTATTTTGTCACATAAGTCTTTAGGCGAAGTCATAACAAGTGATGGTTGGTCGCTCATGCACCTGTTTATTTTAAACTTGAATAACTTCAAGCCCTGATGTTTTATTTTGATGAAATTTCGTACATAAGCTATTGACAAGAGTCAAAAGAATTTTATCAATCCACTGCCGTAAAAAAAATTCACATAAGACAGATGATGGAGAACAGAAACCCAATATAACTTTGAGATCAGAAACCTTCTGGAAGATCCTGATATAATGATGGTGGAATAAAGAACTGGTGATGAAAGATGATGGTGGAATAAAGAACTTAGTTGTTTACAAACCAACTCAACTTAATAAAAAAAAATGAAGTGCGTAATCTTTACACGCTGTTGAAGTAAAACTTCTTTGGCGACTGTGGCAGGTATTACTAAAAATATTATATATAAAATAAAATAAATATGTCATATTGAAATTTAGAGTTTTTTTCTAATATTCTTGATAATATAATTTACAATAATGTGTAATAAAAAGCCATATTTACATGTTTTACAGAGTCTTACAACGTATTACAAATTAAATTTCACGATGAATACATGTCCACTTAATTTAACAACAAGATTTGGTACAACAATTGATGCAGTTTTTCAAAAAATTTAGCATATTTGTCATAAGCCTCTAATTTCATATTTCAATTATGCTAATAATTGAATTGACTTTGTAATACATTATGTAAATATTGCTTTTTATTACACATGCTGTAAATTATACTATCAAGAAATGCAACTCTAAATTACAATATGACATATTTATTTTATACCTAATCTTTTTATTAACACCTGCCACAGTGGCCAAAGAAATTTATTTCAACCGCGTGCAAACATTACACGCACTCATTTTTCTATTTAACAAAACAAATTTAATCAACACAAATATTTTTATTTAAAAATAAACTTTTGAAAAAACGGCATATTTGTAGTCATAGAAAATTATATACGACCACCTCGAAATCTATAGCAATATAATACAACTCAAACTATCCAAACAGTTTAAGATGTTTAATCGGCTAATCCAAAATCGGCTAAAATACATAAAAATACGGGTTTTTCCAATTTTCTGAAAAACGGTATTTTTCACATCAAAGAAAACTATGTGACCCTCTTGAAATCACCCCAAACAGAATACAATTTAAACCATCCAAATCGAACGAGCCGTTTTTGAGAAAACGGTTAACAATTAACATACATAAAAAAACCCACAATGAAACATAGAACATCATTTTTTTTAAGTCGGTTAAAAAACTAAAACAATTCAAAATATTACGTATATCATGTTCGGCAAGTATGCGATACAATTTGATTATATGTATTGTGTGTGTCAATTGTCATTCATTTGTTAATGTTATTATATTTTTTATTCTATTATTCAGTTCAGTTTCGTACTAAATGTTATATGAGTTGGATGTGTCGATTTTAAATTCTTAAATCTAAAATCGACACATCCAACTCATATAATATTTAGTACGAGACTGAATAAGTGAATAAAAAATATAATAACATTAACAAATGAATGACAATTGACACACACAATACACATAATCGAATTGTATCGCATACTTGCCGAACATAATATTCGTTTGCCTTTTTTACTTCATTGTTGTTTGATTTTCTTCTTTATTTTTTATTTCATTGTTGTTTAAATTTTCACCTTTGTTTTTTTTTGGAATTGTGTGCATGTATGTGTTTAAAATTCAAAATCAGACCGTAGTATGGTAGAGATGAATATACGAGGTTTAATTTCTGTTTCAAAAGTTACTTCCGTTCAAAATTTTCATATCGCGCCTAAAGAAGTTTTATTTCAAAATCTTATTAGCAATAAGATTATAATATTTTCGAATATGCAAAAAATAAGGTTTCTTATACACCCCGATTACCGAAGGCAAGTCATGTCACTTTAAATGACTAAAGTCACATCGCATCAATTTTCGTATTGTTGAAGTCGTTTTTTACGCCTCAAGTCATTTTATACGACAGATGTCACTTTAAATGACATTTTAGTCGCCTCAATTTTTCATGTGACAGTAATTTTTTCAAACATCTTTAATTGTTTTTTGTGAAATTGAAGAACGCAAAATGTAATTTTTTTTAGTTTTGGAGTTTTTTCGTTTCAGAATTTCTTGTTTTAGTCGTGACGGTTTTTATCGACTTTAATAATACCAATTTTTAGCCGACGTAATATATGTATTATGCACTTGTAGGCGTAATGAAATAATAAAATAAATATTCAATATTCTCATGACAACAGTCAATCAAACTACAAAACTTGCGCATAACAAGTATACATTTTCAATTAGAAAGATAAATCATGATTTGGATAAAACTTTTTCAAATTATTACACATGATTTTTATGATTTTTCATTCTATTTACCAGTTTTTTATGTGTTCTCTTTCACATTATATCTAATAATTCACTTCATCGAATAGAATGCCTGATTTTTTATTAGCGAGAATTTTCTATCTTTGTTTCCATTTAAATATACATTGATCACTCTTACGCACAATAGTTATTCATAATTTCTATTACATTATCCCAAATGCAGATCCAGTTGAATGAGAAAGATTCTCTCTAAAAACACCAAATCAAAGGATACAATTTCACTTTGACGAAAATCAAAGGCTACAACTTCACATTTAATAAAATCTGAACAACTTTAAACCTATTTATGTTGGATATTTTGATTAAAGTTTCATATTATCTCTTTGATTTAACTTTTGTATGACTCAATTTCTATTATCGAAGGTCAAAAATAAAATAATAAATTAATTTTTACCTTTGATTTTTTTTATTTTGATATAAAGTAATATTTAAAAACAGGATAGTAAGTTGGTTTTTGTGGAGCTGTTTTAATTATTACTATTAGAGTAGGAACCGAAATAGGGCCGATCGTTGCAAACTTACAAGTTTATAAAGATATTTATAACAAATTCAAACTTCGCCCACTATGATTAACAAAATTATTTAGCAACGATTATTCCTAATTAAATTAGTTATTTTTTCTAATTTGTAAATCTCGCAAAGAATGGTAATATTTACTCGTACGAATTTAAACCACTAGCTACGCTTGTGTTTGTGGAATCGAATGTAACGTGGAGATAACTTACTAGCCCAATGTATATTACACACATTTTTTGTTTATCTTGATTCCCTTTTTCCACCAAAATATTTTTTTTTATTTTTACTATTATTTCTTTTGTATGTTGATAAATTTATTTTCTTCTTTCGGAAGACCTTCTATCGTACACATTACATTTTCGTTACAAACAAATAACAATAAGAATAATAAAATCACCCAAAAAAAAGTACACGATCTACTTATGATGATCATGATCATTGGTAATTTATGAAAATTTTCATAGAAATAAAATTTAACGTAATTAAATGTAATATTAAACGAAAAAAATTAAGAAATGAAATTTAAGACATTTTGTTAATTTTATTTATAGGAGTGTTTTGTTGTACGGTTTTGTTGTTGGGGTCAAGCTTTACAAATATTAATTTGAATTATTGATTTTTATTTTATGAAAATAGGGCAGTTACAGTTTGTTGTTAAACGTTTGCGTGTGAATTTGGCAAACAGCAAAATAAATTAAAGTGAATGTTTATTGAATATTTAAATATTTATGATATATTATAATTTTGATATATTTAAATTTTTTATTTTTTAATATCATGTTAAATTTCTGTTAATATTTTTTATTATTTTAATTGCTTGTTAGATGAAACTTTTAACTAGCAAATCAAAATAACAACTAATGCATTCAAGTCACTATGTCATACAATTTATTTAAACAATTCTATTTTCCATACAGTAGTCAAAAGTTGAACAATAATTTCCATAAAACATATTCGAACGTAAAATTAAAAAAAAAATCTCATTTCAAACAATACGATTGGTTAAAAAAGCAAGTTCACATACATATCCACTCAACATATCACATAATAAATTTTCCACTCTTTCCACAAAACGAAAAAAAAAAACAAAGTAAATAAAAGAAAGTGGAATGAATAGAAAAAGCTACAACACAACAGCAGCAAGAAAAAATACACTTTGCTCTCATCATCATCATTATATCGATTTGAACTTATTTTTCCTTTTTTACCATACGATTCCGTGTGTCGTTTCATCCCTTTTCTATACATTGTGAGTTTAAATTAGAGTTTTCCAATTTTTTATCATTCCATTTCGTTTTAACACATACATATATGTACACATATACAGAAAAAAAAAGAAAATCATTTCAATTTTCATATATAATTTTCTCAACCAACCAACCAAAATAAGAATAAAAAAAAAACAAAAAACCGAAAGTGATTTGTTGACATGAGAATTGAAAAGAGAGAAAAAATATTTCGAAAATTCATTGAAATATGAAATGCAAAAAAAAAAGAAAATCTAATGTTTCATATGTGAGAAAATTGTATTGTTCTTTTGGAGCTGCGTGATGGTGATATATAGTTTATGTATTACAGTGCATTGGGGATAGGGATACATACATTCGAACATATCCAATCATAATAAAAGGGCGGTTTTTGTTATAGAATTTTTTCCATCGATGTGAAGAACTTTTCTTTTATTATTTAAATATTCAACACAAAAAGTACAAAAAACGAAGCTTTTTCTTTAGTTATTGTTATTATTGAGAGATCGTAATTATTTTTTTTTTCGTTAATGTTTTATGTGAGAAAATATTTTTTTTCTGTGTTTTTCTTTGTGAAAACAATGTGAGGAAAAACAAGGGAAATCCATTAAATAATATTTATATTAGTTTAATAGTATAATAAAGTGATGGTAATTTAAAAGTTTGTTTGATTTGTTTTAAAAATAATGGTAGTGGGGGTTGGAAAGGAAATGTAAAAAAAAATTAATCAATGTTGTTTTGGGAACAAACTTGAATTAGAAGTTTGGAGTTAACATTAGAGTAAACGTGAGATTTCCGTTATAAAAAAAAGTTGGTAAAGTGGGGCTACATAAATAACCAGGAAATATATTGTAAGTGGTTATGAATCACTGATTAGCTCGTTGTCGTGAAACCGCTGGTAAGATCAGAATTATTAGAGACCATTTCTGACAACTTTAAAAGTAAAATACATAAAACAAAACATTAGCTTTGGCGCGGATCAAAAAAGTGAAAGAGAGAAGAGAAATAAAGAGTGAAGGAGAGACAGAGATGTAGAGAGAGGGAGGAAGGACAGAGCAAGAGAAATAGTGGGGGAGCGAGCGAGAGAGAGAGAGAGAGAGAGAGAGAGAGAGAGAGAGAGAGAGAGAGAGAGAGAGAGAGAGAGAGAGAGAGAGAGAGAGAGAGAGAGAGAGAGAGAGAGAGAGAGAGAGAGAGAGAGAGAGAGAGAGAGAGAGAGAGAGAGGTCATCGAGCATCAAGTTGCAGAAGTGATAACGACAGATCAAAACTCTAGAAAGTGTGGAGAGGAGAGACGCTTCGTAAAAGGATTATCGAAAGGACCCAAAATGTATGTTTTGGAGAAAACGGCGGTGAAAATGTACGGTTCAATGTATCAGGAAGCAAAGCAATCAGAGTTTATGATATGAAATGAAAGTGGTCCAGTTAAATCTCAACTACTGTGAGGGGCTGCACAAGATCCTTTGCAGCAATGAATATTGGAAGCTGGAGCAGATCTCGCCATCATATATGAATAGTATAAGGACCTGAACAATATTAAATGTGCGCCAGATGCACAAAAATTAGCTACGGTGTGGTCT